>CM073769.1:80986330-81414003 GCA_037158775.1 Hetaerina titia | reverse complement strand
GAGGAATTTCTATGTTTGGAGAGAGAGAGAACGGAGAAGCGAGGATACAAATTCCCGCCGAGAACGCTGTTGCAAAGGCACAGACGTGCCATTAAATTCGCCCGCGTGACGCCATTAACTCCCAGAGAGCCCACCAATTTTAACCACGGGCATGAATCGCGGCCGGGAGGGAAGAGAAGGAAAACTCACCTCCCCGCCCCGTAACGAGGCGATGCACGGCACGAATAAAAAAGATAAGCCTCAGAGATTCCACGTTAATAAAACCCCGATGGGGGAGATGGAAGGGCAAATCGAAAACGGGACGGAAAGGTCGTCTACATTTATTTCCCGCCCGCCCCAGTAAACGATGAGTCGGAAATTATCAACCTCCCTCCGACGCCCACTCACTCCACTCATCAACCCCGACGCTCTACCCGTTCCCATCCCGCGAGTGCACTCGGGCGAGGCGGTTTATTTCATTTCCGCGCACCCGTGAAGGAGAGACCATTCTCTCCGCCCCTCACGACGGCTCCGGAAAAGACTTCAGTTACCGTCTGGCGGTGGAGTTCTCTGCGGGACGGGTGACGTGTGGAGACGAAGACTCTGGAAGACGGAGACGTATGGACAGACGGGAAAATGAAGAAGGATTGAGACTAAGAAGCAAGAGACAGGACCGGAGGGTGGGTGAGGGAGACACTTTGGCGCGAATAATGCAAATAATAATTCTTCGGAGAGGAAGACGAGTGGCGGAGAAGGAGAAAGAAGGGCTGGATGTCCCTTCGCCACCGCCATTACAAACGAAATAAGTTTGGAAAACAACCGTGCGTTCGGAAATGAGATGAAAGGGAGCGGTGGTGAGCGTTCTCTTCTTGTTGTGGGTGGTGCGTGAGAGGGGAGACGGGGGGGGTGTTTTTTTAGTGGAGGGTGGTGGTGAATGGGTTGACGACGGACTGACGAGGAGGTGGAGCCGGTGATTTGCTGCTCCACTCGTGGATTTCGGAGAGCACGGGCGGGGGAGGGGAATGAGAAAGGAGTAGCGGATGGGTGCGGGGACGGGGGTTGGGCAGGAAGAACGGGTTAGGTCTCATCCTATCACGGTGCGCTTCAGCCCTCTACTAAAGATTTTTTATGAGACAAGATGACGTCGTGAGAATGGTAATGCAGACGAAAAAATACATATAAAAACGGTGGGATTGGGGAGCATTGGTGAGGCGGATGAGGAAATGGAAAATAGAAGAAGAGGAGACGAATCATAAAAAGGGAGCGATGGTGTGGTAAGAGGTAGAGAGAGAGATAGAGAAAAAAAAAACGAGGTGCCCGAGAAAAAACGGAGAATAAGATATAAGCGGGAGATATACGGGGAAGAAACTTAACCGCAAAGTGCGCTGAGGCGACGACTTCATCTGCGAGAAATCGAGACCGTCTTACTTTTAACAAGTAGTCATAAAGGTGATGGATGGAGCAAGACTGGAAAGGTTTGTTTGGCATAAATGGAGACCTTAAAGGTAGGGAGGGAAAGTGAGGTGCGCTTCAAACCAGCCCCCCGAAAGCCCTATCCCCTCCCCATCTCATTCCTCACGGCCAAGAAGACGATAATAAAGCAAACGAATTACGGTTCTCCGACGGTGGAAAAACATTCGGAAGGAAGCAGTGACTGTGGTACAAATGACCCGGATGCGAGGGACGGAGGTGGGGGACGAAATGAGGGAGGGCGTTAACTTTTTTTGCGCAGGAGCGTTGAGCGGTGCGGGGGAAGACGAAAAAATACACACGGGGGAGGCGTGTGAAAAATAGGGTGAGTCGGCGATAGAAACCAACGGAATGAGTAAATAAAAACTCGGGAGGGAGGAAAAATTATGGAACGCGGTCGCAGAGCGGCGTGCAAACCGTTTAGTGCCCGACCTCATCTGCCTTTTGAAAAAGTACATTTGTACTTTTTCGAACGGCAGCTTTTTTCTCATCACAAAAGTTTTTTTTTCCAAGCACGGAGAGTATAAGTAATCATCGTCATCCATCCTTCTCCGTATCTCCATTTGCCGGTCGAAATATCGGACGCACTCGGGAGATTGCCGTGGTCATTATACTGGAAGAAAATAAAATAAACAAAAAAAGGAGCGAAGACACTTGAGTTAATATTCTCATTTTCCACTCACTCAAGAACAGGGAGAGCACCGCATTCATTGTGCGAGTAAAAGGGAAGACGTTGGGGTGTGACTCGAAAATTTTCCTGCTCTTATAGTCTTGCTTCTTATGTTTATTTATTTGTTTTTCAAACGGAGGATGGAACAAAAATACGACGACGTGACCAGGAGGACAGAGGAGTCGAAAATGGAAATTTTTGCACCATTTTCCGCTGGGCTACTTTCAGCTTCAAGTTCGTGCGGAAACTCTGGGGTTAGCAACACTGAAACACCTAATTAGTCCCGCAGGCCGCGGGGCTGTGGTGGAATGGGAGAGTGAAGAGGGGAGAGGTAGAGGGGGAAGAGAGGGAGGGAGAGGGCGGGGGGGAGGGGAAGAGATATGAATGGGGTGAAGGAAGTGAGACATGCCCAGGAACGCAACGGCAGAGGAGGGAGAGCGACCCGAATGCGACGATATACGGCACCTTAGAGTGGTGGGGAAGAGGGAGTGGGATATCACGTGCGTTCGAGCGGGAGACGTGTCATAGAACGTGGAAAAGACGGGGGAGGAGGGAGTGTACATGGGAAGGGAGGGAGAGAGGATGCGTCGACACCACTCTTGATGTGCGAGACGCGAGGAATGACATTCCTCATCGGACGGCATAATCAATCACGAGGGTTAGCAAAACACTCTTCGTGCACGACCATCCGAAATGAACGAATTACGATGCACTCAGAGCACTATCTCCTAGGAATCCCTACGTATCGAGCTTTTCACTTAATTAAATCCTCCACCCCGAAACAACACACTAATTCCACGATTCGATCGTCGAAAAGGCATTAGTGCTTCCCCCGCAACTCTCTCTCCATCCCCAATCGAATGACGACGACGACCTTATCTTCGATCAAATGACGACATTGCTGCAAAGTATTCACGGCAACATCACTAACGAATGCAAACGAAATGATCGGTGGGAGACGGATTCAATTATTCGAAACTATCTTCAGACTCGTCCGAATTGCTTTTTGATTGCAAGAGCTGAGACAAGTTCTCATTGGTTGGTGAATGCAAATTGGTCAATAGTGCACTTAGGTAGGAGATATTAAGAAATATGGGAAAGAATTTTGACGATGTCGGCATATTAAGTATCATACATTAGTACTCTTTCATTTAAGGCTCTAAAAATGTGTGTGTTCAGGTCAGAAATTGATGTGCAAAAGCATTTGAGTTCATCAGCTTAGGAGCCTTCTAATATATTGACTTACTGATCAGTATTCCAATGTAGGAGCGCCCAAAGACGTTGTTCTCCATCTGAATTTTGACAAAAATTGAAAGGAAGTGTTGAATCAAACGGAATAAATTCCAAATTGACTCGGAAAAATCATCCTAAGTAACATATCGTGAAAATATTTACAGTTACTGATGGAGCTAACGTGAATTCTCTCGTCAAGCATTGGGGTAAAAAATCAAAAGCACGATTAATTCTAGTAAATTATATTCTAGCAACATGTTTGGCCTGTATGTAAATGATTCATATAAAATGTATTCGTGGTTGACAAAATTTTCAATAAATATAAATGTAAATAAGTTTCAATAGGTGTATTTAAATAATTAAAAACATAAAATAATGCGGAAATGTGGTAACACTAACTACCAAATGCGGTAATACCAACCAGCAAATATTTCAAAATAAAAACCGCCTCACAAAAACCCTGCATACATTTTAAAACCTGGTCTTAACATTATCTTATTTTCTTCAATCTCCTATACCTTTCCATATGTTCATATTTTCCCTACTTTGCGTTGGTTTGCGTGAACATGCCTACAAAAATCTTAAAACGACTTTGTGTAGAGACTAAACGAAGTAAATTTATGCCGAATTGTCTCCGAAAACTGAGTGGAAATAAAAGAGAAACAAAAATTGTTTGCTTTGATCAGAACAAGTCCTGCATGGAACCAATTAGTGGCACCAAGTTTACTTCCGTCTGAGTTTCAAAATAAAAATCAAGACCTCTTACCGAAACTAAGGATGAGTAATTTCTTGCAAGCAACAGTTCTGACTTCACAGTTAACACTCGGAAAAATCAACGAATGTTCTTTCAAAGTTGGAATATGTTTTTAGGGTTGATTTACAAATCAAGAGATTTCGAAAAAACCATGATTAAACACTCTTGTTTGTAATTTTTTCCTCACCCCGAATGATCTCAGTCTACCTTATCTATTTTATCTTCGTCGTTTCTTGTTTGCTACTTGTTTCCTAAAGTTCTCGTTGATTTGTCCGATATATTTAAGGTGAAAACTTATTTTATGACTCAATACGAGTATCTCATACCATGTTTATTTTGAATGGTCAAAATGTCGCATGATTACGGTGTTGCGACCAATTTTAACCGTAAATGATAGTTAACTATACGCGTCCATTAGAAAAAAACCGCTCAAATGCACTTTATCAAGAATGCATCGTACAGACAAACATATTCGGAAACTATTGGAGTTTTACCAACACCATCCCGCAAAAGGTTCACTTTCCCCGCCCCATAAAATAGGTACACCCCAATGAAATACTTCTTATTGAGGCCACCTGCGCCACTTTGAAATACGAGATTCCTCGGCGTCGACTCCACACACGTTGCGAAGTGAGGGTGGGGCGAAAAACAAAAGTAAAACGATATAAACGATCCTCGGGGAGTCCTGATCTCGTTTCCAATTGAGCGAATGAGGCGGGAGTATTGCCATCCGAAATGGCACCTCAGCCGCCGAACCGAGGGCAAATGCGAATTCTAGGAACTTTTAAGGGCGTACCTCCTCCTACTCCTTTTTTCTTCCTTCCACAAGGTGGGAGTCGAGCCGAAGCGATCCTTGGAAACTTTGTGTTACTCCTTCGCCTCTTTTTAAGTGTTTTTCTTTGCATTCATTGTCGACTCGGTCATAAAATCCAGCTTCCTTCGGGAGGACTCCCGACGGCGAAACCCAACGCAGTGTGCGTGTGCACGGTGGGAGCAGAGTACCCTGGGAATCATTCCCTTTGCGGGGCGGGGGTAGTTGGGAGCGCCTCCGCCCTTGCGGGAGTGGGCGCGACAGTCAAAAGGGGCGGCACTGAAAAGGCAAGCGGGAGGGAGGAGGCAGCACAACGGTCGCTGTCATCGCCATGAGACGACGTCGCCCCGCGCGCCATTCACAATTGTCTCGCTCCCAGCAAACAACCCCGACTTCCCCACCCGCCTCCCCAATGTTCCCAGAAACACACACTCCCCCCCCTCCACCGCCTTATCTCCGCTGCCATCTCTCCCCTCTCCTTTTCACCGTCTCCCTCCATCCCCTATACCCCCCGCCGACAGACGATTACACCGCTCTTATTGCCACTCTCGCTCGCCTCTCCCATTGCGCCTTTATTTCTTCGCGGCACCCTTTCTCGCCCCCGCTCCCCACCCATCCACGCCTTCCTTTTCCTTTGGCCGCGAGTGATCTTTCCGTGTATCCGCGGCTGCGATGCGCAATGTTAATGTTCGCGCAAGCATTTGTGTCGAAACATCGCGAGAATTGTGGTGCTGCGCCTTGCGATGTCAATGCCGTCATTCATCGTCTGAGTTTACGTTTAAAATATGAAGCGTCGTCGATTTGGGGAAAACCATTGAGGTGATGAGGATTTAATTTGGGGATCCCGTAAACTTAAATGGATATCGTACGTTCAGACTTTCCAAAACAGAATAGAGGGGTATGCGAAGAATCGATACGCTCTCGTAGATTGTCCAACTTTATTAAATAAATAAATTTAATTAATTAATGCCAAGTTAATGAATGCCGTTCGACAACGAGTTACACAAAGGTGCATCTCGAGCTCCAAAAGACAAAAATATTCGCCATTCGAATTTCCATTGAAAGGGAACCTCCCACTGCCCCATATCCTCCTCTTTTCTCATCGTCCTTCACGATCCTCCCACCACTCTTCCGATCGCAGTATGGAAATTGTGCTATCGTGAAAAAAAGTGTCACCTGGAGAAGTTGTTCGCTCCCCCACTGCTGTCAGCCCACTGCTCGTCGCTCTACCCCCCCCCCCCCGCTACCTTGCTCCTCTATCCAGGTTGAACCATCCACGCTGTCAGGGGGGCGCGCCGGGGGAGTTGTGGAGACGGCAAGCCCCATTCCTGAGTTACATCCCAGAAGGGAAGGAGAATAAACATACTCGGGCGTCGCGGGAGAAAGATTTTGAATTTGTGACGATTTTCTAGACACGCGGAGCGTAGGGTTGGAGACGAGAAAATTATTGCGGGAAAACTTGTTATTACGTTTCAACTTCCCTACACCTTCTCTACCTCACAGTGTGGGGGCGGAAAACGGCGCCCGGGGACCTAAGTTACAACGCTCAGATGTCGCGGCCGGAGAAACCGAGAATTTTCGCCTTTTCGTGAAGGTGCTGAAGAGAAATGACGCGAAGTGCGTCGACCCACGTCTTTACTTAAAGTGTACGTTGCGCTGTGTTCTGCACAAAATCGTTTTCGCGTAGTGTGCCGCAAGCGGTAACTGATGAGCTGCTCACTGCTGAGCTTATAAGTGGGTATTTAGTATAATGCATCTGAAGCATCCTGAAGTCTTGAGTATCAATTGAGGATTTCGCAGCAAATAACTCTAAACACTGCTTAAAACGGCTTCTTCTCAACGGATTTACATGGGGATATTGATTTTCAAAAAACTATTCGTACGATATATCCGGTTAAATTTATTCTGCATTTAAATTTTTATTGATGAACATAATATTTTAAATTACAGCTATTGATCTTGATTAGTTTTGTTTCAGAAAGCCGTAGATTGAAGTAACATGCAACATGGAGAAGAGGCTCGAAGTGTGATTAAGTTCCTTCATTTGAAAGGCTGCAGTTCCCGGAAAATCCACGATGAATCGATGGCTGTTTATGAAAATCAACGCTCGTCACATGACACAATTATGAGGTTGATAAAGAATTTTCAGACTGGCCACATGTCCCTCACAGACGACCCAAGAAGTGGAAGACCATCCATTTGCTCACGGACGATGCTGCCACAGTGAAGAAGAAAGTGGAGGGATTTATCCTACGAGACCGATGAGCAACCATCCAAATGATCATTAACGAGACTGCTCTTATTTACGGTAGTGTGGTATATTATAGACAAAGGGCTACGCATATTTAAGGTGTGGGTCGCGGTGGTCCAGTGGGTAGAGCGTTGGACTACTGACCGGAGGGTCCCAGGTTCGATTCCCGGGCAAGGCACTCTGGGCACCTGCAGCTCCACCCAAGCTAGTTGATTTTTCGGGTACCAGATCTTACTGGGAAACCATAACCGGCACAGGGAAAGGAACTGGCCCCCCTACCCTGATGTGTGAATATTCACACGCCGTCGGGCTTGGTGCATGGGTGAGCTCTACCATCACCTACTAAACCGACCTTCGGGTTTATTACTGTGTTTATGGTTTATGGTTATATTTAAGGTAGCATGCTGGAATCCACGATCACCGACTCCTTTTCAGAAGCAAACACAGCACGACCTGTCAAGGGAGATGTTGAATATTTCGGAGAAAGAAGAAGAGGATTTTTTTGGTTGCCTGGTAACAATCGATGAATCTTGAATTGTGAATGTGATCCAGAGACCAAATATATGAGCAAGGAATGGAAACACAATGAACTCCCCTCTTCCAAAGAAGGCTTAGGTGCAGACGACTGCAGGGAAAGTCATGCTGTCTGTTATTTGGCACTGTCGGGGAGTCATCTTATCAGACTAGATTGACAATGGCCAGAATATCACTGATACCAATTATTGCACAGTGAGAATCAAATTTCGTGATGTTTTGAAAAAAAAACGTCGCGGCATAATCATCAAAGGTATTCGTCTTCTTGCCGACAAAGCCCCTGCTCACTCATCTCGAAATGCGGTTGAGGAATCAAAGCAATGTAGCTTTGAAATGTAGCCACATCCGCCCTATTCTCTCAATCTCACCCCTAGTGAATTTTTGTTACTGTTATAACTGAAAAAATAATTGCGGGGTTGGAGATTTGACAATATATATGACGTCATACGGTGGAACAATGGTTTTTTATTATATCTGCTGAGTTTTACAATGACTGACTTTGAAAGGTCAAGAAACGCTGGGAGAAAAGTACAATGCTGGATGGTGACCATGTAGAGAAATCTTAAGTAAATGAAATAAAATTTAAGTTTCTATCTCAATTATTTTTTAATAATAAATAAAAGTTTACAATACTCCCTCGTACTTAAAAGAAGGTGTCGCTCTGCCCTCTCAAAACAGATCACGCGAGACCATTTACGAATTGTCATTTCGGTTTGCAGGCTTTTACTTGATGACGGCCTAATGGGGTGAAACCCGCATCTTATTAAAATTTCTTATTTAAATGAAAAAATCGAATTATTCATTCTGTTTTACTAATGACTTGCTACAAATGTTACTGGACTATCACCTGTGCATTCCTTGATAATGAGCAAACGCACAACACTAACATATCGAGGACTGTTACAAGTTATACTTCAACATAGTTAATCTCATTAATTCAAAATATTCAAAAATCTGTGGAAAAGTACGAAGTCTTTTCAGCAGCTAATAGATAAAAAGGGATTATTTAATAGAAATTAACTATCAATATTATGACAGTAGCGCTATAAAGGATTTGTGGGCCAAATTTTGAGAGCAGACATATGTATATTACTTCTATTATGAACATATGTCAGAGGTCTCCTACTCACTGTATGCCATAGCCTTATTCTTTAGCCCCGTTGTCGCCGTCCCGAATATGAAACTGAAGCATTAGCGGGTTACTCATCTGCAGGTAACCACCTGGTTAGAGACATCCAACTGCTGTGCAAGATTGTCCTTGCAAATTACCTTCCCTATCCCATTGCCCCGTTCCCTCCCGGATACTGACTAGGAATCCCATGCATGCTATTCTTCGTGCCTTCACACCTTCTCTCTCCTTTCCCCATCCATGTGCATAGGTACAAAGAATTGAGTTAGGGAGTTGGGACGTGGTCTCGACGGTGCAAGCACGGTGGACAGACGGGATTAACAGGCACGCAGTAGCAAGCATGGTGGACTAGCTAGTGGTCTTACACACCCCTGTAATTAGCTTACAAAGGTCAAAAGTTGATTTTTATTAGCTTTTCCTTCTGTAATGGGACCAAAGATTTCAGTAATTTGGCGGCGGCGTACTCGTCCTTCGCTGAATACAAGGCACGACCAGCAAAATTCAAGCCGCTCTGGTCACGTCAACTCTAACGCGCTCAGTTTAAAAAATATGTAAATCGCAATGATTATTTACATTGATATTAATTGCAGGAGTCACTGAAAAACCAGACCAGACATGCAACTTATTGATATTTTTCCGTATTAACTAAATGGTCTTTAGGCTATGAAAAAGTTTACGTTCTTTAAAAACTACGAAAACTATCCTTAATTGCATTTCTGGAATTTTACCATCTATAATTGCGTCTCATGAGTCGCCTTTATTTGTGACATTTTTAACTCGTTTATTTTCTTACCTTATTCTTTGCATCACTGCCAAATTTAAATTAAACTTATTACCCTAAACACAGTGACTTTCTGAATTATACGAATGATGCGAAAAAAGCGAGAAAAAAGTAAGCCTGCATCTTAGTAAAATATTGAATATATTAAATTATGAGAGTGACCGCAAGTACGTATTACGATACTAGGATAAAGAACACATACAGAAAATTATTTCGGAAATTGTTAGTCGCATAGATATCAAACCTTTCGGTAAATACAGTGAAGTCACGTTCCAGCTCCAGTTATTTCATTGGTGATATTAAAATACACCCTACCAAAATCGAATTGATCCGTTGGTATTTATTCCCTGGCGTACTAAGTTGGAATATTCTGATATTTAGACAGTTATATACACACTACATAGTTGAGTCAGCTCTCTCATGGAAACTTAACCGAGAGGATGCAGTTCGTAAGAGCTGTATGGAAGTTAAATAAGAGGCTAATAATTTGGTCAGAGGAAGTTCATCTGGTAATGCGACAGAAGATCTGACAGATGATATTTTTTCAACCTTAATCAGCACTTATATTAAAATGGTAGCTTAATTGATGAGCATGTCAAGTAATAAAACTCCATATTACAATTGAGCATACACATAAAATGCACCTGAGCTAGAATTTACAAATTGAAAATCCTAACTGTGACTAATTGTAACTCTTGGAAGTCGGGACGAAGCTGTACCATGGAAATGGGTGCGAGAATACGGACGAATTTTAAAGGGCAAGATAAAGTAGGATGGGCCAGATAATGTAGGATGGGCCGGAAAAGGATAGCAGACGTTCGCGAGGCAACGTTTTAGCCACGAGCATAGTATAAGATCCCCCTCATCCAACTCATCTCAACGAGTGAATATCATATGTTTTCCCTGTTCCACCCGAGATGCCACTGGGCCGTTCATCACTCCGGCGAGGCCTCCTAGAACTTGTTAGAAACGCCGTGGAGACCCGAAAAATATTATCTTGCCAAGTAACCGAGAGAACTCATACCAGGAGAATTGCATGATTTTCCACTCGGGGAGAATGTTTTATATGGGAGAGAGTAGAAGGGGGAGTGGGAATGGAAGAAGGAGGGGAAAGAAAAGAGAGAGGGGAAGGAGAAAAGAGGGAAGGGGAGCGCGACATTTTATCCTTCTCCTATTGTTATGAACGGCCCTGCCCAGCGTCATTTGTTGTGTGTTTTTATGGCTCCGCGCGGACGTATTATGTGTGCTCTCCTTTTAGTGCTCTCATCAGGGAGGCTTGAGCTTTGCCCGGGACGCATCTATATGCGAGGTTTTAGTCTCCTTTCCCCCTTACCACCTCTATCCCTCCCCCAGTCTTCACACTTCCCACACGACACCACATCACGTGGTGTTTCTTTTAGGAATGAGTCAGCCCCGACTACGGGTTTCTTTCCTACAATCATCCACCCTCACCACAAAGCTCCATATACCGTGGAAACCCACGGAAGATGAATTGTAACTATTTTTGGCTTTCATGAAAGTAAAAATTAATTTATCATCTGCTTGAATGCCTGACACTACCTTTGAACATTCTTTGTTCCACAAGCGTGAACTTATCTATATAATTCTATATCGCAGTATTTAAATTAGTGAGATTAGTTGTCATAAGTTTAAAATACTAAGGTAATGGCTACTGTTTTGAAATCAAATAGGTGGGTTACTTGTGGAGTTCGAACAGCCAGGGACAACGATTAATGGGACTCTTCATTGTAAAATGTCATGACTTTTGTGGAAGTCATTCAAAGCAAAAGAAGAGGCAAGCTGACTTCTGGGATTGTTCCTATCTATGACAACGGCCGTCATCACAGTGCTGTTGCAACTCAACGGCTTCTTGAGAAATGTCAATGGGGCATTTTTGATCACCGTACAGTCCCGACGCAGCGCCGAGTGACTTCCATTTATTCCCTGAACTGAAGAAGTGGCTAGGAGGGAAGGGCTTCCAAACTAACGAGGAACTTCAAGATAACGTCAAAACTCCTTTAAATTCAATGGAAGCAAAATTTTATGAAGAAGATATTGCTGAACTTGTCCACAGGTATGTTAAATACCTCGATCATCAAGATGATTAAGTCGAAAAGTAACCATAAGTGTACATAACGTTTAGCAACAAAATAATTGGTTAATATTCTTTCAACAAAGTCTTTTATTTAGGACCCATCGGAGGTTGAAAAAAAACTGCCCTCGTAAAATAATTCAATACGATATTCAGGTTTCTTTGTAGAAAAAAGATTATAAAATTATTTTATTAGCATATGAAAATACCACCTCCCCGTCCTTTTAAGATCCTTTATAGATACGACACTGCGATTAGGGCGCGAATGACATTGCATGATTCTCGCCTTCTCTAATCGTATTAACGATGCGAACCCGCGACCTTCCGGTGAACCGGCAAAGCGCGCTTCCCCTGAAGGAAACCGAGTCGACTTCTCCCTCTCCACCACATGACACCCACCCTCCTCCTTCTCCAACATCTCCGCCCCCTTCCCACCCGTTCACATTGCCCAGGCCTCTCTGCTCTCGCCACGGGGGCTGCTGACATTTGCTCTCCGTGGGAGGTGGGGGGAAGAGTGGCAGGAGAAGAGAGAGAGAGGGGGAGCTGACGTCAACACGATGCATCACTCACCACTACTTCCGGGTGAGAAAGTGAGTGATGTGTATCTGAGAGCAACTTTGCGGTATCGAAGGGAGTGAGAGGATGAAGGAGAGGATACGGGTGTGGCGAAGACGGAGGGTTGCTTGATCTAGGAGGATTAGGAGGGAGCTGAAGGAACCGGTGCAAGGGGAGAAGGAGGGATGGAAGGAGAAGGTGGTGGGACGAGGGGAGAGGGGACTGAGAGGGTCTTGCGAGCTAGTGTTTGAGTGCGTGAATGTTGCGAGGGCCTCCGTTTGGTGGGGGAGGAGGAGGAGTGAGGGAAGGGAGAGATGGAGGTTGATTTCGGACGAGGGAAGTGGTGAATGTTGGAGGGATTGGACGTGTCGGTGAGGGTTCTCGGCGAAGTTTAGACGGAGGGGAGTGTGTCCGTGCATGCGAGAGATAGAGAGAGAGGCGGGGACGGGAAAACGCTTTTGAGGAACGTGGCGGCGCATGGGATACGCACCGAAGATCCCAGGGCGGACGAAGAGTTGTTTGGATTGGGGCGAGGACGGATGGCTTAACGTCCTTTCGGGGTCACTCTCCCTCCCCCCTTCCTACTGTTTTGTGTCTTGTGTCTCCTACTCTGTGGCGCCGGAGAAAAGACTGTCACTCGGGTGTTCCCTTTGACGGTTCGGGCCACCTTTGTTCAGCGAGATGTGGTCGCGTCTCCGCGGTCTCCCGAGTCGCTGCGCATAGGAATGAACCCTTTAAACTGGATAATAGATCGCCGATCCCATTTCACGGCGACTTTTAATTTAATAAATTACTCCCTTTCCTAATACCTAATTATTTATACCCGGGCGAAATTGAATGAAAACAATTCACTGCAGACCGGTCGCGCTGGAATATTTTTTTCCTATCAGAATAATTAAAATTAAAGGTATTTTTTATTACACTCCTTCTGGTGATTTGTAATTTCCGGTCTCTATATGATATTAATATAAAGGAAGTGAAATTGAGAGTTTTACTCTCGTTAATAGTTCTTCCTCTTGTCCATTATTGTGCAAATGCATACAGTCGTGCTACTCAGCTGTGTATTATCTTATAACCACATCAGCCGATATCGAGTTTTTTTAGGAAAAATTTGACATTTTTCATGTTCGTCTAAAAACATGGGCATTTAATAAAGGAGCTACAATTGGAGCATCTACGACGAATTGGTTGAACCTCAAATAATTCATCAAGACATAATTTTTTATAAAAGGTAATGTTAATATTTAACCATTTTGAGGTAATGTCTTCAATAATTTAATTTAATTCTAAGATAGTCCCCAACGACGAGTTTATATGTTGCAATTAAGGTTATATTAAAATGATTTCAATAAGAAACAACCTTTGTATTCTAATTTAAAAGAAGATAATCAGTAATTATTCGTAGAAATACTTTTTCTAAGACGTAATGTCTCAACCTTAGTCAACGGTCGAGACAAAATTCTCAAAACGTGTATTCCGTCTTTCGTCTCGTACTTATTTATCATGAAACGACTTGACACAGACCAATCCGTAAATATTAGTGTTCTATTCTGACAATTTTTCCAAATGAAATACTAAGTGCAATGATAATTACGTGGACAAGAAAAATAACTTTCGATAAATCAGTGAAATATACATTTACACTTAGAGAATGGGGCACTGAAACTCCCGTTTCCTCTCGTTATTCGAGTTTCAGAAAAATCATCATTTCAAACAGGTCTGTGTGCGGCGCACCAAAACGCCAACTAAACAGCGGCTAATCCCACCTCAAAATGCATTTCAACAAAGCTCTTTCCTTATTGAATGACGTCAATTGATGGGAACGTAACTTTTTTCGCCCAAGTCCTTACAATTTCCGCATCTAAGCGCCCACCATCAAACATATAGATTACATTTTTCGCCTGAAAACTGACCCGTTGGTGTCAAATTTATCCCGATGGCTTTTGTTCTGATAAGCGCGTTAAACGTTTTAAGGGCACATGCCAAAGTAGGTGACATTTCAATTGATAGCTACCAATGGAAAAGTTTCGTAATTGACGCTGACGTGTCAGTGCTGCACGACATGTGTCACAGACGGCGGGCCCGGACGAAGATCTCCATATTTAAAGTCTCGCAACGAAGACTCCCAATTTATTCCCGGAGCAGCTTTAGAACTCGTTCGGGCTAACACAAATGCCCCAAAGCACGACTCTCCGCGCGCACCATTCACCACCAGGCGATCCCCCTAAGGTGACAGTCTCCCCCTGACGTCAATCCCTCGAGTGTTAGCGGAAATGAATTTTTTTCCTCCCTCAAGGAAAATCACGTCTTTAAATAGCTCTCCCGCCGAAATCTGAAGCCATTCTGAATTGTTTTAACGATTACGCCGGCAGCAATTAACACCCGGATCCCCGACTTGAGGCCATGTCAAGGGCCCTATTAGGGCTAAATCTACCTCCGCTGGGAGAGATAGACGGGGAGGGGGAGAGAGGGCGGTCGGAAAATTTCGGTTATGAGGAGATGGGGAAGGCGGAGAGTCGAGAGTAGGGAATGGAAAAATCGAGGTGGAATTGGGGAAGAGGGAAGATTGGTGAGGGGTGGACAAGACGGAGCGGGGGTCCTCGAGATGAGAGAGAGAGAGAGGGGAGTAACGAATGGGGTACCCGTGAAGGGAGGGGCAGCAGTTGGAGGATACTTCACGGGGTTTTGTGGAATGTGACGAGGGAGACGAAAGGGTTTTCGGCATAGGAGGAGGACCTAGAGAATAGGGAAATGTAAAGGAAATAGGTGGGAACGAAAAAGGTATTCTTCCGAATCGACGAAGATACGCTTCTGGCATGGGATCCCCAGGCCGTAATTTTTCAATGAAGAAGGCTGTTACATTAGGTCTTTGTAAACGTTGGCACTATTCCGATGCAAATTTCTATGTCCACACGTACACAATTCTGCATTTGACAACCGGCGCGTAATTGTACGTTGAATTTGCATCTCAATTACCTAGCTATCTCACAACTCAAATACGCACTACATATCTGTTTAATGTACACGGCGGTCTTAATGCTGACCTCATTACGTTAAAATCAACATTTCGAGCCCGGAAGTAATAAACGAATGGAACAGATTTCACCAAAAAACATATTACTGGAGCGCCTGATGAAAACCAAACTAGAACAGATGAAAACGCTGTGGATTTAAGGGCGAGTTTAGTGGTAATAGAGTAAAGGCAATGAGCTATCGCGTATTTTTCTTTGTCGATGTTATATTATAAAGTGTTTAATTGATACTTTAAATGGCGGATACTGCTGACCGGTAGTCCCCACGTAGCTGCATCATTGCTCAACACACAGGAGAATATAAAACGGTTGAGTAGATAGATATTCCAAGGTATGCTGTATAATAAATAACGTTTGATTCAGTCAAAACCATTCAATATAAAATATAACTCGTGTAACAGGCATTAAATGGATCGAAAACTTTTGCATACGACTGCTATTTACTTTTAAAACTTTTTAAAATTTCATTTCAAAAACTTGGCTTTGTGACGGCCTTTGTCAGACACTGAGCTAAAAGTAAGTTCAAATTCATAGAAAAATAGTTAAATACACGTCTTTATAGATTATAATATGTTTTTATCATATTATCAAACCAAATTGTTGTAATAATTGACTTTTTTTATATACTGAGGATAATTTATCTTTAAGCATGTCAATTTTACAACATTTTAACTATATTTGCATAATTAATTCCAACAACCTATTTGAGTAACTACATTTTCATCCATATTTTGATAGCTTGCGGCTGGAATCACTTGAAGCGGACAAAGCTAATTTCTCTTTTCCGTGAATAAATAATGTCACCACTAATGTTTCAATTGGAGTTTTGAATCTTGAGTCTCAAAAACCTCAAATAACGAACATAGCAATTAGTACGTAATTCGGTCCATTCAAATTCACACAAATTGCGAGCATATAATAATTAGATATTAATTAAACGTAAAGTAGGACCTTGTTACAAATATTATTTACCTTTCAATTATTGTAACTATTATGCGCAGAAACAAATTAGTTGGTGAATATTATTATAGGAAATGAATTTCTCTTCAATTATTTCTGGAAAATTTTCATTAAATGAACGCGCACTTCCTTCAGGCTCTTTATTTACTCAATTAAAATTTATAGCATTTACTTTTACCCAAATTGATTTAATTACTCTAATGATGTACACTCATTTCCCGTAATTTAATCAAGTTATTTTATTTTGATAAGTAACGTAATATGCGCTTCTTATTTCAAACGAATTTCCGGTAAAATAACCACATAGAAAAATCAGCAAAAATATCTGACGATCTATCAATGGTTTGAGACTTTGATAAGTGGGAATGTCAACGTCAATCCATAATTTTAGAAAATAATTTTCTTCTGCGTTCTTTCAAGCTGGTCCGAGAGTTTGAAATGCAAAACAAGTTTCGTCGGGATATATTCACGGAAATATAAGCGTATGTATTCTCCAGAGTGATTCAATACAAGCATTGCAAGCGTTTGTAAACAAAAAAAGGCCGAGACCGTAAGCTTGATTGGCAGTAAGTGATAAGAAAAAAAAGAGAAGGCTAAAAAAGAATATTACAAGTAAGGGGAGCAAGCGTACAAGCAAGCGTATACTATGGTAGAAAGAAGCATCTCAAAAGCGTTAAAAAACGTACGACGTTAAATGCAAGATACAAAATATTCAGCGGATGAAACGAGCTAGAAAAACACTATGAGAACCTTCGCCACTGGTGCTGCCGACACATAAAGGCCATTGCTATTTAGTTGGATATCACTCCGTGAAACTCAGTTGGAAATTTAAATCACCACCTTGGAACGTTTACTTTATGTTACGTATTTTTATTTAACGAAAAAAGCGTGTTTTCTGGGATACGTTTCATTAACACACAATCAAGTTAATGGTATATGAATACTCTTCGTTTTTTTCAATTAAAATAGCGCACACAAAGGTTTATGGACTCTGTAACGGCTCAGATATGACTTTTTGGCTTGATAATGCATGAAAAATATCCATAAATATATGCGATCATAAACGTTACATTCAAATGTGACGGAGAGGGGATGACAAAGTACTGCTAGCATTTCTTATTTAATGTTTTCCATTCAAGCCAGACGTACATATATGATGGCTGTGATCACATACAATTTCCGACTGATTCCATTGAAATTGCACACTTCAACACCGGAGGATGATATCTATCATTCTCAGAGTTAATTTAATATAAAAATATTTCCTTAAAATTATCGTTTAAATATGGATAGTATCAGAAAAATTGGTCATCAGAAATGCCAAGAAAATACTACAAATCGTAAATAGAGAAAGATTGAACAAGTACTGAGTTACAGGAGAGGGAAAGAGAGATAGAAAGTTGGAATAGGAAAGAAATGGAAGAACTGGAGCATAAATCTTATGGGAAGAACCTAAAGAAAATTCCAAAAAAGACAGTCAAAGAAAATAACGGAGAAAAGAAAACGTAAAGAGAGCAAGGAGATCATGTAGAGATAATAGAAAAGTGGAAATCCGAGCGTGCCGTGGGAAGTTTAAGGGAGAAAAAAGATTTGGGAAGGAAATTTTTAATGTAGAACCAAAAGATATGCAGGAATTTTAAGGATAATAAGGGGAAACACTTTACAGTAAAGACAGAAACATTATTCTAGAAAGAGTAGAACGACAGAGGCTAAAATAGATTGATTCTCTAATACTAGGGGTCGCAATAGAAAAGTCACTACTTATTACTAACTACTTAAAATACCTACTACATGTATATAGGTGTTTTTTCAAATAGTACTACTTTTTAACACAGAATCACACCAAGGGATTTTTTTACAAACGACCTTTTCACACCAAGGGTTCAGAAAAAGAGGAAGGACAGAGTTTTGTGGTTTAAGGGCTGAGTTTTGTCAAAAGGTTTCATAGGATCAATATTACTTTCCATCCGGAAAAAAGAGAACACCAGGAGCATGTGATCACGATGAAACCAAATTTAATTTTCCATACGGCACTACGCCAGAGTGCTAAAAATCATCGGCAAAAAGTATACAAGTAGCTGAAGAGGTTACTAACGTTTTGAGTTTAGGAAGGGATCGTGAATAGTTGACGCAATAGAAGTGAACATAACACGAGAAGAATTGTATAAATTGAAATCAAATACAATAACTGTAAAATTTGGAATAAGTAAGGAACATACTAAAAAACGGTATTAATGGGAAGTCAAAAAGTGTAGTGGAAGAAGAACAAAGATGGCAGGTTCATAAAGGTGTTCAAATTGATATCAAGTGATTAATTAACGTATTCTTCAAAGAAATAAAGTTCCGAAATACATTTTTAAAAGACAGAATGTGAATCGGAGCTTTGAAAGACCTGAGTATGGAGAAAGAGGGAGAAAATGATACGGATAGTGAGGAAGACAAAGAAAAAAGTTCGTAAATTAATACAAAACTTCCTCTTTCCTCTCAACATCCTTAACTATAATAGAGAAAGGAAAGAAATTTCGGGTCAATTCAAACACAGGAAAACATTAGTGGTGGAGATATTAAGAGTTTTTTTGGGATAATGACGGCCATAGTAGAGGAAAGAGTGTTAGGTAAGTAAGGGAGAGGAAGAAAAGATCGAAGGTTAACGAAGGATTAAGACAAGAACGAAGGTGATATATGGGACTAAGAATGTCTTAGTAATTTAGAAAATCATTTATGCGATGAATTTGGTTTTAGCAAGGTTAATTTATTTAGAAGACCACAATACTGTGTCATGATGTTCACGTTTCATCTAAAATCTACCTTTAATTATTAGTCTTCCTATGGCAACTTGATAATTGGCCTCCTGTTTGGGCAAGAGTAGACTTATATCAGTCAGTAGGGTTAGCCAATTGCTAAGCGACTCTAGGGCTTGCACGAGTGTTGCAAATATAAATGACTTTAAATGGAGTAATGAGATTTTACGCATGGTTTTTGCAAATGGGATTTTGGTAGTTGCCTCACGCCCCAAAATTTTCAAGCTTTTTCAGATGGTATCCAATCAACTTTACGTAATAAAGGGGTTCTTTCATTATAGATACGAATGCAGGGAAGGTATTTAACTACCTTAGCATGTATGACATTTTTTTTCAAAACAAATAATTAACGAGGTCAATGATCAAATAAATAAGCAATTCCACTAAAATTAAATGTTAATTGAATTTTGTTCTCCATTAATTTTATTTATTTGCCCTTAATTAATATCTATTCCAGTAGCGATGGATATTAATTGAAGAAATGAAATGGGTATTAACACCAATCACAGTTATCAACCCCAAGGTCGGCTTGATAATTGAGGGTAGAGCTCACGTAGTAACGCCCAAGGGCACTTTAATTTCATACCTCAGGGTATTCCATCTCATGTGCCGCCTGCGTTTTTCGAGAACAGCTAGATACCTGAACAATCACACAGCTTGGGTGAAAGTGAAGGTGCCCAGTGGTGTCCCCGGGAATCAAACCTGGACTCTCGGATCAAAAACCCGACGCCCTACTCACTGGACTACCCCATCCTAAAATGGGTAATCTTATCATAAAAATGTCGAAGAATAAAAAACTCAAATGAATGAAATTACTTTTATTTTCTACATCCTACCTTGTTAAGGTTTCAACATAAGAAATTGTGAACGACTCCGGAAATATAATTGCTTCATAACTAAAGGACGATATATGGAAACAATTCACACATAATTTACCGAATAACACTATTGTTTTCAGAGACTGGATACTCTTGACATAATTCAAAATGGCATCTTTCGCAATTCACTTTCGTCCTTTTTCTCGAAAAAAAAACGCATAATGATTTGCAATACTTGAACCTATTTCAACAAAATGTTAATGCATGGGCACAATCGATTACCTTATACGGATTTCCTTCACTAATTTCTTCATACATTTCTACTTATTTACATTGCCGCTTGTTTTTATCTTTAATCAGCTTACTTTCTTCATTCTTCAACACCATTAAGGCATATATATATATATATATATATATATATATATATATATATATATATATATATATATATATATATATATATATATATATATATACATTATTCATTACATTTCATTTGTGATCTGCTCACATCCGCCTTACCCACCTCTCTTGTGTTCGTCCTTTATGTGTGTTCCTTTCCCATTATTTCTCCCTAAAGGTGACATGACCAGCGAAACGGTAGTGAGCCCTAGTGACTTTATACTATATGCTCTCTGCAGTAGAAACACAAAATAAAGAGGCACAGAGTTTCAGTTGGTTATTAGTTTGGTGGTAGAATCAACTTCCACAATGGAGGGAAGAAAACTCTTTTTTATATATAATATACATGTGTGTGTATATATATATATATATATATATATATATATATATATATATATATATATATATATATATATATATATATATTCATTCACAAAGAAATAGATATAAGGAAAAGGGATAGGAACACACATAAAGGATGAACACAGGAGAGGTGGGGATGGCGGAATCGAGCAGATCACTAGCGGAAAAATATTTCCTTGACCGGGACTTGAACCACGGATCTTATATAAATATATATATCAAAATATATATGTAGCTGATGTGTATTTGTTTGTTTATATATGTGTGTTTAAGGAATACCTTCAAAACTCCGCCACAAACGCCCTTCCACCACAGGAAGTCCCAAGGGACGGGGACTCTCTCTGGCTGCCTGTCCACGCGCGCACACAAGCCAAACACGGAGGGGCAGGGGCCGCCAGCCCCTCCACCCTCTTGAAAAATTGAATGAGCGCTCTCCCGTATGTCTGAGCGGGGTGCGATGGGACGGGAGTGGTCGGGGACATGAGAAAGAGGGCAGAGCGCAGGCAGTATGTGCCTCTGAATGGGTGTGGGCGGAGGCGAAATACACCCTCCAAATAGATCCGGCCTTACACTCGCGCGCGGACCCACCCACACTCACACACACCTTCACGCACACATGACCGGGCGCCTTTTGAGACCCACGTGAGGAGGCAACTAGGCCGGAGGGGCAAACTCCGTGTGAGTTGTGGTGCTGCGCCCCTCCTCTTCCCTACTGCAGCCCCTTTATGGTCCCGTAATTGGATCGCGGAGAAGGGCGGGGTCGCCTGCCCGAGTGGACGGGGTGCCGCCAGCGATAGCGCCTGTGCTCCACAACCCAATCTCGTCGACGATGGGAGAGGGAGCGGGTGGGTCGTGGAAGGTCCGGTGATTAGAGAGCGGCTGAGAGTGGGATGGGGAACGGGCTGTGTACCCGCGAGAGGCACATTCAGAGATGAAACCCTACTCAATTCGAACCCGTCTCTCGCGCGAACTCGTACTGCCTTTTATCGGGAGGGAAGGAATGATCGGTAGGTAGGGAGGAAAAAGCTCATCGTCGTGAACCTGCTCTCAGGACAATAGGTAGAAGATGTTCTCAAAGAACCGCGAGAGAAATTCCGCGACAGTAGCGTTGACGGAGTCATCCTTTAATATGAATTGAATATATATCAAATGCAATAATTTAAGAGTGTAAAAATTATTCACCTTGATGGGGTTTCGAATCCGGATCCACGATAACCGCCTGATTGATTTAGCTAGTCAAACTACTGAGGGGCCTTGTTACACCCTGAAATTTTAGGGGCTTTTAAGGAATTAGACGTCATTTTTTCCACGAACGATAAGGGATCAGAATAACGTTGTCCGACCGCGCTAGGAGGGAAAAGTATTCTGGGTCAAAGGTAGTATGGTACCCCCTGACTCGACCGTAGCTGTGGCTTTTAGGGAACTGCATAAATATGTAAATTAGAAGTTGGGGCGAGACACCGTACATGCAATGTTACAAGTAATCGTAATCGTACACACCGCGTCATTGTCCACGAGATTAAATCCAACGCTTAAAGACAGTGTTTAACTTAGTTAAATTCGGATATCGAGGTATGTGGGTTCCATTTATCTGATACTGTATCACTTCACATCAACAATGCATTAATTATTAACTAAATATTTCGAAATATTAGAACCTTTGGGTTTGCTTACCCTTTGCCTCTACCAAAAAAAGTTTTAATAACGTAGTTGCCGTCATTGACCCCCCTCCAAATGGGACATTCCTACAATAAACACTCAAAGATCTCTGTTACAGCGTGAACGACCCATTAGGCGGACGTAGTACTGGACTGTTTTCCCTATTCTATCACTCTATTAATGAAAATTACACAGATTGTCTATTGGAGAGTGAAAACTAACTTTCGGGTTAATTACCGTGGAAGGAAAGGTTTAATTTCAGTTAATAATTCTTTAATATATAAATGATAAACTAAATTAAAAGCAGCAACATCGATAAACACCCATGCTGTAGGTTAGATGTGAAAATCGACTATGCAGGATTATAACTCAACACTTGAGCCCGCGACCTTCGGATTGGCATACGAGAGTCCCACCACCACTGAGACTAGCATAAAATAGCCTCCGCTGGGAGCGCAATCAGGAAGCCAAACGTGGTTGAAAAAGTACTACAATCTGCGGGATAAGGACCCCCCTGTCCTTGGGGAGGAAAATCAGAACAGATACAGCCGCATCAATATAACTGCCACTGGAAAGGAGGATCAGAGATTCGTGAATGGAGCACGACTAGGCGGATTCAGCGAAGGGTCCTGAATGGGGGGGGAGGGGAGTTTGCCCGAAACGCTCCGCTGGCTTTGCCCATGAATTCTTATGACCCATAATGTTTTGACTCTCTTCCGCCTCTACCCACTCCCGATCACCTTTCCGCGTTTGGACAGACTTTTCATCCTTTCGCCTTCCAACGCCCCCATTAAAAATGCATTGCTTCTCAGAGGCTGCCCATATATTACGTAAAACCTTTCCCTGGTTTTCTTCGGAACACTCCTTGTATTACGTACATTTAGTTCAAAAAACCTCGCATAATGGCTACTTCACGTTTTTTGTCCTCAGAATTCTATTCCGGTCATCTTTTGGGCTGAGTGCTGAAGAATAAATGTTTTCCATACTACACTCTCATAATGTCCTCGACTCCAAGAAGTGTATAGTTACATAAATTGAATTCATGGGGCCGTGGTATTCTAGGGGAAAGAACGCCTACCGATAGTTCGCATTCCTATGGTGACCAGGGAGAAAATGTTGGTGATCCGCGGGGAAATTTCAAGCAAGTAGGAAAACTATCACACATACAATTTTTATGTAACTAAACAATTTTAATAATACAGTGATATTTGAAAATTTGTAAGTAGATTTCATATGCACCTACATGAATATGTTTGTGCAACAAAAAAGCGTGTTTACTGATTTTTGTGGTGAAAATGTTTGGCAAACCCGGTGGGCGGAATAATTGACTGCTAACTGTAGTGCTATAGGTTCACATCCGAGTGACATCTCTGGGCATCATCGGTTTTTAAGAGATTATATGATTTCCTGGTTATGACATGTCCTGGAGAACTGAAGGTGGAACCGGGGAAAGATCGGCCTCTTCTTCCCGCCTCTGCTCTTAACGAGGGACTTTCACACGACACCGCAGGGCTCAAGGCGAGATGAGCACTGCCCTCGTCTGTCTTAATCAAGTTTCGGTATTGATGACTGCCGTCTTCGGATAACTTCTTCTTACTGATATTTACTTTATGTCCTCGAAAAATTTGGAATCTCCTGTTTCTCTCTAAAAATTGTATGATTTTTATTGCGGCATCGAGGAAGAAATCCTAGTTGCAGATGGGATGGTAGAATTTTTATCAGAAAGATTTATGGATTTATTTTTTTTCTCGTGAAACTCGTGAAAATAGCACACAAAAAGTAATAAAGAAAATAATTAGTACCTTTCCCTTCACATGCCTAGGATTTTGACTGCCCCGTACAAGCATCTTTTTGTCAACTTGCGGGGTAGAACTGAAATCTTTTAGCGTGAAGCCAAATTTTGTCGACCTTCCCATTCTCCATTTCACACTTTCCTGGGCACATACCACAGAACATTATAGGAAATATGTAACATATGCGTGGTTTTGTGTGTGTTTGTTAGTATGTGTATGTCTGAGTGTGTATATATAATAGAAGTGTTTTGGATCAAAATGGTCAAAGTAGTAGGACCATAAGGAGAAGAATTGTGTTAGTCAAAGAAGCTGGAAGATGGAATACTAGATGACAGGAAGTAGAATAAGGACGTTGAGAAAGGGCTCATTAACACTTTGATATGTAGCGTAGTTATGTACGGCGGAGAAACATGGTAATTGAAAAATGATGATAGGCTAGATTAGAAAGTTTCCAAATGTGACCGTGGTGAAGGATGGAGAAGTTGAGAGTAGATAGATAAGAAAACGAACGAGGAAGTGAGGGAAGGTATGGTTACGAAAGTGAGGGAATTTTGGGGAGAAATTCTAAAAAGACAGAAAAAGTAAATGCAAAGCATATTGATTGGCAATGGGATGAGGAAGACTGTGATTGAGGAGTGAAGTTTGAGAAAAAGAGGAAAGATTAGGAATAGGATGGGGTTGTTGGACGAAATGAGGGTAGGAAGTAAATATAAGGTGTTGAAGAGGAGCTTATTATAGCATAGGAAATTTGGTTTCTTGTTAGGAAAGACAATGGGATTATTGCGATACCCTTTGGTGGCTTGTGTCCATCCAAATTGTTATAATTATCAACCACGAAACACATTGTTCCCATCCTTTATGACGTTCGAACGAAAAATCCGGTGCTCAAGTCCCGGTCAAGGAAATATTTTGGCCCTTGTGATCTACTCGATTCCTCCTTCCCCATCTCTTCTGTGTTCGTCCTTTATATAAGTTCCTATCCCTTTACCAAATATCTATTTCATTGCGAAAGAATATTTCTTTATATATTTTTTGTGTTGGTGCGTGTGATTTTTCGGATACCAGAACTTTCTGGGAAATCATAGGTGGCAAAGAGAAAGGAACTGGCTCCCCTACCCTGGTGTGTGAATTTCACTCACCGGAGTAGGGGAGGCTGGGTTGTGTGTGTATACATGTAAATCATTTATATATATATATATATATATATATATATAACTTAGACAGTAACACACAGTACGAGAACACATAAAAAGAACACTCACAATAATATCTTGATAATTTCGACGGACTCGAGCTCCGTCTTCTTCGGAAGGTAAGATATGACTAAGGAATGTGAAAATCTTTTTATGTGTTCTCGTGCTATGTGTTACTGTCTAAGTTTTTTATTCAACACTTCCGTGTTACTTCGAAGAAATCATCTATATATATATATATATTTATTTTTTATATATTTCATATATATATATATATTTTATATATATATATATGGTTTATATATATATATAAACCATATATATATATATAAACCATAAACACAGTAATCAACCCGAAGGTTGGTTTAGTAGGTGATGGTAGAGCTCACCTATGTACCAAGCGCGACGGCGTGTGAATATTCACACATCAGGGTAGGGGGGCCAGTTCCTTTCCCTGTGCCGGTTATGGTTTCCCAGGAAGATTTGGTACCCGAAAAATCAACTAGCTTGGCTGGAGCTGCAGGTGCCCAGAGTGCCTCGCCCGAGAATCGAACCCGTGACCCTCCGGTCAGTAGTCCAACGCTCTACCCACTGGACCACCGCAACCCACTATATATATATATATATATATATATATATACACACTAGCTGACCTGGCGAACTTCGTACTGCCAAACAATCAATGAAAATTATAAATGATCTGCGACGAAAGATAGACGATTTGTGACTTTGTTTTATACATATAGATATGCATATACATATAGTATATATTTGCACACACGTGTATACATATTATATATGTAATTATGTATATATATACATATATATATGTATTAACATACTTTATACACACCCATAATTTACGTTTTCTCGACAGATCAATTGGTTAGAGCATCTAGAGACAAGTCGAAGAACCGTGGTTCTATTCCCAGTCAAGGAAACTTTTTACATTTGTGATCCGGTCGATTTCATCTTCCCCACCAGTCCTGTCATTGTCTTGTACGACTATGTGTATTCCTATCTCATTTCCATACACCTACTTTTAAATGAATGAACATATGTTCACCATTTGGCGTGTTCTAGTGTCTGAATGTTTTCATGCAGATATTACATACATATACATACACACATATGTATATATGAATGTATATATAAATACATTGTGTATATTGTAATTATATATGTGTACATACACACACAAATACAAATGTGCATATACTCATTCGATGTCCTCTCGGGTGCCTTGATTCGAGTGGCCACGGGTCTAATTTCTTTGAAGAGCACAATTCACACTGGTAGCTCCGAGACTTCCTTCTCTCCCAGGTGAGGTGACGCACGTCTCGTCTCACCATCCCTCATTCCTCTGCACGAGGGGCGTAATTTATGGATGAACCCCCACATGGAATCCACCCGCCTACCCCACTCTTCTGACCCCTAGCAATCCCTTTGTCGCGAGTCCCTAAAGTCCGTCGGGAGCTGATTTATGACGCCCGAAACTCCTGCGGGTGCATCCCGCCGGTCCTAGACGGTGCTCCTTCGGGATAACCCGCGGCGGAATGGCAACAGCGAAATGTTTGCCATTCGCCCCCCCCCCCTCCGGTCCGCCGCCCCGACCCTCTCGCTCCTCCGTGACGGATACGAGCCGTCATCGCCTCCTTTTCGTTTCCGTCTCACGCGCATGTAAGAGGGGGGGGGGGGTCGACGGTCGTCACGCACGCGTCACTGGGCGCGCTGTCCTGTGTGTGCCGAGGAATGAATTCCGCTCGGGAGACTCCCCCCCCCCCGTCCCCACACTCATTAGGCGACCGGTGTCGAGTCAGTTGGATCGACGATGCCGTGCGCCAAAATGTCCCCTTGAGGTCGAATCCTAGCCTCTTTGAAGTGCACCTATCCGATTGGAGCGATCTCGTAGACGAAAAGAAATGAAAACCAAATGAAAGCAAAGAGTGTAACTCTCGGAATTAAAATAAATTTTTCTTTTTTTCGTCTTACAATTAAAAAATACGGTCATTTTTAGTATGTAAAAACTATCCAAGTCACTTGCGGTAGTAGAACACAATTTAAGCAGTGGAAAAGTCATTGAAATGGAATTGACGATAATAAAAGAAAAAATACATAGAGATGATAAAAAAAACTCGAAAAGAAGTAGAGATAGAGAGAGAGAGATCGAAAGACAGTATGTTGGCATCAAACAAAGAACATTCTGAAAACCTAGAAGTCCGCATATCTCACCGCGAGGATCTTAAAAGGGGTTTGCTTGGAGGTATCAACACGTGATTTGAACCCGTGACCTTACGGTAGATAGCGGACATCTCCACAGTAGGTAACTGACTCCTCTACTTTAATGTAGTAAATTTCAATTAGCATTGAATTGAATTAATATAGAATTTCCACATACTCGAATAGATATCATTGTAATTATATACATCTCGTTGCAACTAGGCAATTGTCCTGGTGGAAACGGTTGTCGGTGACTTTTACAATGCACATACATATACGTATATGCACGAGAAGAACAGATATGAGACAAAATACTCTCATATACAATGACAAAATTTAAAGATTACCAACCGCACCTTTACCATCACACAAGGGCTAGGTTGACACCATACCTACAACTCCCCGTGCATCGCCGCACTCCGTCCATAATCATGCACTCTTCATTTTCATATACCATTCAAAATCACATACCGTTAAACGGGTCATTCACTTTTGCAATACAAATTCTCACGCCGTCCACATCGCATACAAATGATATTGTTGTATAATAATCACTGATCAACGAAGTTTATCACCCAATGGCAGATCTACACTTATTCTTAAAACTCCTAAAATTGGATGGAAAGGGCTCAAACAAACCTCCAGGCAGCTGGTTCCATTCAACAATAGTTCTGTTTAAAAAAATAGTATTTTTTCTTGCTTGATTTTTGATACTATGGCGGAACGCACGTTATTGGACGGAGTCGAGATTTTTTTCTAAACTTCTCAATTACCAGTCAAGTGTGCAACCAGTTGCTGAATGAAATTCTCTTCAAAGTGGATATCTGCATTCAATATGGTCTGTTTTACTCTAAGGCACACACAAAAAAATCCTTTCTGCGATACCAGTATGATTTTAGTTGAACCATAATTTCATTAAATGAATTTTGCCAATGTACTATTTCCCAATTGAAATTATTCAACAGAGATGAAAGGGCCACTTCGTCTTTGACTTAGTCAATTGCCGAAGTGGATGATGGTTGATGACGATTCTTGAGTGAAAATTGCATCACATGACATAATACAGGATATAAAAAAGTCACATGTTATCAAGTGATTGAGCCATTACATAATATAGGGAAAAGATAGATCCAGGATAATACGTGGAAACTGGATTAACAAACCTTAAACGTGCCATTATTTTATTAAAATAATTTCCATCCTAAAAGTTCCCGAGCGTATAGGTCCAAACTGATCTCCTAGTTTAAATCTTTATTAATTAAATCATACTATACCATGGTATTCAAAACTTAAAGAATAGTACTTTTAATATTGAACGATACGGCCATGATTTTTATTTTCTCTCGTATTTCACCATGAAATACAGTTCTACAGGTCCTCTCATCTGGCGAGATGATAATTTAAAAGTGTGGCCAAAAGAACAATATGTCGTGTTCATTAATGTCGAAATAAAATTTCTCATCAACATTAAACTGAAATAACTACAATTAAATGTCTAATATTTATCAAATTAATAAAAATTTGAATGAAAATGTGTTGACACTAAAAAAAATAAGATGTGATTCATTTACATTTCCTCTTTGATAAGAGGATCATTTGAAAGGCATATTGAGCGGTAGTGGAATGTTGAAGAAGGTAATAGAGGGGAGAATGTTAGGAAAACGAGGAAATGGCAGGAACAGGATTGGGATGTTGGAGGGGTTGAAGGGAGGAAAGAAGTACACAGAGATGAAGAGGGAGCTGATGTAGAATAGGTGACTCGATTGTCTTTTGTTTGGAGTCGCAAGTTAATTATGTGATAGTTGTGTCCATCCAAAAACCTACATTCACCGGTAGATTACCTTATAAAGAAGAGGATCATTTATTAAAGTGTAGGTAATAACATTTCCCAACTTGGCCAATTTACTAAGCCTACTTATTAAGCATATGAGCAAATGAATTATTGACAGGTAATTCTAAAATGCTTCAAAATACCGAGCAAAGCGTTATATGTTCGATGGCTACTGAATCCCCTCCAGAATTTGGAAAATAACTAGAAACATCAAAAGTGCACGAAAATGATCTGCATGCTTTGCCATTGTTGGAGTACTGAACTGCACTCATTCACCAATTCTGAATACAAAATTCATTCCAACGCGAATGAATAAATCAGATTATAAATAAATATCCTGTCCGCAGCTTATGTATCAAATATAAATCCCATTGGTTTCATTTTTAACTTCGCCGTTTAGGGTTCAGGGCAGTGCTAGACTCAAAAGTAGAGGAGTAGTAAAAAATAAAAAAAGAATCGGAATACCAACTTGCATTTAACTGAACGTAAAAGGCATACAGAAATAATAAATATTTGAACTCGTAGAAATACCCCTCATGGTTGAAAAGATCTCTAGTACTGCGGAATGAGTATCAGTGATATTTCAGCCGTGAATTTTTAGCAGCAAGTGTGAATTTGTGCACCCAACAAAATCAATGCTATAGACACACATATTGACTTATGCGTTAAAAAAGATAGCAGGACAACGAGAAGTGAAATAAAATTTCCTTCTGTTTTTCACAGGGAATTACCGAAGCATCAAAAAGTACCTAAAATAATATCGAGTTATTTCAATGCGAGAGTTGTGTTAACAAAGAAAAGTAGGGATATCAGTATAGTAACAAAAATACAGATACTACCAAACTAAATCATTTATATCGAATAGAAGATTAAGTTGGTATAAATACATTATCAATCTAGGAAAAAGATTAGGATATGCCCATCCAAATTTCCTTTCATTCGTAATAAATGCGCAATTCCTTTTCCTCGTTTGCTTTATTGTATTTGGTCTTGTCAATGATATATTATGGTTAAACAAATTTGAGATGTCTATAGTGATATTTTTTAACGTGTCATTATTCATCAAAAGAACATTATTAGAATAATAATGTCCAAACTAAGCTAAGCTAAGCACTCCTTCCAATTACTTCAGGAACTGAGACTGTAGCCTGAAAGATATTTGTTTATTATTTATCCGAAAACGGACATATTTGGTATTTACGTTGGATTTGTAAACTTGAAAATAATATCAAAACCAATTAAAAATACTCGAGAAGAGGAAAACCCAACAAAAAGGGAGTCGAACCTGCGACCTATGGGTTGGCAGGCGGAGACGGTACTATATATTTGAATATATGCATGTATTATATATTTGAATGTAGGTGTTTTATATTTGAATGTATTTCAATATATTTAAATTTGTATATGCGTATATGAAATGTTAAGGTACTTCTATATTCGAAGTAGTAACACACCGTCCTTTACGTACTTCTCAAATGCTCTCTTGCTCACTGGATTACTACAGTCGTAAAAATTCAGCGAATATTCAATTCGACAACTATGAACCATGCACGGTTTTTTGCAATGTACTGGCGAGGGATGAGAATAGAAATAATAAGGGGATAAATGGTATACTCATTTCATGAACTCAAATAAAAACGCTTATTTGCCTAATCCGAGTTGATTCTCGAAGTAAATATCCCCTTCAAGGCATATAAACTTACAATTTTAGTGCATATGTTTGTACCGAATTTTCGCACAACCGGGTATATTTGCTCAAATAAATCTGCTCAGACGCTGCTATATTTGTTTAAGGTTTGCAGAAAAATCTCGGGATTAGCAACGCTGACCCGTTGGTTGGGAAAATATCACGCGTACCCTTTGGAATTCGGTGTAACGAACACAAATACAAACAAACCCACAATGACGAAGACAGTTATTAACTCGCGGCGATAGATCGGAGTACTCTTATCCCTGGTCAGCCACCCCACTTTATTTTTTAATGGGCTGCTATTACACCATGTTACATGAAACACTTTAAGATACGGCTAGATAGAATGCATAAAAATGATAAATATCAGTTAAAGGGCACAGTGACCTACAAAATTTAAAAACACGTCAGTACAAAAGAAAGCACAAATAAAAACTTTGGATAGACTTAATAATCACGACGCGACACGAGAAATATTTGAGAACAAGTGAGCGAACGAGGTGCAGGAATGTAAATGAATCCGAGGGTCGTTTGGAAAAAAGCCGTCTTCCTTTAAAATGGAAACTCCTTTGAATGCAAGGCACACTGATGACATTAGTCACATCACAAGGTAAAAGTGAAGGGCTTTTAGGTGAGGATTGCCCTCTCTCCATTACCGGACCATTCAACCGTGGACCGACGCCAGGAGATGAAATGGCGGGCGGCGTTTGTGGGCGGAAATACGATCCCATCCGTCAGATGTCAGCGTGAGGCCACGCCTGAAATGCAAGAACGCCTTCGTTTCGGTTTCCCAGAGGCTACATAAGGGTCGACGTGCAAGCGACGCGTAACGCATGTTTACTCGTTTGCCGAGGCACCGCTGGGCACTCTGGCCCGGCACTCCCGATGAATGGTCGGAGGCAGTCCTTTCTGAGCTCACGGATAAATGATGGTACAGAAACGGATACTCACTGAGAATTCACTCGGACCACGACTCGCAGGCTTATCCCAGGCGAATCAGATAAAATATAGCATTAATTAAAGGAACACAAAAAAATGTGTTGATTCTACATTAAAATCAGTTATACACGACTCAAGTTTCATCGCTATGCAACATCTTCCTGAGAGTTACGGAGATTATCCATTAGTATATACACTCAGTTACTGGTTGAATGGATGAGAAGGGGACGTATAGGGATGGCATGTAAGGGAGGAAGGTGGATTGTTGTCATTGTTGGGGAGAGTGTGCCGAGGGATATGATAATGGGCAGAGTAGGGGTGAATTTGCAAGGTTCGGTTGGGAATCGACCTTTAAAGAGAGGCGGGAGGAGAAGGGCTTGAGTCACTAGGGCTTGTGTCAGGTACGAGGAGAAGGGAGAGGGTAGTTGATATGATCATATGGGGTTAATGAAGGGGGATGAATATATTTGCAACTCGCAAATATATTCATCCAGAATATTACTTTTCTTTAATGTAAGACAATGAAATATTTCAAATTACGAGGACGTCTAATCTGATTTCCTTTCTTTTCCAAGTGGCGTATTTGGGGTTAAACTTGCTAGTGTGATCTCCCTCGGCCGAATAATTTACTAACAAGGTCATGTTTGTTAAACAAGAGTTTAAATATGTATAGATTCTGTGTTTCGATGTCCTTGGTTTGCCCAAGGTAAATTGCATTGCAGTTGTGACATTTTAATTTACCTACCTCACTTTTTTGTGCTGTTACAATCCTGTCTTTGGCACAAATAAACAATTTTTCAAATTGATTTTGTTGTAAAATTTATTTTGAATTAGTGTAAAAAGTTTGAGCTTTTTATTGAATTATTCCCTAAGAAAGGAATTTTCCTCAATTTTTGAATGCCGTAGTCAATGGTGAGAGTACCGTGGATGTCTTTGATGGGTATTTTGGTGTGTTTTCTGTATTGTACAGTGTGTCTATTACAGTAGTGGAATAAGCGATAATTCTAATTTTCGATTGTCATTGGAATTGTTTTTGTTGAAAACGTGTAGAACCCTTTTGTCTTCTGCCGTACTGTGAATTTGATGGATTGGTCAATACCGTTTAGTATTTCAGTTGTCTCGTTGTACCAGACCAAACAATTACAAATAAAAAGAGACGTTTCAGGCGTGATATGGTGGAATATCATGATTGATTAAAATTGACAATTTTCCACAAAAATATTTTGTGAAAAATTGCCAATTTTTTAATCAAACAATTACAGCATTTTGGGGTGTGAGCATCCGTTTGAGTTACAAGTCTTAGGAAATGCGCCGATATTTAAACAAAGGGATAAAAAACGAAATGTTATATATGCTTTTTGATCATGAACGGGGTTGAATGAGGCATTTTCTAAAGTTTCTCAAAAAGTACAAAACGAAATCATTACGAAGCAGGAATACTGTGGCAGGCTCCAATTGTTAAAAATTAACTTTTAATCCACAGGTTTTTAATATTCCACTATCCCTTTTTTACAATGTACGAAGCTTTTCGACGTAATTGCGTCATTTTCAGGTGCTTGCAAACAATTGTTTGGGTGGTCGACTTTATATGCGATATCGTACATAAAATATATAACCGGTATATATTATGTTATAGTATATAATATACATCTAGTATATAATCGGTATAGAGAAACTAAGTGTAATAGAAGAACTAGAATAAGTACGGGAGACCGAACAGAAAGGGAGAAAGCAATGAATGAGGAGAGTGCTACCGTTTTTATTACTAGCATTGACATCAGCACCTTTATTGATTAAGTACTTCATGGTTATTAGTGTCCATTGAAATTAGTTCTATAGACGACACGGTTTAACGCTGTTTCGCCATATTCATTCTTAGCATTAACATCAGCGCCATTACTACTTGTAAGGAATAATTGATAAATTAATCCCTTTTTAATTTTCTCTACTGAAGAAACTAATAAAGAACTTTTATTTTGGAAAGAATTATTATTATTAGGTAATCTACCGGTTAAGGTAGGTTTTTGGATGGACACAAATATCAGATAAACATTTTGTAACTTCAAACAAAACCCAATCCAGCAACCTAATCTACATCAGGTCCCTCTTCATCTCTGGGTACTTCTTTCCTCCCTTCATCCCGTCCAACATCCCTATCCTGTTCCTGCCCTTTCTATGCTTGCCCAACATTCTCCCCTCTATTACCTTCTTCAACACTCCACTACCGCTCAATACGCCTTTCATCCATTTTTACTGTCTCCATAGAATTTTTCTCAACAAACCTCTCTCCTCACCCACCAGCTCCAGTACTTCCTCATTTGTTTTCCTTTCGGTTCTTTTCACCTTCTCCATTCTTCTCCACACCCACATTTCAAAAGCCTCCAATCTACGTCTATCCTCCTGCTTCAGCGACCACGTTTCCACGCCGTACATAGCTACGCTCCATATCAGAGTTTTTACGAGTCTTGTCTTAACATCCCTACTCAACGTCCCCGTCATCAACTCCCTCCTCCTTGAGAAAGCCCCCTTGCCTAGCGCAATTCTTCCCCTTACGTCCCTACCACTTTGACCTTATTGGTCCAAAACGAAAAGAATATCCCAAAGTTATTTATTTATATGATGAAAAACGCTACCAGCAATACTATATGTGAAGGACAGCACGCATCAGAAGAGTCAATGGAAGAGTCTTGATTTATTGAAATAGTAGATAATCCTCCAAAAAGCAATGACAAAAAGGACAAATGTTGAAATAATTCATATCACATCTAATATTCAATTCTCATCACTGCATTTTAACCAATGGGTAAATATTAATTGAAGAAATATATTAATTGCTGGGTAATAATTTACTCTCCATTTTCCAAAGTTATTGCGATGAGGATGGAGCTCCAAATGGCTATTAGGAAAAAGGGGAGAAGATGTGTTACGAATAATGCATGTTTTTTTACAAGTTTACAGATTAATGCAGGTGTTTTACAAGAAGTAGACCAAATGCAAATTTAATTAAAAAAATTAATTTGACTTTGCACGATGCGCAATTTTACCAAAATCAAGGTCGACAATTGAATAAGTTTTAACGCAAAGACAATGTAGAATTTTATTTTTTTTTAAAAGCACCATTCAAATGTCAATAATTCCACGAAGTTTCATGAGTTCAGTAACACCTACTTCCACACACAAATTTGGCGGCTTGCTGACTAGGAGATCACACGATCTTAGGAGAACTGAAACCCCATTGACTAACCGGCGGTGACGTCAGCAAAAACCACATTTTAGGCTGCTTTGCTCGTTAAATTCATATCACCAAGCGAATGAAAATGGAAAAGAATTTTCCAAAGACTGAAAAGATTTTTCAAGAGAATTATTTAGTGAAAGACCATTCACCATGGCTTTTGGAATGTTCCCTCTATTTACGGTGCGAATGCTCCATGGCGAGTGGGACTCACCTCTCATTTAGTTTTTCCTCACTCGTTAACGAAAAATCCCATTCAGCCCTTACCCGAGACTTTCTTTTCCACTTCCCACGCTTCAGAACGGCAGAGAAAGGAACTCCCGAGATCCTAAGCTAGCGTCCCCGATGTCTATGGCGATGCCAAACATACTAAAGTGATTATCCGAGCGCCAATTTGCCCACCATGTTCCCGGTCGCCTCTTTTATCTAATACCCGCATATCTCCCCGATAGTTGGCGCGTGACCGAGCTGGGGCATTCCCCGATACTCTATAAACTGAACAGGGGCGTTCGGTTTCGGAACGCAACCCGAGACTTTGATAGCTCCGAATGTGGGGAGTAATAGCGACTTTAATGAAATGAGTTAGCGAGACGTTCCTTGGTCGGGGATGGCGGGAAGATGGTCTCGTTACTGGAAACGCTTCTTTACGCTCCCTTCGTGTCTCCTCTCCTCGTTCCCTCCCCTTGCCCCTCCACCGTGCGCTTCCCTGAACCGAAAGACGGCCATTATTTTGAAATTTCGGACACGGTTCCCGAGTGTCGTTTTCCAAACCATTAACCCCATCGGACTAGCAGAACACGAACATCTTCCAGAAATAGTCTCACCGAGACTTCCAGGCCTCTACTCCCGAACGAAAGGTCCGGGAGAGAGGGTGGGTGGGGGAGGGATGGACTACCGCCGGAATCCCATGCAAATACTCCCTCCCCATTGTGCAAAGAGCCTGGGGTGAGAGGGAGATTCCTAAGTTGAACTGTATCCGCTAAGCCCACGTGATAGATTTGAAAAAGTCTACTCAGGGTCTTAATACGTATTGCTAAACATTTTTTATAGTAGCACATTTTTATTCATTAGCCACACGGCGTGGTAAACAAGTGGATAGAGCTTTCTGCTACTGAAAGGAGGTCTCAGGATCAAAGTACGAATCGTAGACTAGTTCACACATAACGCAAGGCTTGATAGGTTATAGGTAAGCTCTGATCACGACTATTAAAATAACGTTAGTTTCTGTGGTTAGATTTTCAACATTTTTTTAATACATCACATTGTAAGTTTCTTCAACTGATTTGAAATGACATGTGCAAGCATTCATACAAAGGAGATAGAGCAATTGGCGTGACAGATACTTTATTTAATCCTTCTATTCTCTTTTAGTTTTTTCATTCAACGTGTATCTTTAGCACAGTAATTAAGTAAAAGCATTGATTTTGCTTTGAATGTTCTCCGTCAAGCAAGTCCGAGTGGGAACCTAAAATATTTGATTGAGGGCACAACGTCAGTTTAGGTATAGGAACACCAAGTAAACTTCAAACACGCTCTCTGGGGATAGGTGATGAGCTGGCTCCATTGTGTGTAGAGGGAGAGAGAGAGAGAAAACGAGATCACGCGCTAAAATAGACAATTTCTAGTCAGACAACAGTAGAGACGTTCTGGTCCATTAGGCCCTGCGTGAGGTAATTTACGCAGTTTATTAATGAAATGTAATCGAGGGATAGAAAAGACGGGAGAAGGATGGCGGGTAGAACGGAAACCCATTGTATTTCACTCGTGTGTACCTAATGGAACTGGGATGGGGGCCACATTGTTGAACATACCATTCACCGGAAGGTTAGCGGAACATGATATAGGAAAGATGATCACATAGGCCGCCCGACCAATTTGGACCCTCGAAACTTATACGGTGCAATTAGGACGAGGGCGTTTGGAAAAATACGAGGGGAAAAAAGCCACCCCGAGCATTCACCAAAATAAAGCGATGTCCCTGCTTAGGGATAGAAGTGCGAAACGTGATTTGAATTCGGATTCGCCCCACGTTACACGTAAACCAACTCTTGGAACAATTATTCGAGGTTAACCACTCCCGGAATTTCGTCGTCCTTGACATCATCATTGTCTCCCGTCCAATCGCCATCCGCTCTGATTATTTTTATTTGTTTCCGGTCGAGATTCGGGGCACGGGAAAAAAAATTCCAAGGGGGTGTTCCCGCGGAAGGGAACACGGGCGACTTGCTTCCCCTCTTTCACTCTCTACACTAACACCCACACGCACACACACACACGCTCCCTTCTTTCTTTCGTCGACTGGTTCCTTCATTCTTCAGTCCCGAGTGGGTCGAATTGCGGCCCTTAACACCAACTTCCACCCTAACCCAACCCCTCTCATCTCCCCCCCACGACCACCCCCTGTTCCCACCCTTACACCCACCCCTCTCGTTAATTACGGCGACAAACTTGTTAGGCAAATTTGCGTCGCACAAGGCGAGAGGCGGAAGATGGGGAGGAAGTGAAGGGAGGGGCGAAGGGGGAGGGAGTTACGTGGAGGATGGGGAGCACGATAGGGAGGGGTGGCGCCCGCGCTCCTCCCCCCACTCCCCTCCATTCTCACTCCCCCTCCTTCCCCTTATCCCCGTTATCACGCTCTCCCGGTTCCAATTATAACGGGGGACATTCTAAGGGAACGTCACCAGTCCCTCCCTCGCTCCCCCACCAAAACCAACGCGTGCCCTCCCGATTCCCTCTCCAAACTCCCTCCCCACTCCCAGCCCGAAATCCTTTGCACGTGCAGTAGAGTAATAGCCCGGTGAATGACAAGGCTTTCGAGCGACGGGAGGGGCTTGGGGTTGGGCGAGTGCTCTCCGATTCCTCCACGACGACGGAAGGGGAAAACCACCTTCCCCGACCAAATATAGCCCGCCGACGTTCATTTTCATGTGCGACGCGAAGTTTTGGCTAACAAAACTTGGGGACCAGTCCGTGGCGATATAGTGTACGGCGGACGCTTTCGGTGCCTCTGGCCCCTCCGTCTACTCGCGATATGAGGAAGCGCGAAAACCTTTTTAGGCCTTACTTATCTAGGAAACCGGGGCACTTTTCGTTTACGAACTCATCCCTAAAGACATTTTTCTAAGAGTGAGCATTAGATAATTTCCAGTGGGACTCTGAAAGATTATTATTTTAAAATTGAAATTATCGATTACTTATGAGCCAGAGTTGGGTTTGTCAAATGAGCTTGGAGCTCGGCAGGCTTCTGAAGTGTGAAATTCACTCATTCAGATTAGGGATACCAGTTCTTTCCCTTGATTCACTTGACGCTTTTCAGATTTTCTGATATCCAAAATGTTAAATTGCATGGATTTAGAAGGGCATAGCCATAGGAATCAACCAGATTTGAAGCTGAACCCACAAATACATCATTATTTCAACGCTCAATCTAATCACAATGATTTTTTTGCCCTTTATTAAAAATATATTTACGTATTAAGAGTATTGTATTACTTAGAAACATCTTTTCAACATCACTTGCATTAACGAAAATGTCATTTGACCTAAAGCAAACGTAACGTCAAAGCGGACCCTTTCTTTTTCCACCTCCATCTAGTAAAACAACGTGTTTATTCCATAACCCTCCTCCCACATATGTCTTTCTCTCTATCTTTCTTAACATATGTTTTTTTATAATGCCTTAATGTTTTTTTCTATTAGTACAATAAAAAAAATCATCGATGAATAGTTTCTAAATCCGATAATGCCACCTTTATTTTTGTACTATCTCAGACAGAAAGCGCTGGATATCAGATGACCTAATTTTAATGGATGAAGTTACTTATCTAGTTGACATTGCAATCATTGACCAGACCAGAAGCCGGAACTTTCCAAATGCCGGAATGTTAAGAGACCGGACCATCAAGTCGAGTGATAGGCCTACGATGAGAGTGCCTACACTTCAGTGACCACAAACAAGTGTTTTGGGTGTATGCATGCACTTGTTTAGCATAATCCTGGAAATTGATGACTACTCTATTACAATTGTTTTCAATGTCATGCATAGCAGTTTGATGGAAGAAGGGACTATATATAGTATCAATTTCTCCCCAATAAATAGAGAGAATAAATTAAATATGTAATTTAATGGTTATTTCCAACTATTTTCGAACAATTTACAACATCATATTTATCAGCTAATTTTTAAACGTAATTGGATTCTGACCATATACGCCGTTTCCAATCAGATACATATTAATAAAATATAATTATCCTACATAAATACAGACATTAAGAAATTCTATGAGGCCAAAAGGAAAAATGAAACAAACGTTTGTATTTGTTGGTGTATATATGCACCAAGAATTGTGCCATCATTACACTGCAACTACGTACTCTGGATCTTAAGGAATTCTGAAGTTAAAAACTACATAACACAAAACTGTTATTGCGTAGGGAAATTAATATGAAGTGCACTGCATCGCAATTGGTTTTTACCTGAAATATGACACATTTGTGATAATTATAATACCCAACATCGATGCAGAGCCCAAGAGTAGCACGCATTGGCTTCCCACCCAGAAGGCCCGGGTTCGAATCCTGGAGATGGCAGATTTTTCCAGTGGTTTCCCGATCCCTACTTGAGGTGCTTTGTAGAGAGCACTTTGATTGAGTACGCCGTCCGTCGGATGGGACGTTAAACTGCGGACCCCTTGCCACCTCACGAACAGAGTAGGCTAATGCCGATGCCGGGTTTCTCTCCACTCTTCCTTTTCCAATGGTGCAAATGACCTCAGCTGTCGGTCTCCTCCCATAAATACTAATGTTACCCAAGAGCAACAGATGACAAGCATTTTTGAGCGCAGAACTTTTGGGGTCATTTACTGTTTATTTGGAGATCGGTGGCTATCATCTAGAAAACTTACTAAAACTGTGTAGAATCATTTAATGTGAAGTCACGCCTAGAAATTCACGGGAAAAACTGAAGGCAACCACCACGTTTGATGGAGAATAAACGCACTTAATCAATAGTAGTAACTACGTATTAACCGTGTGCACTTGCAGTCCGACATACTGAGCTCGCAACGGAAGGAGAGCATGTGAGGTACAGAGGGACCCCGATTAAGTACGAAGTTTCTCGTTGTTTTTAGTTATGAGCATGTACATATACACACTCACACAACCATACACACTCTACATCGAGATATTCTCATTCCTGGGGCATGAGTGGTGGTATTACGGTTGTCATGAAGTGGTCATCAGGGTTGTGCCCATCGTTGATGACACCCGTTAGAGTGAAATTGTCGCCATCATCAACGGTGACCACTTGATAATGAAATTACTGGTGTGTGACGTAAAGAAAGAGCAACTCTTGCTCTCGTACATGCATGGTCATGTATTTGTCGTAGTGTATTCGTTCTCGTGACTGCAGACGAGTAGGGATACCACCGTGTAGCATTGTCTCTCCACCTCAAATCCGCACGTGTCTCATTGTGAGTGCCAGTCCTACCCTGGGGAAGGATATGGCTGAAGTGATATCATAACTTCTTCATAAGCAATACTATAAAATGATATCAAGAAGAGTCCAATCGTCATTTGTAATCATGGTTTCCAATAGTGCGAAAAAAAACTATATGGCAAATAGTCGGCGATGTCAGAAATCACTTCCTATCCAAGGTTACCGCGTAAAAAAAGTTTGTTTTGATCCTTCACAACATTCCAAAAAAAAAGTTTTCTCAGAGAATTGTTTTGCGTGTACCCGGTATTAGTTTAGGAATTCTGGCACGCCAAGATTCCGGCACTCCGACGTCATTTCCATTCTCCTCTCATTTCCTCTCGGATGGAATCCCTGAACCACGCGCCCCCCCCCCCTCCTCCCCCCACAGTCCGCCCGCCGCGGAATTCAGTCGATTAGGGCGACGGAAGGGTGGAAAAAATTCGACGGGATTAATCTGGCCGCCTCGATTTCTCGCGGAGGCTGTAACGTAGGAAGGAGAAGATAGGAGAAAAGAAGGCACGCACTGCTCGCTTCTCGAACACGTTCTTCGGCAGAGCGAGCGAAATATTTAGTCGAATAAAAGGGGAGAGATGCGGCTTATTCAATGAAACGTCTCGTCAGCCACGAACTAGGCCATCCATTCCCCCTATGAGATTGATGTGGAAACGAACGCTGAACTCCTCCCCGTCATCGTTCGAGAATTTAAATAAAAATCACGCGGTACGGACCCGGTTCAGAGGGCCTCTTCTACATACAAAGACTGAATAGATAAGGTGCATAATTTTATCATGGGTAGAACGTAGTGCGTATGCAAAGAAGGGAAGTGTTCGGTCCACTACAGTAACCTACTTCTGATGGTAAGTATTTTCCGACCGAATGGTATCCCCATCCAGATATTAATGATATTATTGTATCAAATCTGGACTATCATTACGTAATTTATATAATCAAAGGTAGCTTCCACATTCAGTATTGCTTTCCAAGGCCCATCTCGAAATATTGCGTCGAGTTTTCATTGCGAGAATTTTGGTGCTACATGTACGATAATTAGAGAACATTCTATGCTGTTATTGGACTTAACTTGGCATATTGTCATTGAAGTTACCATTGACATTGAAAATACTCTTTTTCCAGGCAAAGTACCTTTTCAATATCTGATGCAGAACTTATACTATAGTTCTTATACGCATACTTCAGCATCTTGTATGAAGAACCCAAAATTGCGCAATTATTTCGTACATTATGCTTTTAAATCAAACGAGGATTAGAATGGGAGTATCAAAGTTCACAACAATCATAATATTTCGCAATTAACCGGTGTCATGCGGCTTCATAACTTTTCCTATGACTCATGAATCATAAATTAAAGATCAGGTGAATAAATTCCTAACGGTACTGCCATCAAGACCACATAGGCGATGTATCCTAGTTAACTCAACTCAGTAAAATGTATCTTCTCGTCATGATTTACGGAAGATTGGAATGATTTTAATTCTACGCCGTAAACGAGCTCCTCAATGACTGCAAATAGTCAACCTCTGAAACTTGCCATAGAAATCAATTTCCATAAAAGGAAGTATAAAATACTGTAATTGACAGTACTTCATTAGAGTGAGGACACGTCTAAAAGTTGTTGGTACGGTAGTTTTTTCGTTGAATACTTTCTCTGCTACCTCTACTCTGTCGGTGGCACAAATATCGTTCTCCGTAATTTACGCGCCAACCAATTTCGGTGATCTTTAAAGAAGAGGAATGCAATTTCCCCTCTTCAAACGTTATCGGAGGCTGTGAACTTCTATCGTTCTCACATTCTTTGGAAAGAGCCTTTGAGATAATGTAGAAAGGTTGGCCGGCATCATAGGGGAGTGTGACATTCTGACATAGATATAATTTAAACCACTCGAGAGTCACGTTTCCGATTCGACTGAGACCGAAGCGTTTGTGAGAAATCGGGGGTAGGCGGGTGTAAGGGGGGTTGGTAGGGCTGTGATATGGTGCTCGGATGCCGCAGTCGGCAAGGGGTACACCACGTTTAATCAATCTAAATATATACGTGTATATTATATATATATATATAAACACGAAATCCCGCCATACGGCGAACAAGTACTCATTCACAGAGAAATAGATGTATGGAAAGGGGAAAGGAACACAAATAAAGGACGAGCACAGGAGAGGTGGGGAAGGAATCAAGCAGACCACTAATGTAAAAATATTTTCCTCTACCGGGACTTGAACACCAGATCTCTCCACTTGCCGGGCGGATGCTCTAACCACCTGAGCTATCGAGAAAATGTACTTTACACAAAAATCTGCGATCTTATAAAGCGCTAAAGTGCTCCGATATATTATATATATATATAAACCATAAACACAGTAATCAACCCGAAGGTCGGTTTAGTAGGTGATGGTAGAGCTCACCCATGTACCAAGCCCGATGGCGTGTGAATATTCACACATCAGGGTAGGGGGGCCAGTTCCTTTCCCTGTGCCGGTTATGGTTTCCCAGGAAGATCTGGTACCCGAGAAATCAACTAGCTTGGGTGGAGCTGCAGGTGCCCAAAGTGCCTCGCCCGGGAATCGAACCCGGGACCCTCCGGTCAGTAGTCCAACGCTCTACCCACTAGACCACCGCGACCCGCTATATATATATATATATATATATATATATATATATATATATACACTTTTTTGGAAAACCCACGAACGTGTAATGTAAATTCACTGATAGTCATAACAAACACAGAAACCAAAACACAAAAGAGGAAAAACTCACTGGTTCTCGAATTTTCGGTGGTCCAACCACCTTTCTCAAGAGGAATTAGGAACAGAACTGATTCCTAATTAACAGTTCTGTTCCTAATTCCTCTTGAGAAAGGTGGTTGGACCACCGAAAATTCGAGAACCAGTGAGTTTTTCCTCTTTTGTGTTTTGGTTTCTGTGTTTGTTATGACTATCAGTGAATTTATATATATATATATATATATATATATATATATATATATATATAGCTATTAACAGAGAATTAAAATCACTTCTAAGGAACATGCTGTTGAAATGATACATTGCAATATAGTGAATGACCTTTAGAGTCTAAAAGTTTGGTAATTCCTTCGCTCACGATATCTTGGCCCCCAAGAGAAATCTTCCACCAAAAACACGACTAGTTTTCCTGGTTTCATTTTCCCGCTCTGCAATTTGACCAATCTTCACTCTCCTCTCTTTTGTGTGCCTCTATTTCACAAAATGGCACATGAAGTCAACTGAGATGCTGAAATGAAAATCTAATTTGGGGAAGGGTAAAGAAATATAACATACAAACAAATTGTAATACCAAGTTTTGGTATTCATAGTGAGTGTCACTCTTGTTGTGGCAAGTGGGTGTGCCTAAGAGACCCTTTCCAGGAATGTTTACAATCCGCCAGGGTTACTTATGCTACCCAGTATCACTATCCTCAGATTGGGTGAAACAAAGAAAGGAAAGGTGTGAATAATGTGAATAACGAATATCATATCGGGAACGAAAGAAATTAACTTTTTCCAGTATATGGACAGGAATTTAATACGTATTGGGAAGTTTAAAAAAAAATCATGCAATGTAAGTAACAATTTATGGTGTCAGGAAAGAGGTTTCGATATTTTGGACTCATTGGGATACTTAAGGTTTACCTTGACCTCAAATAACACGACGCCCTGAGGTAGTGAATGAAAAATTCATTGTAACCATCGAGCTTGGAACGGTCCTCGACGCTTTGTATCAAATTATTTAATTTTTCTGAAATGGACTCTGATATGAATAAAAAAAATATCAGCATGAAAACATTTACATCTTGTTTTAGAGTCACCCTAACGAATTTAATGATGACACAGGCATTATTTTTACCTTTTGCGCTAAATAATACCAGATAAATAATCCAACCATTTCCCTAAAAAATAAACGTTTTCCTGTTATGTACTTTCCGTATTACATTCTACTTTGAACAAGAATTTAGAGCAAAATATGACTAATAATATCTTTAAGTATTTCCTTAGTTTTTCCTCACCAACATCCGCTGTGAGCTAGGAGTGAATTTCTACTAAGACTTTAGCAGTAATTTCATCCAAGTCCCTTTTTTCTTCCACAAATCTTGTACATTATTCTATCCGTCTGTGTATATATATTTTCAATAATTTTATTATTAATTTACATACAGGTACATTTACCGTGATAATACCTTGTTTTATATGTTAATTTTACCACCCCCTTGCACTTTCATGCTTCATACATTTGAGATTCTTTGACGATGGATTGAGTGAAAGGAGAGAAAATGTTGACCCGATGATCGCAATTTGATCCGAGCACCCATCCCCATCTTTTTTGCACACCTACCATTCATCATCAGCCCAGGATCACTCATTTCCTTAACACTCTGAAACGAAAATGACTTCCACCGTCTACCTAAATGTGGCATTCAAGTTCTCGTCGGATGAGTGTGAAAACCCACACCTTTACGACCGTCTAGTAATGAGGAGTGGAAAGAGAGCGAAAGAGAAAGGGTTGAGAAAGAAAGAGATAAATATAAGGGAAAGTCGGTGAGTCGTTGGGAGAAGTTGGAGAGAGACTGTGGAGTGTGTTGCGTGCGTGGGGAAGGGAGTGGAGAGGGGAAGGGATAATGGCAGGCGGGACAATTTCCCTCGGGAGGTGGAGAACGTGGAAGGATTAACCCTTGGGCAACCATCGTGGGAGATGGCGGGCGACAACTAAAGGGGTCGGCACATGTGTGCAAAGGAGGGGTGGTGGTGGAAGGAGGTGATGGAGACACGAAGGGTGCGTGAGCGAGCGAGGAGAGAGAGAGGGAGAGGGATAGAGACGCGAATAATTGGACCTACGCGAGGGAAGAGCCGTAATTCGTCTCCCGATCCCCACCTGCTAACCCCACCCCTCCCCCTCCCAGGGCGACTTCCTTTTGCAATCGCGACCGTTTCGACGCATCCCGTACTTCTGCGCCGTAGATTCGCGTGCGAATGCTTCAACACGCGCCATTAGTTTTGCCTGTCACAGATGACTTTGCAAAATATATTACAGTTGAGGTAGTTGAGTCGACAACCGAAGAGCTCGTTCTGAAAACCAGTCCAAAATTACCAAAAATGAGATGGGCCATAGAATTCCATTATATTATATGCTTAGAAAATTGAATTCAAGAAAAGGTCTCGTTTCAGGCAAGAGAAGCCCATTTTCAAAATTATCTCTTTTCCCACATGATGGAGTGACCTTATTAGTTTGCATTGTATACGACTCATTTTGCCTAATTTTAGAATGAACACGATGTCACGAAAATGAAGAATTCAATTTTAATTTTGGCTTTCTTTAAATCGTTGTTAAAAGAGGTGTCATTCCTTTAAGTATGCTGACAGTTGAACATTCTTTGGTCTATTCATTTGGAACTTCCTTCATGTACTTTGTGTACAAGTATTTCAAGGTATGATGCAGGAGTTATAATGAAACTGGCGATTTTCCTCATGCCTAAGAATTTTTTAAGAAATAAATAGCAATTTGATTACATTTAAACTCACATATTTATTTGAAATTTCCTTTCCGTTACTGCATTCTGTAATTTATATTTAATTGAAATTAACATTTTAAAGGGGTTTATGTTCAGGGGAAAAAAATAGTTGTAACACCTATAACCTTAAATAAAGATGGTATTGTAAGAGCCCAATCTACTGCTTTTTCTTACTTGTGCGCTCAAATTATCCCAAATGTATTCGACCTTGTCGTCCTTTCAATGTAAAGATTCTCAGAATTATCACGCTTTAGCTTCATGCTTTAGACTTTCACCGAAACTCATGAATCTTACAAAATTTGTTTCTAAATGGGGTTACAATATATAACCTCAATCTATTTTGCTCAAATAAAGCAATTCTTCAAAATTCAAATGTGAAAGGCTACGAATTGAAACCGCTCGTCTTTCTTTAATGACGGGTTATCATGATAGGGCTGGTTTAATAATGGAAACACTGAATTTGTCTGACAGATAAATGAATCCGTATCCAAAAATAATAGCCCCTTCATGGCTGAAAGAGCCAACCAATCTTGCAAAAAAAATCGTTATTTTGGGGGTACCGTAACACGCAAGACGAGGAGTTTTTCGGGGCACTGTTGCGAAAACATGTCTAAACAAGCGAGATTAAGGAATTAAACATTTTTCTGGGGTTGTAGAAGAACGGGTTAACAACTTTTCAAATAGATGCAGTGTTAGGAAAAATCAATGCGCAGTACATATCTACATCTACATAAATACCCAAACAGGTGTGTGGCAGGGGATGTAGCACCGAGGAATTAAACATTTTCACATATGCAAGACGTTAATTAATACTCCAGTTGTGATATAAAAGTTTCTTACTTTCAATACCGATCATCGAGATGGGTATCTCTGCGCATCGTTTACCATCTTGATTCCTGGATGGACCTGATTTGAATAGTTTTAACTCGAAGGTAGACATTATTAACTTTGCAGATATTTATTACTCTCCGCCTGGTATCAACCCTTATTTTATAACTTCTATGCAAATTATCGCCCGACAGAAAACTTTATTACAGGATATTCTCCTAAAGAGTGATCCGAGGGAAGGATTTAAAGCTGAACTCTCGTCTACAAACTCGACTACCGTCTCTTTCAATGCCGATAACTGTGAAGATACGGCCGTCATAGCATCATCTTTGGATGATATTCAACGACATTTTTTTTGCGTTTTCAAGATTTTTATATCCCTTCCTGTTCTTCTCCTTTGCTGAAAAGAAAACATTTTCCTCCCGGATTTAGACATTTGAATAAATATAAATAAAATGAATGCTGTATAAATACACACACATGTAGTATATCGTAAAAGAAATCTCTATCTGGGTAGTGGTTTACTCAAAGTAGGATTTTACGCTTCCCTTGTCATAAATGATCCCGAACTGGCCGTTAGCACACCTAGGGATAGCGTTTAGTCACTCGTCAATGCTAATTTTCATTTGCAGTGGTTCAATTGAATTTAATTGGTGAAATTTAGTTTTAAAATATGTCTTGCATATTTCAAATGCGATATATAAGTTTAACCATATATCATATTAATTATAGCTAGTAATTACATTGAAAAATCATATAAGCGGACCATATTGATACTTTTTACCATAGAAAAGACTGCCACCGTCAATTATTTGTAGGACATTACTTAAGTCCAATCGGTAGAAGTAAAAATGATAAAATAACAATTTTTAGATGTTACCCTATACCTACTTTTGCATGTAAGGTTACGTTCAGTACTGGATGGATTTGGATCATAATTTCCCAAGGTAAAAGTCACGAGGACTATTTTGTGAGACTGATTAGTGACAGAGATATATTTGGCTAGTTCAAACTAAACTAATCTCTTTCGAATACAAATCATGGTTTCCAAGGCAATAAATCTAATCAAATTTGATCACATTTTACTCCTTAATGTATCCAAAATACGAGTATGCATTGAAGATGGAGAAATACAGGTATGCATGCCAAATATTGAAGAGAAATATATAACAAGTTATTTAGACTTGTAATATACATTACCACCGGCTATTGATGGGTTTCTACCGAAATTTTGGGGTCTCTTTTTAATGGGTCGACTGTGCCAGGAAAAGGGTCGGGCTTTTAATTTCTTGCTCCGGTTTAAGTGATCTTCCTGATTAGACGCGTGCCAAAAAATCGTTCCTCCGTTGCTGTGCCCTGGGGCGTGTGCTCCCAGCCGAAATATTCGAGAAACCTATCAGCCTGATTGAGATCTTAATGGGTTGGCATGCTACTGGATGAACAACCAATACATTTCTACGAGGCGTAAGTATCCTTCGGCCTGGAAAACGTGATTCCAGAAACACTTGGCGGAAAATCAAATCATTCTTGACTCGTTTCATCATTTTAATAGTGAATGGCAACTTCACTCGGTATACTCTGATATTACCAGTGCCAAATGGCACTGGTAATATCAGAGTATAAAATATAAGAATTCTCGAGAATCAACAGGGATAACAGGGACTTACTACAGAGGGGAATAACATTTGGTCCTACATGACGGATCAAAAGTAAATCCGGGAATAACTAATAAATAATATCCACGAATTGAAACCATTATTAAAGGGATTTTTTTTCGTTGAACCCGGTTAACAAAAAAATAAATAACATAATTAAAAATAGCACTCAGGAGTTTGATATTCGAAAATCGACGTAAATTTCTTACTTTCGTACAATTCGTCTTAGTTTTATATAAGAAAGGAAATGCTCCTTCTTCTGACCTTCATTAGAATGTTGATGCACATAAGACGAATATGTGGCGAGTATCACGATTAGAGGTTTTCGTCAGCCAGGTTTACTGTCGCGAGCGCTTAATAAAAATGTTTATTTTTTTTTGTTGCAGGTTTTGCTGCAGGCGCACGAAGTAAGAGAACAATAACAAAAACCGTAAGATTCTGCGTAAAATTTTCCGACTTTTCCGAACTTTTTTCTACGCTGTACAAAGATTCAAGTGTGGTACCAAAAGCTTCTCGCTGCCGTGCTGAATATACATATACATAAGTTTAAGAAGCATTTACTTGAGGGAATGGCAGGAAAAAAACATCCCGAATAATACTATCTTACGTAAGTGGACGGGGGTTTATAACTTGGACGCGTGGCCCCAACTCATTTAGTTTCAAGAATGCCGAGAACAAAGTTTCGACCGCCTAGAGGGTTTCTACTCTGTGATGCGGCACCAGAGCTTCTCGTAACCCGATCTTCCGCCCACTTGAAATAAGCTGCTTATGTATAAAAAATATACCCCTGATTCCCTCGGGAAGGATCTCGATCTCCTTTACAACAGACGAGTTCCAATTGTATGCTTTCGTTATTATTTCCCAAAAATAAACTTCTCACATCCGTCCTCCATAGCGAGTAACATCATCATGATGTGAACTAAGACTAGATTTTTAATTTGACACTTCATGGAACATGGACCGGGAAAGGGAACCGGGCGACCATCGACGGTTCGCACGTCCGAGCTACAAGGCATTACAAAAGGCTTTGGGTCTTGAGGGAAAAATCATCACAGAGAGAGAGAGAGAGACCTCGCAGGGACTCGGGCAACGTTAGACACGGAGTGAGTGGATATCGCGTTGCTCAAGGCGAATGAATTCTAAGTCCAACGTGGGGTTCCCTTTCGGCCGAAAACGAAACCATGTACGGTGACCGCGTTCGCAATCTGAGCGGCTTATAAAAAGGAAGAGAGCAAAAATCTGCGGAGGTAGGAATAGCATGAATACAATAATCCCCTGCCATGGAGGAAGGCGGATGGCCCTCCACCACTCCCTTCCTTCCCTACCCCCCAAAGGCAAGACTGCCTTATGCTTCCGCTCACACTCAGAATTCCACTTATAACTAACTGCAAAGAGAGGCCCGGCCCGTGATTGTTAATTGAAATGAGGGAGCGGTAACAAGGGATGGAGCGGATGGGGTGGATGCCCGGGGACGCCCTCTGTCTTCGGGGGCGCGGAGATTAATTACGACCGCGGGATTAATTCAATAATTAATGAACTAATTCCGCGAGGATGGACGAAAGATGACCAAACATCAGTTTGGAATCACCCCGCGGTCTTCTTTTCCCAGCACTCAACCGTCGGAAGCAGTTTCAGAAGTAAATTCGTGCTTTCATGAACAGCGCGAGCGTTTCCGAGTTCCATTTTTTCTTAACGCCAAAGATAATTATACTAAAGCAAATGCTATCGTAAAGAGAACAAAAGCCCTCGGATAATCCCCTACTCATGGATGAACTACTCAATTCGGCAGAAATCCCTCGTACTTTTCATTGGACCCGAAATTTAAAAAAAAATATGTAACATTTTACTAAAATCCTGACAATATTAATCCTCCCGTTTATGTTACGTATAACTATGCTAAGCCTACTGCTTAACACTCAGTTATCACGCTTGAACTCATGGTGAATCATTACAATATATTCCCAGGAAAACTATATAAAGGAAAATATCTTTTCCAAGGAGCAAGAACATTAACGATAATTAATTTTAATTAACAACTATCATTTATGAATGTAGTAAACATTTTTAATTTAGTTTAATTTCGTTTGTTTAACTTCATTTGTGTTGTGAATTTCCTACACAGGCCAACAGTGGTTTTGGTGCCGGAGCTTTTAATGTTGATTTAAAGAACAATTGGGGTGCTGAATCCAATTATGACACTAGTTTTTTCCTATCAGCTATAGTTTTCAAGATATAGATATGTTGTTACTTACGTAAATAAATCTTCTACATGATGATATGGGAATATTATATTAATAACACAGGCCAACAGTGTTTTTGGTGCCGGAGCTTTTAATGTTGATTTAAAGAACAATTGGGGTGCTGAATCCAATTATGACACTAGTTTTTTCCTATCAGCTATAGTTTTCAAGATATAGATAGATTGTTACTTACGTAAAAAAATCTTCTACATGATGATATGGGAATATTATATTAATAATTATCTCATTAACCTACAATATAGAAATGTACATAAAACTTATTGACAGTTTATTGAAAATAAAAGGAACACTGCAGAGTGGATATAAATTAGTATAGTTATAGATTTATTTAACTTTGAAAATTATTTTCCGGAATATATCAAATATTAAAACAACTAATCGTAAGATGTGCCATATCTAAAAAAGTAGAGCTGTTAAATAAAAACGGATTTCATATTTGGATTCAGCTCTACAAATATAGTTAAAATCATCACAAAGATTCCCGGCACCAAAAAAAAATTTTTTTTGTAGGCCTGTGCTATCAATTGTTTTATTTTTACATGCTTGAAGTGTCAGCCTTAATACTAGGTTGACACTTGTAACTGTGTATGTTAATAGTATTAATTAAAGAGAATTTGCAAGATATTACTACGAGGTGAGTTTGGTTTTAAAGTCGTATTTGAGGGTGAGGAAAATATCAAAATTACAATAACGTTTGTATCATTAATTCATAGCTTACTTCAGTTAGAGTGGCCGCGGCAATTGAGTGCAGATGATTGAAGTAACCAACTAACAATACCATTCTGTCAATAGTAGAACGTTCTGCGTTGATGTTACTCGTAATTCACGATTAGGTTATAATAGGTCTAAATTATTTAATTTTATCCGCTAAAATATTCTTTTTAAAGTCTCTAAAAGTTTCAAAGTTCTCTAAAAGTCTTTCATCTATTTCCGTATCATTTCCATTACTCACCTATTCTTGTTATTCATTCTTGGCAATTTGGTAATTGATGATACTTTTCCAAGTAATTTTCCCCTCACATATTTCCCCTATTAAATTATTCGGTGAGGCTTGCTTTTCAAAATTTAACACCTTGACTATCCATTTCACCTCCATCACTGAAACAACAACTACATTTTCACAGGTTATAATTTTACTTACTTGACTGCCGTGATATTTTACATAACTCATTCATATAAAAAAAGTAAAATATGTAAATGTTCGAAGTACCCCTGAGTGAAGTTTGATTATTTATCGCTAGTCATTGTATCCTCCGGTAGAATCCCAGTACATCTTGGGATTCTCTGTTTTTAATCTACCTCTTCCTTCTCATAGGTCGATCTTCCTAGATAGATACATTTGTTGACCACCACTGAGATTATGTGTATGATTAAGAGAGAAAAAATTTGGATTATATTTGGCTAGAAATAGCTAAAATTAACAATAAAATATCAAACACTTAAAAAGATTTTCCTGTTTCTTTCGACTGAAAGCAGAGTGAACATAGGTTTCTTGAAGAGAGGGGAATAGTAAAGTTAAAGAATTCCTATCTAAACTACCTCCATCCACAATACTCATCTATCCAGACACATTACTTATCTTCGTGATACTCAAATACAAATCGACTATTGGCTATTTCCTATGCTCAAAATTTAAACGAACATTTTGACGTAGGAGACGCGTAAAATTCAGCTCGGAGTTTCTATAGACCAAAAATGTAAACCCAATTCAAATAACCCGATAAAATATAAATAAATAATTGCCAAGTAGGTAAGAGAAGGGAAAAAAACCTGCTAATTTACTCAATAAAAGCCTTTCTTTCAAAGTCAGTGTCATATTCTCTCTTCTTCTTCTCCAAGAAAGGGCCATTTTCTGTTTTGACTCTAATAATTGGCATAAAATACTACCCTGTGATAGATGAATTCAAAATGTATTACCTCACACAGCCTTTCGGATTAAAACAGCAATCGTTCCTTTGTGCGGAGTTAATTTTATTCCTTCTTTCATTCCTCTCTCCTTTTCCAGCACAAAAGGGACTTTTACCTTCCACCCTCACCATTTTAATCTCGAATGGTAGAGGAATGTGTCCCGAAACAAAAAAAACAATGAGAAAAAAAGGTTCTTGAAAGAAGGTCTTCAAAGAAACATGGAAATAATTAATCCCCCGTGATGAGAGCATTAAACTCGGAATTCAAGCAGGAATCAACAAAAAGATAGGGAAAGAGAGAATGGAGATCAAGAATGACCTTCCTTGAACTTTGAAAAACAGATTGATTTGTTCTGAACAGGTCCATTTTAGCATCTTCTTCAGCCTCTAATGAATAATCCATCAGAATACCAACGCTACAAGACTACTTGAAGGTATCCTGGTCCCTTATAATTAGTTGAGGGAATGGAAGGCGGATTCAAGCATTATTTTAGGCTACATAATCATGGAGTCCATCCCAATGTACAAGGGCAAACGAAGCGAGAACAAAGCTCGTCCAATTAATGCGAATCTTTTCAGCCCTTGATCTCAACGGATTATCCTGCCTCTTCCCACGCACGCTCTTCCCGAGGTGTGGACGCCAGTGGCCGATTCACGAGAATATACCACTTCCCGTGATCTCCCTCCGGCCAAACCCCTTCATTTACTTCACTCGGAAACGCGACTTGTAAAATTCATTCCCATGAAATTTTTTCAACAGATAATTTCCATGGATTTCCAATTCAGTTCGTTTCGAAAGCGATTCCCCGAAGGCCTTGGTGATATGCTCGAAGTTTCTCATCGTATCCTCCAGTCACGTTCACCGTTCGTGAAGATTCCTGTCTTTTTTTTTTCAAAGATATATATCTCGTCTCAGCGACTCTCGATATGCTTGCATAATATTCCTTTTATCTCTGTCGTGGTACCGCATTCATTCCACCCACGACGCGGGGTGAGCCTCACACGTTCAGCAGCCTCGTCTTCGGCGTCCTCCCTTCTCCCATTGTCCCACAAACTCCATTTAATCCAAAATTACCATTCTGCATCTCCACTCGTTGTGCATTTCGAAAAGACGAGGGAGACCCTTCTCCGCCGACTACTTCCGATAATATTCTGCCGCGACCCATCGCAACGACACAAAACCGGAGACGGCGACTAACAGGCAGCCGTCGTCTCGCAGCGGGACCTGTGGGCGGCGACATCCGAATTCGAGTGAATCGTGCGACCTAATTAACAGTGGGTCGGAGGCGTAATTGAAAGAAAACTTAAATCTTTTTTACCCTGAATTTCGGAGAGGGGGAAAAAGAGACGAACGTTGAACACGCAGGTTTCAAGGGAGGGAGAAGAAGCTTCCCTTAAAAAGACCCAATTACGACGAGGATGGAGGGTGACGGGTGAGGAAGAAGAAAGTAAAAATACTACAAAGAATATCCATGAACTGAAATATACAGTTCTGTGGTAAACATTTAATTGAAAAGCGGATGGCATCTTTGAATTCGAATAATTCAACCTTTTCTTTGAACTTTTTGTTAGCAATTCTGCAGAAACTCAATTTTGACCAATGTGTTTCCATGTATGTTTCGTTGATTTTACTGATTGCCTGCGGTTACGATCCCACAGAGGAAACAACATTTCGAGGAAAACTTTGTTTTGATTTTCCCTAGCATTAAGAGTCTCTCTCTATTAATGAAATACTATATTGCTGGAATTTATCAAATCAGATGTCCAGAAACACGGATCCTCAAAGGGGTGTACTTATAGAACATACATGAATATATGTATATACATACATGTATATAGATACATATACATATATGTATACTTATATCATAAACTGAGTAATCAACCTGATGGTCGGTTTGTTAGGTGAATGTAGAGTTCACCCAGTAGTAAGGTCGACGGCATATATGTATGTATATATATATATATATATATATATATATATATATATATATATATATATATATACACCCATCATTATATGCAGGGAATTATGCAGGGAAACATTTGATAGTGATAGGGGATTGGAATGCGACGGTAGGCGAAGGAAGAGACAGGGGTTAGTCATCACTAACACATGGTTTAGACACCACAAAAGGCGTAGGTATACATGGGAAATGCCAGGTGACTCAGAAAGGTATCAGTTAGATTATATTATGGTTAGGCACAGGTTTAGGAACAGTGTGATAAATTCGCACAGTTTCCCAGGAGCGGATGCGGACTTTGACCACAATTTAGTTGTTATGAAATGTTATGTTCGTTTCAAGAAGATAAGGCAAGGGCGACGGGTTAGGAAATGGAATTTAGAAGCAGTAAATGGATTAACGAGGAAGAAGTATCAGCAGGCTGTAGAGAAAATGATGGATGACGGTAAAGAACTGAGTACTATCGAAGAAAAATGGGAATGTATCAAGAAAGGGATATTGGAAGCCGCTAAAGAGACTATAGGAACCGTTAACGGGAAAAGGATAAGGAAACCATGGGTAACGGATGAGATGATTGCAAAGATGGATGAGAGAAGAAGATGGAAAAATGTAATCACAAAGTTAGGCAAAATGAAGTACAAAGAGTTAAACAATAAATTGAGAAGGGCCACAAATAAAGCAAAAGAAGAATCGTGGAAAACGCAATGCGAGGATATGGAAAGTTTACAGAAGAAGGGTGAAATTGGTGCTCTATACAGCAAGGTTAAGTTATTATCGGGAAGTAAGAAGGCAAGATCTGTGCTAACAGTTAAAGATAAATGGGGTAAGATAATAGTTGAACCAGGAAAAATCCAAGAGAGATGGAAGGAATATATAGAAACACTGTATGGTAAAGAACTTAGACCGACAAGGTTAGACATAGAAAAGGAACATGACGTAGAAGAAGATAGCTTAGGTCCAGGCACACTCGACGATGAAAAAAAAAGGCATTAAAGGAGATGAAAGCAAATAAGGCTGTGGGAGTGGACAATATTCCTGTAGAAATGTTGAAATGGTTAGGGAAAGGTGGGAAGAAGGCAATATATGGACTGATTCGTAGTATCTATGAGGAAGGAATCTGGCCGGAAGATTTTGTGAGATCGGTGTTAGTTCCTATTCCAAAAAAGGCAAAGGCTTCGTCAAGTGAGGATTACAGAACAATAAGTTTGATATCCCACGCAGCTAAAGTTATTCTTAGGATCATCAACAAAAGGATAGAGAGTAAGGCAAATGATTACTTAGGGGATGATCAGTTTGGGTTTAGGAAAGGAAGAGGTACGCGTGATGCCATTGCAGTAATGATATCACAAGTCGAGAGGAATATAGAATACAATCAGGACGTTTTTGCCTGTTTTGTAGATTTCGAAAAAGCGCTTGATAGAGTGAATTGGGAAAAATTAATGCGTGTATTGCAGAAAATAGGAATGGATTGAAGGGACAGGAGACTGATCCGCAACCTGTACATGTCTCAGACTGCTCAGGTGCGAGTGGGAACCGGAGAGTCCGGATGGGCAGTGTTAGGAAGAGGTGTAAGGCAGGGTTGCCCATTGTCACCGGTACTGTTCAACGTGTATGTAGAGGAAATGATTAAAGAGGCATGGGAAGAACTGGAGGTAGGAATGAAAGTCGGAGGGGAATTCGTAAAATCGGTTAGGTTTGCTGATGATCAAGCAATAGTTGCTCAGTCAGCCAAGGGGTTGCAAGCATTGTTGAGTGAATTGGAGGTTCAGTGCGATAAATATGGGATGAGAATCAATATTAATAAAACAAAGGTTATGCAATTTTCAAGAAAGAAAAGGCTAAGCTAAATATTAAAATAGGTGGGGAAAAAATAGAGCAGGTAGAACAGTTTACATATCTCGGAAGTGTTTTGGACCAATACGGTCAAAGTGGTAGGGACGTCAGGAGAAGAATTGCGCTAGGCAAGGAGGCTTTCTCAAGAAGGAGGGAGTTGATGACGGGGACGTTGAGTAGGGATGTTAAGACAAGACTCATAAAAACTCTGATATGGAGCGTAGCTATGTACGGCGCGGAAACGTGGTCGCTGAAGCAGGAGGATAGACATAGATTGGAAGCTTTTGAAATGTGGGTGTGGAGAAGAATGGAGAAGGTGAAATGGACCGAAAGGAAAACAAATTAGGAAGTACTTGAAATGGTGGGGGAGGAGAGGGGTTTGTTGAGAGAAATCCTGTGGAGGCAGGAAAAATGGATGAAAGGCGTATTGAGCGGTAGTGGAATGTTGAAGAGGGTAATAGAGGGGAGAATGTTGGGCAAGCGAGGTAAGGGTAGGAACAGGATAGGGATGTTGGACGGGATGAAGGGAGGAAAGAAGTACACCGAGATGAAGAGGGACCTGATATAGATTAGTTTGCTAGGTGGGGAGTCACAAAATGTTTATTTGATAGTTGTGTCCATCCAAAAACCTACCTTAACCGGTAGATTACCTAATAATATATATATATATATATATATATATATATATATATATATATATATACATACTATATATTCATTCGCATGAAAATAGATATAAGGAAAAGGGATAGGAAAATATATAAAGGATGAACACAGGAGAGGCGGGGAAGGCGGAATCAGGCAGAATCACGAACGTAAAAATATTTCCTAGACCGGGATTTGGACATTGGATCTTCCACTTGCGGCGACAAGAAAGAAGCAAGAAATCCAATTTACGCTGAGACACTGCGAGTGTTATACCACCAATTCCCCCGGTTCTTTTGTCCGAGAGATGGCGTCGGGGATCTGTTTCACCCACCAAAGGAGAAATACACGACACAGACACAAGGAGAAGGACAGTGGGTAAGCAATCATATAGTATAATAAAGGATAGAAACAGTGCGTTTCGTGGCATGCATAGCCAGAAGAAAGAGACGAACCACATTGGCCGAATACACATTCAAACACGAAATCTCTCCATACGGCGAACAAATATTCATTCACATGGAAGTAGATATAAGGAAAAGTGTCGACACACTTTTTTCAGTGGTTTTTCCATCATTAAAAGGCTCTCTGGTCGGAGAATTCAGGAAGATCCTTAAGGATACAGGCGCAAGCTTTTTTGACGGCACTTTGGGTCCCATGGTTGTGCCCTATGAGGGAGGATTTCACTTTTCGGAATAGGAAATAATCTGCTTATGCCAAGTCGGGATTGTAAAGGTTTGGGAAATCGTAGCTCTGTCGTTGCAGAAGTTCTTCCCAAGCAGATATTCAACTCTGCTCTTGTTCATCCGTCAAGACCTTCGGGACGAATTCAGCGCTGATCTTTCGCATCGCCAAATTTTCAGTGATAAGATTGCAGCCAATGCCAATGCGATCATGCGCACACTTAACCGAAGCACAGTGGGGCCAACTCCCTGTCTAGACGGTAAAAATTCCGAAAATAAAACTCCCATTTGTGGTAATTAATATGGTGGAGTGGACACCCTAATCTTTTAGGTACCTGTCCGTGCATTGGACAGGTAGATAAATATACACCTGTCCCCTTGAATTAATATCGAAGTGGCCGGTGAGCGTTATACTGGTAACACGGCGACAAAAATGGTATTCGAGTGTCAACTTAAAAGTTCCACTCTGCTTGACTATTTTATCCTATTTCATTTAAAAAAAATGGATTTTTTTGCTAAATTTTACTATCTGATTTTTCCTGCCTTGTTACTCGTAATAAGTTGCCCTTCCGCTTCTTTTACAATCACCTACTCATTAATTTTTCCATATTTTCTTGGTACTTCTTTTGTTTCAGCTATTTTTATCGATATATGAGATGTATCTCACCATTTGTCTTACTCGTGTATCGTGTTTGATCGAATTCATGGTTTATACTGTCACCTGATGAAGAGGGACGATCTTCAACAAAATTAAGCTGAGGCTGATATTTATTTATATGCATAATATATTACAATACTTGAAAGCGCCTTGTTGCCTTGGTTGACAAGGGCAATTCCGATTATGTAAATGGAACTGCCACCAATCCATTCGAATATTTTTCACCGATGTTGATCCAGGATCGTGTTAACGACGGTCGAAATTCTATCGTTAGTTCCTGTCGTTTGACGTTTAATTATCCAGATCAACTGAAGTATGCAGCCCCCGTTTTTAAACTCTCCGGCCACCCAAGCTTCAGTTCTGCGCTACAATTAGAATCGCTATACCTTTTATTGCAATTATTATTACTTTCAGCATCATGTGCCTCTATTTCAAGCTTACTTTGTTTACAATTATTTACTTGTACCATCACCACGCATATAAGCTTTCCTCCCAGTATTTTACGTTTTCTCTCCTCCCAGTATTTTACCATAATCCTCGCGATTTTGTTGTCGTACCGGCAGCATGATTTGATTTTCTTATTATTTTTTCTTTCAATTGTGCCAACTTTCTCTCAATCTGGTAGTTTACTAATTGCATGATCCCTACTTCCCTACAATTACTAACACTACGAAGTTAGATTGCAATTTATCTCATCGCGAAATTTCAACACTCCAAACAACTCCTACATTTGCGGATAAATGTTTGGATTAATGACGTAGAAAGCACAGAATCCGTTTGTTTGTTGCGATTTGTTTGCCATGGAGTAATGAGAGAGTTTACGGACAGATTCGCACGTTTATTTGAGCGCCTGCATGAACTTGGCTCCTGAAATCTAGCGGAAATTGAAAGCTTGGAATGCGTGGTAATGGGTCTCATCTCTTTGTCTTTTTCATGCCTCCAAAACTTCTTACCGATAAAAAATGTGCTATCCACACATATTAAACTAATATATGCATACATAATACATGTTGAAACAAATTCTGTGAGAATAATTAAAATGATATCTACCGTGGTGAAAAGGATCAATGGTAGGGAATGAATTCATTAGCTAAATTATACCAACTTATAAAGCATGAAAGAAAAAAGAGATTTGTGGAGAACAGGATAGCTTCAAGGTATTAAACATACCAATTTAACAAACGGTAACTAAGTAGCTGATTTTCAAAAAGAGAAAAATTTCTCGATCTCTCTTGCATTTTATTTATATTAGGCCCGAAGCAGGAATAGCAACTGCATATTATGTCAGCTCAATTTGTCCGATTTTGCGATCGTACGGATCTCTATTTTTCGCGGTAGCATGTGGTAAAAATACACGTACACTCTTGCATACCCAAATTCTTATTAATTTGAACTGAATATAAGGTTAAATGGCATCTGTTTAATTTTATATCGTCTGAGTTCTAAATCGTTTTCAAATTTTCGCAATTGAATAAACTTATCTTGCCAATTATATATGATAACCAGAACTAACATAATTACATTCAATCCATTGACCAACACGCCATCCACAAACCAATACCCGCACCCACCATCTCACATAATCTAAGCTATCTGGCAAAGACTGGAAGTTGAGTGAGTGCGGGGAGGGAGCGTTATTTTTACCTCATTCCAGAAAATGAAGGGGTACAAGAAATTAAGTGAGCTGAAGATGATTCCCCGGATTTGAGTCCGTGACGAGATTGGCTGAAGTCGTCTTTCAACCCCTAAAAATCGGGTTAAAATCGGATGATGACGGGCGGGGGAGGATTACCTTTAGGGTAGCGATGCGGTGAACCTCCACCGTGGGCGCAAATTTCGTTTTGTCTCCGGCCCATCCCAATCTCTCATCACCGAACCCTACCTCAAATCTCCCCACCCCCATCGACGCACCTTCGTCACCGCCTTTGAATACATCAGCGAATCCGAGTGAAAGCTTGCGGGATACACGTGAGCCGAGGTGCGTGATGATGAGCGAGACTCAGAATCAATAACGAGCGGTGTATTCGGGAAGGGTTGGGGTGTGGTGGGAGGGAAGACGGAGGTGGATGAGTGTGCAGATAACTTCCTAGCTCTCTGCCATCTGAGGGGATGTGGTGAGGGCGTCAGAGTGTATCCCGAGAACATACTAGCATATAAAATTTCGACCCCACACGAGCCGGTCCAGTCCTTTCTTTTTCCACGAAACCGCCCGCCATCAATCATCGACCTGGGAGGAGGTCGACAGACGGGGTAGGAATCGGGCGACCGACACCCGTTCAAATCTTTCTCTCTCCCTTGTTTACCCTCAACTTTCGGGGTCGCTCCCCGATTTTCGGACGGAGGTCGGGGTGCCAGCGGGGGGAGGAGGGGAAGGAGGGGGGGGGAAGAGGGAATTGATATAAAACACCATCCCCCCTGGGGCCTCGAAAGTGTCCGGCCTGGACCTGCTCCTCGCCCACGGGCCCGTGCGGTCCCACGAAGGTATCAATTTTCGGATACGGGTCTCCGAAAACGAATCCCCCGTCGGTGCTCCCGATCGTCTGGTAGAAATATATTTCACCCCGGGTCTCATCCACCGCCTGTGTCGCCGCCGCCCACCCCCGCACCGCCCGTTCCGGCGTCGGGTCGATCACACATGGTTCCAAAAAATGGAAATCCGAAAGGGTGTGGGGAGAGGCGAGAGGTATGGGGTTGTGTGGGTATGCCATTCGTCTTACTCCCTTCCGAAGGATCGCTGTCCGTGAACTCTTAACCTCCCAGCCGCAGCGCCCTCCGGACGTGGCCCCGACGTCCAATCTCTTGTCAAGTGAGAAGTGAGGGAGTCCTCCCCTCTTCCTCTCCACCCACCCCCCCCAGAATACCCTTCAGAGTTGGTTGCCCGGCTTCTCGCCCGCCCGACCTCCCTCTCCACTCATCCCGTCGCATGACAGATGGAGTTTCGAAAACTCTCCGTGATTGAATGACGGCCAAGGAGGCGACGCGACGTCAGGCTCGGCGGTAGGTGGCAGTACGAAATCCGATCGCTCGCCCGACACGTTGGTCTTTGCCGACGGATTGAATGACTGGGCATCGCGAGACTTTATATGACCCCTCGTTGTCGTACGAGAACTTACCGACGTCGGTTTACCTGCAGAGGATTAAAAGTTGGGTAATTTGCGTCCATGAGGAAAGTGACATCTCTATTCAGCGCTCCGAGATATGAGGAAATTCCGCTTTATAAATGATCTGATTTGGCCATCACTAGAATATTCTCTTAATCCATTTACATTTTGGTCTTGCTAGTCATTGGGAAAAGTATGTTCATTTGCAGCAATTTAATGTACTAATTAAAGATAATACATAACATGTGAAGTCTCTGAAATTACATATTTTTGCCCCTAGAAACAGTACCTACTATATATTGCCAAAATAATTAACTTTTTTATTCTTCGAACGCTCTAAAATGTTACAATGGGTATAAAATTGCACAAAGATGTCCAATTTCAAACGAAGATTTTCATAAGGTTATATTCATAGTTGTGCAACTTTCCGATTCTTAAAATTGTTTACAAGAACATTAAAAATGCACGTTTTTATGCTGGAAATTATCGACTATATATATATATATATATATATATATATATATATATATATATATATGAAACGTTGTGATTTTTCATTTGATTTTTTCATCTTTCAACAGTTTTTTCAAGGTAGCAAAATAGTGGCTATGGTTGGTAAAAATATTTCTGAATGCATTCTTCAGGTAAGTTAGTTTCAGAAATTTAAAGACAAAAAGAGGTCATTTTTCAACTTTAAATGAAGTTCAACAAGATATATTGTCAAATAAATTCTCAGAAGTTATCGTAAGACTAGAAAACACATATGCATTAGTATACTATTCGGGAAGAAGAAAATTCAGAAAACTCATTCTACGAGTATTCAATCAATTCTAGAATTTTGCTTTGGAAGCAGGCAAGATAATTGCGAGAGCAGATGCCGCGTCCGATTGTACAGTCGATTTATGTGCGAAAAGAACAATTTGCATTACTTCCGTGACAAATGCATTGCGAATATATTCTCTCATACACCATTACTGTCTGTCGCTGAATGCATGCTGACGTCATCCATACATCCACCACATTTTACCCTTGAATTCGCCGATGCCTTTGTGCCGAACACCATGCGGGAGAGTCAATTTTCCATACAGAGAATGCAAAAACGCATCCGTTAGTCTGTGTTGATCACGGGACAATATTTTTCAAACCTTTTTGGAAATATACATCTGTGAAATGAAAAGTTGGCGTGACATCGCTTTGCTATTGCTTCTAACTACTTCGCTCCTCGGATTTCAATGAAACTTTTTTGTACGGAGTTAGACCTAAAAAAACCTTTCATTTAACTTATGAACCAAAAATATTTTCATGAAATAACTCTTACATTCAACGTTATGACAGTATAACCAGATAACTGAATCGATAAGCTGGTAGATATAAGTTAAACCACCATTATATACCCTGATAATGCTAAGGTACCCACACACGCGCATATAGATAATGTTTCATTGAAGAGAAAATTATCAACCATAGTTTTACCCGGATATCCCAGGGCGCTCTTATTAAGGAGAGATGCACGGAAAAAAACCGGACGTTCTCGTAAATCTAGACATATTATAACGTCAAGTCCTCCACTAAATAAGTTCTTTAGACAGAATGAAAATTTTTAAAAATTAAAAACGTGATTATGTCTTGATATAAATAACTATGAGGAAAACTAAAAGAAATGGAACGCCATTGAAACAAAGAGTGCTTAGCTGAATTCACCGAAATATTTTAGTCCAAAGACATTGGAAAATGAGAGTCATTTACCATGTTAAATTATGATTATTCATTTAAACTTACTCATAAACTAACAGTGCTTAACATTGGAATAAATTATTAAGAAATCAGAATATAAGTGAGATCAATGAAATGCTGAGACAATATCTCATTGCGCGATACAAGATACCAGTAAATTGGTTTGGATTTCGAGGAGCAACGCAGGTGCTTGATTGAGTTAGGCAGGGTTTTAGCAGGAGTAGCATATTCTCCACAGTTAATTTCAATTGTTTTATTTTTAAAATAAAGAAAATATTAAAAATTAACTGCAATCTTTCTAATCTTCAACGTTACTTTTATATCTTAAATTATTCACGTAAAACATTGCATTCAAAACTTCTAAATTATATTTGTTGGCTAATTATAAAGTTTTCATCAAGCAAATTAAGTTTCTACAACAATAGCAAAGGAATAAAACATAATAAACTGACACTTTTGGTGGTAAGAGTTATGGAAGTAAATATATTCTCACGTTATAGCATAACGACGGACCGCCTAGTTGCAAGGTCACATGCATTCGTGGAAATGGTCGGCACGATCTCTATGCGTGTCGTGGAGACTCATATTCGATCTTTTTATAGACTACAATAATTTCTTTAACCTACGTATGGAAAACATATGTGACAATTCGAACGTGTCAGTTTTCAATATGTTCAAAGTTTTGTTTTAACGGATTATTCTCTAAAAAAGACCCAATAAAAATGATTACACATTTATAGTGATGACCAAAAAATTGATGGAAAAAAAGTATTTTTCGCACTCTCGAATTCGTTTCTTAAAGTCATGTTTTAAAAAAAAAATCATTTTTCACAGCTCCCAAACTGATTTCTGTTAAATGTGCGGTAAATTTTATACTTAATACAAAAGTAAAGCGATAATTAAGAAAAGTCAAACCGTTTTGTAAACGATTATCTTCTAATGTACTTCTCTTCCTGCGAAACTTAAGGTCGATGTTTTTTCGAAAATTGTTTTAATCGTCAAAAAAATTCACCAACCAGAATCGATACACACTTTTTGTAAATTGGTTTTATTAAATTTAAAGTTTGCCAATCACTATAGAAAATACACTTTTTACCTCTTGGATCAGCAGACAAAATTTACAAAAATTACCCTTCTTTATTTCCTTATAATTGCGAAGCGTACGAATATTTTTAGGATATTTCAAATTTAATTTTGAACATTCCTTTATGGTTGCCGTCGATATGTTTTAATAAAATCCACCTTTGATTCTCCCCCGATAGAATTCCTAAAGGTTTTGGGAGCACCTACGTTTGATGTCGGGTATCAAAGAAAGGGACGAAAATCCAACTGGAAACGCAGATCGGTGTTACCTGAATTCCTTAACCCCAATAATTGACTTCGAAAAATAAATAACTATGACAGTCGGAAGCTATTAAAGAAAATTCCACAAAAATAAAACGGATCCCGAAAGTTGTGGTATTTTTAATTCTGAAAAATACTTTAGAGGCATGTTATATTAAATGGAGATATATACGAAAAGTAAAGAATCAGGCGTGATAATGTGGAATCGAGACAAAATGAAAACATCGTTGCAATTTTCCACAGTTAAAACTTTGTTGCCGACCATGGTTTCGATACACTGTATCATCTTCAGGTTCAATAAAGTTTTAACTGTGGAAAATTGCAACGATGTTTTCATTAAATGGAGATGTGAAATGAAACATTGAAACAATGGAATGACATGAAACAAGCCGAGTTTAACGTATCAGTATTTAAAAATGGGTGGCGTCTCACACAAATAAAAGAAATATTAGAGCAAAACTTTTTAGATAATTTTTGGCAGAATATTTTCCATAGCCTTTTGCTGTGATAGAAGATTTCCTGGTATCAGAAAGGGGGAGGAATTATGAAAATATGATATTATGCACAGACCACTTTGTTTTGAGACAGAGAGACAACGCGGTCATCAAAACACTGCTGCGTACTTTTTATCCTACATGTTTAACATTAGTTTTCTTTGTATAGCTATATGTATATTGGTGTGGGTCGCGGTAGTCCAGGGGTAGAGCGTTGGACTACTGATCGGAGGGCTCGTGTTTGATTCCCGGGAAAGCCTTTTCTTAGAACTTCTCTGTTTCGGTGATTCGGTGCAAGTAGCATAGAGGTGAGAACCCGCGAGATGGCGCATATCTGGGTGCTCCAGCCATTTAAATCTCCCGGAATGAACCAAGCACACTGAATGCATCCAATAGCTGCCTACATATCCCCTCTCACCCCCTTGTCCGCTTCAACGGCTTGTGAAATTCACACATCAGGGTAGGGGAAAAACGTGCAGGAATGTTTGTGTAAACCACTGCATCGTAGGCAGGTAAGCTTACAGCATCTAATCATTGCTCTCTCCCAAATCAAAGATATCGTGAGCAAAAATCTGAAATAGTCTCTTGCAGAACTTCCCTTTCGGAAACCGACCTGGTTTTCTTCAAAAACTCTTGACTATCGAGGTATCTCACTATCGTACTAGCAATTTTATCTTCTATGAATACCATGACTTGCATGGTATAGATATGAGGGATATAGGTCTGTAATTGCTCGGTTCCTCTCTGTCTCCGTTTTAAATAATGGTGTTATATTAGCCGTTTATCAATCGCTGGGAAACTAGAGATTTACTCGCGATTTCTTAAATATTATTTCTAGATACGGCGCAATTTCCGACACGAGTTCCTCAAATATACGTTTTAGGTTTCTTAGTTCGCACTCCATACAGGGAAAACATAGAATTTCCTGTTTTGTGGTAAATGATTCCTTTGATATTTTCTATATTTAAGACTTTAGGGGTATCTTTGTTACTAACAAATCAAGAATATTATCACCCCTAGTAGGCAAAGAGGTAAGTTAATGCATGAGATTCGACAAGCGATTCGCAGCTATCGTGGTCTTTATACCTAGTTTTAAAACTAAATGTGCTCCATTCAAAAGATTGAAACTCCACCGATGATAATGTTCTGATCGTTGTTTTAGGATGAGAAACTTTTGATTTGCTGATCTAGTAGTATTAATGATTTAACTTTGTCGTCAGATGGTCTGTAAAATTCGCATACATAGATTCTTTTGGATTCAGGACTCTACATTGAACATCATACCAGACCGTTATCTGGAATTATTTCAACTCTGCTAATGCAAGAGTTTTACTGCAATGAAGACACCACCCGATTTTATTTACTCTGTCATTTCTGTAAACGGAAAAGGATGTGATAATTTCACCGTCGGCGAAATCAGTGGATAACGAGCTTTCAGTTCTAATAATTAAATATGCGCCTGTGCTTTGAATAAGGTGATAATGTTTAGGGACTTTATCTTTTAAACTTCAGAAATCAACTACTAATAAAGATAATGTTTCCTTGAACTTTACGTTTTGTTAATATTCAATGGAGATCGTTTCCTTAGTATTATCAAAACCGTAGTTCCAACATATTGGATTGTAGATCTCACCATTTTTTTCACAACAAGATTTTGAAATATCAGAAATAAAAAAACAACAGAGGTCCGGGGAGAATAGGTTAGGATAAAACGGAAATAAAGCAAAGCCAGCGCTATACATCTAATTAGATCAAAGGAAGGGGTCCATCGAAAAAAAGGCATTTCAACTGTCCTAACTTTCCCATGCTCATGAATTAATAGAAAAAAAATTTTAATTTTTTTATATTTAAAAAAATAACTATGAAAGAACATCGCTTCTAGAAAAACTAAATGTTTTAACGGTTTCATTGATCAAAATACACAGCAAAATTAAGAAAAAGAAAACTTTATGATAGCATATCTGTGAAAATTCTCGTGCACAGTCTTTCATGAGTCCCCTTAATTCTCCCTTTAATATAGGACCTAGAGATAGGAACTCAATTCTTGGTTTATACTACATCATAAACTCAAATAAAGAAAATTTATTTGAATCGGCTCTGTGACGTATGTATGGAAATGGTGTCCAAACTAATTCGGTGGGAAATGGATCTGATGACGGTTAACTACATTTTACACAAAGACGCGATGATAAACCAAAAGGAAGACTCAATTTTTCAATTATCTGCATTGATTGGAGGTGGAAGAGTACCTCTATATGGGCAGAGAGTGTTGGTAGGTTCCCAATCGATTGCTGTCACATTGGCTACGAGAAAAATATATGGATATGAGAAGAGTGTGTACCGGGAAAGCAATGATGCAAATACATTCAGCTTTACGAAGAATAGTTCAACATTTCCACCAAGTTTCACTGCTTTTTGTTTGCTTTAGCACGTTTTTTTTAATGGAGTTCCCATCAGAGGCGGTAAAATTCCCGAAGCGCATCGTAATTTTGGGCCAATAAAATCCCAAGTTCGCAGGAAATGGGATGGGACCGTGTTACAAAATAGATGGCATACAAAGTGGGCCTCTGGATTAAAGCAAAGCGATCACAGGAAAATAATATGAAAAAGAACAAAAAATTAATGATTTTCATGCGATAATTTTCAAGTAATTATTTTGCATTGATCCCAGACCAATTCAAATCCTATCACTCTAACTGAATGGTACTCCAATGGATCATTTAAACGCGGAAAAAGGGATATAGAGTCCTTTGAGACAACTAAATAAATTGGAAACTCATATTCATTCTCTTAAAAAAAATGCTTTCATCAATCCCTAGCAAATACTTTGATACTTTAGTACGTTATTATGGCTTCTTTAGTAAATAATAAAATGATACTAACCAATTTCAATTTTTTATTTCAGTAGCACTCTAAGTGTACGTCCAAATATTAGGTAAGGAAGTTGTACTTTTTTATTTTTAAAATACCAACACGCCTGGCAACTGATTAATTTACATGATGCTTATGATATTATCTCTCCAGTATCGCATGGAAAATGAGCATTGGAGGCAATTCAACAATCACCCGTGGATGAAACAAATATTACAGAGTTTTGAAAACATCTAAAAACTACATAATTATTCTAAGGCAATGCCTGAAATAAGTACCTTTCGCAATAAATCTAACCATTGCTCATCTCTGCATACTTGCACCTTTTTTATCTTGACATGTTAAAAGTCTACTCTTACCCTTGCCTTTCCAAATTTTTTCTTTACATTACAAAATTCAGCATTCCGGTCCCTCTTAGCATATATCTTTTCCACCGACTTTACTTGTCTTCTTCGAATTTTGCCCAACAACTTCCTCCCTTCCTCCTATCACGCCTAACATTGAAGCGGAAGAGTAGAATTGTGTATACATTCACGAACTTCTTCGTTTGTTCGCCTTTCTTACTCTCTGTTCATCCTATTTTCTCGACCCTTCTCCTCACCCACGGCTCTGAAGCTTCTGCACGCCAAAAATCCTTTCAAAAAATTGCTTCGAAAGCCTCGCATAAAGCTACGTTTCATATCAATGTCCTCGCTTTTTTTTAAATCTTAAAGAGTTCCCGTCATCAATTCACCTCTCTTTGTTCATTCTCCTTTCGTTGACGCACATCTTCCTCTAAATGCCCTTCCTGCTGTTCCTATTCCAAAACTTCCCGAAGGGATTATCTTCTCTAAATTACTTCTTCCCTTTTCTTTCCTAACTTACCCCTCCTTTTTCTTGAGAATTTTACTGCTCTCGTTTTATCATCATTTATCTTCATCTCAAACCTCTTACACTAATTCTACGATACCCTCAACAGTGCATGCAATCAATTTAAAGGCCGACTAACTAAATCTTGATCATCCTCAAATCTCAATTAATCAAATCCCCACCTGCTTTCATGAATAATCTTAGCCTTTCCATTTCCAGTATTTTAATTCCTCGGTATATACTAGACAAATGATTGGTAATGATGGGAGATTTTCCATAATCCTCATTTTAGGATAAACGTAGGACTAGGCATATTTTAAGTGCAATTAATAGAAAAGTAATTAATTAATAACTATCAGTTAACCCACTATAACTATGCCAACGAAGTCACACAAATATTTATTAACTGTCTGAGTGGATTACTACTAACAATGCTGTGAAAATGCCTGGAAAAATTACAGGATATAGAGTTAATCTGGTATACTTCTATACCGCATAAAATGAGCTACCGTTTGGATCATATTAAATAGAAATATTTGATAAAATAGCATCTTAAACTGAAACCGTGAAATAAAGGTGTGGATGAATGATTCAGACTAAAGCTCGAGCATTGATAGATCCTGTTATTTAATCAAAAGGGTACTTTCCTTGATTTTATAATTATCATTAAGCACCTTTAACGCTTTACTGAATGGAAAAGAGATTTACTCAGAAAACTTCTTCACTTAACTATATTAATAGTTATTAATCTAGATAGAGTAACTTAAAATTATTTACGGATGAAACTTTCTCATTTCAGTACAGTCTGTATATTTTGCAATGTTATTATTGCTCACGTCAACGGGAGTTTTTACTTTAAATATTATAAATACAATATATAAATTATTCTTCGTGCATGTCTTGTATTTTGTATTACAAATATACAAAACATGTACATTTCTCTACGTATGTCTGATGTATTAAATTTTAACGTGTCAAGTTCTACGTCAGTTTTTACTAATGTAACAAAACGTTAATTTTTAAAGTTTCCAAAATAAAAATTAAAACGGTTACATTGAGAGACCCTACAAGTTTACTTAAATACTATAATATTTAAGTAAACTTGTTATTATAGTATTATTAAATACAATAAATGATAACATACTACTTACTACACACGGCTGATCATAACGATACATAGGCCAATGATTTAGACGGGTTTCCAAACGCAATGTCGGAAATTCTAGATAAAAGAAAGTTAATTGATGGCAAGCTTACCGTTAGCAGCATTCTGATTTTTGATACAAGACGTGGTATGACACTCCTTCCTTCGATGACAAGGAAATCCTGTGAAAATAAAAAATCATCGTTGTTATGGGCGGATATCATTTGAGAGAAGGAATATCGCGTGCGGTTGAGTGCACGCGAAAATTTATCACCGTTTCCGAATGTCGTTAAATAAAACCGGCCCTCCATCTACGCGTTAACAAATATAATCGATCCCCTTTCTCTTATCAAAAGCAATTTTAGAGGCAAATTAATGCCTTCTCGTCGTTACGACTAATGCATTACGTGATCGAGCATCATCGAGGCACGAATTAATGGACGCTGGCTGATAACTTTCGACTCCGGAAACATGTTTACCTCGAACGTTGGGGTTTTTCTTTTGAGTTCCCAGGCAAAGTTAAAAATTGTGATGGAAGGCACTTCTCTCCTTTTTTTCCAATGAGGACACTGTTTCGTAAGTCTGCAGTCATTCGTATCAAACGATCGAAACCATGGCGCCATTAATATTTGGCACGTTCCGATGGGCCACTTGCATGCATTCTAAGTGTGCATATATGGGAAGTCATCCGTTTTATCTTCAGAAAAGAGAAAAAGCCTTTTTTTTCTCCCGACGTGCTCTCAAAGAGCACGTCAAGGCAGAGAGGTTCGAGAGAGGGACGAGAGAGGTGTGCGGTGGGTTTGCCGGAAATGGAGTGAGTGGTGATTATTCGATTTTAAGCGTTGCCCAATAAGCAAAGGCTCTTGAGCACACCCCGGCGTCATTCGAAGTGGCGAGGGTCCTACCGCTCAACAGGTGCTGCCAACGTAAATATTTGAAAATAAATTAAGGGAAATCGAGATGTGAGCCGCAAACATCTTTTAAGTGCTCGCGGAACGGATATTTCCGAAGGTTCCGCGGCCACCCACGGATGTAGGGGAGGGCGGGGTCGTGGGGAGGATAACCTCGATCACGCCCACGCGGGAAATAATCACCGCCGACGATGGGGTTTCCCGTTGGCTGCTAGCCAAAACCGAATAATTCTGGCTCGAGCGGCTAAAATGGCGACGACAGCGAAACGAATGAATGCTCACCCCAAGCGTGCTGCGCCGGGTGAATTTAATTCGGGTAGCGTACGAAATCTTCACTACTTTAGGTATAACCGTGCGCAAAAACAGGGAAGTGAAAGGGTGCTAGTGAAACTGAGTGCCTATAAAAGGAGTTATACTGGTCCTTTTGAAGGGTTTAGTGAAATATGAATACGGCTCTTCCGTATCGGAGGGTTATTTCTTCATTTCGGTGGCGTCCGGGGAATATTCACATAGTCTGACTTCAGGAGCGTTTTGAAGTGGTTTTCCACGAAGAAAGGAGGTAATAAAATTTTCCGAAATAAAAAGAGAATCGGTCGGACACATAACTCAAGGGTCTACAGTCTAAATTATATCCTAAAATTACCGGCTAATTCCACTGTATGTTAAAAGGTGTTCGCTTCAATATCACTTATTACCACACACAAAGAAAATAATTTAACCCAAGCAGGTTTAGTGAATACGAAGATAGAGGGTGCCATTTGAAATATAACTCTCAATTTTGCAAAAATGCTTAAATAGACGCGACTTAACACTGATTACATTAGGAAAAAAAGAATTTATCTCATTTTTGGTTTTCATATATCATGTTCCCGTACTTAGTTTATAAGAATATTAACATATCCATAATTTGGAGGCTTCAGGAGATGTTAATTAAGATACATTTACGGCTCTAAGAGTTTCACCACATTTTACTTATTCTGATGATGATAATTTCGTGGAATTCGTCCCAACGTCTACGGTTTGGAAGGCATCCCGGTGAAATGGTTGCCGCTTTAATTACACATGTTCGCCGTGAAAACCTGAATAGGTTGTTTTCGTTCTCATTAAAATGGTACAACATTAACGCTGAATTTATACATATTAAATATGTAGCAACTAGCATTGAAGTAAAAAAGTATTACGACTGGAAATAAAGATTGAGATATAATTTTACCTATTTGATAACATAAGCGAAATATCGTATAAAATATGCTAGCGCATTTTAGCAAAAATTGGTAAATACCAATGAAATAAAAACTGGGACTCGTTATTCATCCACCTCATGATTCATTCATTCAGGTACTCTATCAATTATACGGAGGTAGGTTTTGGTCGGCCCTTAACGATTATTACGTATCACAAGAACTCCTATTGGTTGTTGTCTCACATTATTTAATTCTCTAATTCCTATTCCTATTACTTCAAGATAGTTGAAGAGCCATTCTCTTCCTTTACTATCCAGTATTCTTTGTGTTCTTATTTAGAAGTATTTGAGGCCGGGACTTCATGAAATTCCATTTTGATGATAGGGAAGTAACAACGTAGAGACTTGCGTTCCACAGAAATTTTTTCTCATTCAATTAGTTTGCTGATCTTCTGGGCTGATTCATTTCGTACATTTCAATATGTTTCATGGAGAACAAAGTCTACATTTATTATGTTACTCTTATATCATAATATTTTCACATTTATCATGCATCCTTCGATGTAATTTATAAATATTAGTCCACCGTAGGGCCTCATTTGAGGGAATGGCCATCAAAAGGAACAATTAGATCAATTAATCTAGTTTTTTTATTTAAAATTTATTAGATACACATTACTACGAATCCCTAATTATTCAAACTGACAAGTAAATTTCACACGCACGCTCTACCAAACGATGAAGTTAGTTGTGTCTGTATGTGTGCATAACATTTCAAAAGTTCACGCTCCCTCGGCGCTTTTCCAGGGAACGATAAAATAATAGATATTAATAAAAAAAAATTATGAGGAGGAGAAATTTCTCGACGGTGCCGAATAGCGCGAACGGCTTAGTCCAAAATTTGAATAATTTATGCTCTGCCTTGCCCGTTTTAAAAGTTTTAGCCCGCTAACCTTTTTGACGCGGACCGAAATGGACAGTCCCACAATCCTGAGAGCAATGATAATGGAATTAAAGAGAGGGATAGAGAGAGAGAGAGGGGAGGGGGAGAAAAGAGTGGGAAATCCGTGGGAGAAGAGACGCGGGGGTTGGAGAGGGATCCAGTTAGGGAAGCTGGGGAAAGCGAGGAGGATGGGGGAAGTCGGGGATAGGATGGGGGAAGAGGACGGCCCGGCGACCGGGAAATTTTATTTAACAGAGCCAGGGAAATGGATTGCGGTAGAGAGGAGAGGGTGTATAGGGAGAACGTGGGTGGGTGTAGAGGGTTACGAGGGGAAGGTGGTGGACAGGCAGGCAAGGGATATGACGCGTCGGTCGGCCAAAGGGTAGGGGGGGGGGAGGCAGGAGAGCGCACTGTACAGTAGAAGGTGGCACGGAACGGGGGGACGAGATTTGGATTCCCCGTGCACGGCGTTATTGGGTTGAGGAGGAACACGGGGTGTGGGAAGAGAGTGAGGAGGGGTCACGAAGACCACATAGGCGGGAGGAGGAGAGAAGACGAGGGGGACTTTAGGATGTGAATAATCGGGCGGAGTGGAAGCTGTGTGACGGGGAGAAGAGCGGGGAAAGGGGGCAATTGGTGGAGAGGAAACGGAGAGGAGAGAGTGTTCCTTGGGTAGTGTGGGAGGTCTAGCCTGGGGAAATTTTTCGATGGACTGGAAAAAGAAAGAAAGAGAGAGGAAGAGAGAGAGAGAGAGAGAGAGAGAGAGAGAGAGAGAGAGAGAGAGAGAGAGAGAGAGAGGGAGGGAGGTGTGGGGGAGAGGGGTTGGTGAGGGTGAGAGGGGTGTCGGGCGAAAATAGGGCTCCTGAGAGGTGGTTGGGTAGGTTTGATGAGGCGGAGGGGGTGAAGTGAACGCCTGGTGGGAGGGAAGGAGAGGGAAATTGAGAGAGGCGTGTCAGAGGGATTGTTAAAATAAAAGAGATACAGTTACTTCTCTCTCGGTCCAATAGCCGATAAAATTCTGCTACATCAACGTCGCGAAGGTGATAACCGATGCCATGAGTTTTATAAGGACGAAGTACGCAGGGCTGTGTGTAAAAATCCCACGAAATGATTTTGAGGTATAATTAAAAATTACGGGAATCTTTTGGCAGAATAAATAATTTTCAAAAACACACCGGCGAACAGCCTTCCTTGAAATTTATTTTCACACCAAAAATCTATCATTAGCCTTCACTTAACCGGAATTCATTTTTCCAATTAATCGCGGAAACACATCAAAAGCAATTGGGCACTTTCCGTTTTTCAATTTATGGCTGCTCTCTGTTACAGATATAATCAAGATGATTAAGGCATGGTATATATTTAGTAATTCACCACAATGAATTTTAATGGATTTGATTGATTGCTTACCCTAAAGAATGTATCACATAGTGCAACAAAATAGTTCAATATCTTTTGAAAGGTTCCAAGATGTCGAAGGATATTCTAAGAGATCCGACTGTGTTCACTACGTCCCAGGGAGGTAAAACCTGTTCATAAATAATACGATGGTACGCTTTATAAGAGGCGTTGTAAAAATTCCATGGAATGCGAAAACTCATTAAGTGGTTTGGAGTAATAAATTAGCCAAATGTATTCATAATCTTGGGAATTTGTATTTCAGCAGTCTTTTGTACTTGATGGAATCATAATGAGAATGTTATATACACGTGGTTCAATTCGAGGAATAGGAACACCTCCCTTGATGCATGAATGTTACACATCTCCAGTAAGTTTTGAGATGAGCCCGGTGCTTTAAATAATCCCATCAAAACTAGCGTTCATGTGGAATTCTGTGGTGATCTCCTTAGGCAGATTTAACGATTCAACTTGTGGAGATATCTTCCATCCAACGGTTCTGTCAAAGCTGTGAAATATTAATAACTCTATTTCAGAGTGCCTACTCCTTTATTCATCATGTACCTTACGGTACATCAAGAGATCCTTGCTGTGAATTAAAACCCTAGACTGCCCTCATTAGGATAATTGTTTCATTTGTAACAATACTTTTCCTTCAAATTTAAAAAAAGAGTTTACCGTAATCACAATTTTATAGGAAATATTAAATTTGATTTCAATGGAGTATCGCACGTGGGATGTTTTCGTATTTCTTATCCCACTAGGAGTGATCGATTAATTGGTTTTTTCGAGATGAAAGTTGACATTATTGTTTAATAAACATACAGATTCATTTTAACTAATATAAACAAACTTTCATCAGCATCTTTTTTAGACCTTCGCAGTCCGCTGGTCTATTTCAGGAAGTCTCCGAATAGCTAAAAAATGTGTGATAATGCTTCGCGTAAATACTTGCGGTGAAGAGACACTCTTCCGAGATTCAAAGTGAAGTGGACTTTGTTGGAGGCCTGTTTTTCTACCTGTCCTGAGAGAAACTTCTCGACGGACAAACAGAAGACCCACTTAGCACAGGTAGCGAAACTATTGTCCAACAAAGTCCATGAAGCCTGCAGAATAAGTATTTGTGCCACACAATCTAAGACCCTATGAAATTATTCAGAAAGCATATCGGGGAAGTAGGTAGCTTAGAGGTTACGTCATATAACCAGAATACCGTCGGTTCGGATTTTTATTCCGGCGTGGATGTTACAATATTATGAGCTGTTTTTCTACTTGTTGATGGTGTTCTGGGTCAATCAATAGTAATTCAAAAGTGGGCATCAGTTACTTCAAGAGCACCATTTTGCCTGACCAAAACTCCATCGTAACTTTTCTAAGAGTTAAAAAAAGTTATTCTTGTAAACTCTTGACTGAACATACAGAAAAATATATATACTCGTAAGTTTAACGGGATAGGAAATAATGGACAATCCATTCTTACTCCTCTTTCTAACACCGTCCATCCGAATTCTAAGTCCTCCACTAGCACCTTAGCAATCTGAGACATGTACACATATGCCATCCCTCCAATATTTTCCCATTTTCTGTAATACATCCATTAATTTTACTCCAATTCATTCTATCAAACGTCTACGTGAAATATAAGAAACGGAAAAAGATATTCTGATTGTATCCTATATTCATCTCTATGGCTAATGCTATGGAATCACGCGTGATTCTAACCTTCTTGAACTCAAACTCATCATCCCCCCCATTTGCCTTTCTATTCATTCTCTTATTGATGATCCTGCGAAACACTTCAACTTCGTGCAAAATCAAACCTAATGTTTTTAGTCACATATAGTAGTCATTTAGTTTTTTGTTCAATTATTTCTTTTAATCTGAAGGTTGACTGACTATATCTCTCCTTTCCTCTCTATTCAAAGGCAAGGCTCTTAAACCCAGTGGCCTTCCTCTAACAGATTCCACCTCTTTATTTGTTGTACGACTCTACTCGTGAATTCTCTCCATAGAAACTTTCCATTATTTCCTTATACTGACAAAATCCTTGTGCAGGATCGATTTAGTTCTTTCTTTTTTGTTCCATATATCATTTTCTTGTTTTGCACATTTTTATTTATTTATTTATTTTAAGGATTTATCGTTGCAATTAGGTAATTGTCCAGGTGGCAACGGTCAAGTCTGGTCAGCTGTCACTCATGACATCTACATCTATATAATACATAATCTTACAATACCTAATAATAATATCTTAAATGACATGGGCATACATGCATCACAAGAAGAACAGTTAGACAAAGCTTTTATATGCAATTATACTTAAAGGATTACCAACTACATTATTACATTTACCATCACCCGTGGGCTAGGTTTACACCATCCGAGAACATACTACGCACCGTCCTTTAATCACGTACTCTTCAATTTCATATACCGTTAAACTTCATCTCAGTCCCATTTGATTTAACCACCTGATCTGTCAGAATTATAGATCGATAAAAATGAATGATATATTCATATCGTTATTTCAGTTACTTATCACCCGAAATTTATGGTTAAATATAATTTAGCAGGCCAAAGGGAAAGTAAATATTCTCCTTTTATTTAATTTATTAAAAATCTTCGGCATCCAAAATGAGGGGATGACACATATTGAGTAGGTAATCCTCGGTGTCACGATCGTACCTGAGAGTAGTTGGCTCAGCATTTAGTCTCTGTCAATCAGGCTCTTATTTTTAAATTGAGAATTTCCAATGCTCTATATCCACCAGTCAGGAGAGAGGATAAGGCATTTCGACAAGAAAATTCTCGCGGACCTTCCAAATTGGATTTAGAAAGCTGAACACTACATCCACGACCGGCTAAATTGGCGGGTGATTGGCACGCCACAGGAGGATCCAACAGTAAGCCGAAGGGGAGAAATATTTTAAATCTATTGCGATATTTTTAAAACTGCAATGCCATGGAAAGAAGTAAAAACTTCAGCAATGTACGCGGTCTGTACTTTCGTAAGTTACGGATTGAGTGACAGAAAATCAATGACAAATTAATGCATTTCATGTACCGATAATATATCTCGGTAAAATATTACAAAAATATTTAAAGACAGGTGAGTTTGAAGTTATTTAATGGGGTGAGAAATCTACCAATTCTGAGGAAAAATGATTCATTTGATTCAGTTCACCCGCTAACATTCCAATTAAAATCAATTGAAAATATTCAATTCTAATAAATCTCCTAAATCTGATAGAATGACGAAGAAAAGAGGCACAGAAAAGGGATATAAAACACTTTAATAGAGCGATGCGTATGGATTACCAGGAGAAGTTACTAAAATTCCGAGGGAGGATAAGGAATCGGGTATAGTAAATGAAAGATTAGAATATATTAAACAGCTGTTGAATACCAAAAGTTTGATTAGAGAGATGAATGAGAAAACACAATGGAAGAACGCGAACACAGAATTTGAGCGAAGAGCCTACAACGATTAATAAGATAAACTGAGGGGAGTAACTAATAGGGCCAAAGAAACATAGTGGACATAAGTGTCAAGAGTGTGATGGTATGGAGAGTTAACAGAGACAGGGCAAATAGGCGTAGTGGAAAAACTACACTAAAAGGTGAATAAACGGAGAGGAAATAAAAAGAAAAATCCATCAAAACTATTAAAGAAGCAACGGGAAAAATATAAATCGAAACATAAAAGGATCTGAAAAGTGGAATAAATATATCAAGAAACTACTTGGTAAATATAATAGGCTGGCGACTTTGGATATTAACAGAAATATAGAATTAGTAGAAAAAATATAGAATGATTACAATTAATATGTATTTATATAGTCCCTGGATTTTAAAGGGATCTGACGAATAAACTGGATTGAATTAATGAACGTTTCTCATAAGATGGGAGTTCATTGAACAGATAGACGACTTACTCAGAATCTGATCGTCACAGACTGCCCAATTTTGGATGGCAAAAAAAAAGTTTCGGGTTGATCAGTACTCGACAGGTTAGCAAGACAGAGATGTCCATACACACATGTTCTTTGCAATTCTCATGTGGAGGAAATGGTACAGGAGGCATAGGAAGAGTTAAAGGCTCGAGTGAGAGGAAGAACTTATCAAATCAAATGTACGAGTACTCGTATATGCGGATGCGTTAGTTATCTGGTCAGCTAAATGCTTACAGTCATTACTTAGAGCATTACAGAATCAATGCTATGCATATGGGATGGTTATTAGTAACACGGAAACAAAGGTAATGGTATTTTCAAAACATAAGTTGGTTAATATTAACATTAAAGCTAGGGGTAATCGAAAAAACAGGTAGAACTTTTTATCCACTTACTCCTACAGGATACTTTGGAGATTGGACAGAGTTCTCGGGGCATAACATGAAGAATTGCATTAGGTGAAGGAGGTTTTACCAAAATGCAAGCATTGTTGTAGAGCACCTTGAGTAATGATGCGAGATGCAAAAGGAAGTACTGTGAAAACTGTAACGATGACCGTGCTTTCCCTGTGCCGGTTATGGTTTCCCAGGAAGATCTGGTACCCGAAAAATCAACAAGCTTGGGTGGAGCTGCAGGTACCTTGCCCGGGAATCAAACCCTGGACCCTCCGGTCAGCAGTCCAACGCTCTACCCGCTAGACCACCGTGACCCGCGTAGTTTTATATATCTCGGCAAAAATATTAGTGCAAAAGGTTGAAGGCTTTTGAAATATGAGTATGGAGAAAAGTGGAAAAAACAATAGGACGGGAAGAAAAACAAACGGCAAAGTTCTAGGCATGGTAGATAGTTGTTGGGAGAAACTCGACGGCAGGTTGAGTGGCTACAGGAGATACTGAGATACCGAATTGGATACCAAAGGCGATAATAGAAGGAAGAATGCTGGGAAAAGAACGGTAGAGGGAAAAAAAATTAGTTATATTTGATTTAACTAAGGGAGCTAGAAAGTGTACGGCAACGCAAGTGATTTACCAGAAAGAATTCAATCAAGGTTTAATTTTAACATTTATTTTACGTTCAGTACGATATAACGTGTTCGTGCCTACGTGAGGTTGGAATCACCCTTCGACAAGTCATTCTGAATCATCTTTAGAAAACGGATCCGTCTCAAACAGTTCCTGAGATTTATAGCATACACAAGCAAACTGACTTTTTACGTATCTAAGTAACCAAAATACATAATGCATGAAAAAAAATGGTTTTAGACAGAATATATACAATATTCCTACTATGAGTTTCCGAATAATTTGTTTCTTCTTGAGATGGAAATTATCCTTATTGTTTAATAAACATTCAGATTCATTCAAACTAATACAAAGAGACTTTCATCAGCACCTTTTGTGGACAGTCGCAGTCCGCTAGTCTACTTCAATTATTTTGTAAGATTACATCTGTACGTCATCAATTTCGGAGCCAGGGTCATTGACGCATTAAATAAGGTCAATTCCCGAAGCAATGTTTAAAACTACCTGAAATGGAGACGTAGAGAACTTGCATTATCAATTGGTTGAAGGCGTAAGTATGATTTTCGCGTATTTCAGAAAAGGGAGTGTAGTATTATACTTAAAGAAATCCTCATTAAAAATCCAAAATAAGCTTGTGCATAGAATTGTATTTTTATTTTTAAGGTATTCTGAAAACTAAGTGTTTATAAAATTACGGTGTTTACATTATAGTTCAACAAAAATATCAAGATTCATTACTTTCTCTGTCAAGGAATTTTACTTTTCTGAGGTAGAGTTAAATGGAGCGAAAATATCTGAATTCACCGGTCCTCATCATGCCAGTTTTTTTCAAGGCCCTTCTTTGTAGGAGAACTTTTAAGGGACCACCTGTTGTAGGCATCATCTTCGGCGATGACACAGTAATTAATTACTCGTAAAGTCTTCACAAAATATGTCATCTTCTGTATTAATATGAAAAAAGGAGATTATCACCCCGACAAGGAAATTGAAAATGATACGACGGACCCATCAAACTCCTTTAAAAATGGTTTAAACAAGACCGACAATGTCAAGCGTGAATACGGTAATAAGTCAGCAAGGAACGATTGTGCACTGGATTACATATGTAAAATTACTGAACAGAATAATTGTAAACTCTTAATATGCAGAGTTGTGCTTACTGAGAGCATTGATCCTCACTGAAACTGAACAAAGCGTTTATTGGACAATACAGAGATTATTACTGATATAGAAAAATAATATGAGAAAAATATACACTAAAATTCGAAAAAAAAATTGCTAAATTCATTAGAATAGTTTTTACTTACATATTAGGATCATTATCAAAATTAGGGCAGGATACCACGATTATATCAGACTTCTCGGATAAAATAAATATAAAGTATTCATTCTGACATTGACAGTTTTAAATGATTGTCTTTCCTCACAAAGTTCTGCTTCACATGGATATTACGCCAACACTTACGGCATTTTATTTCATATCTAACACTTGCCTTTTCACTATTAAGAACACTTCATAAAAATGTTATGACTTCCTGTAATTTTGTGTACAATCAAAGGCGGATGTCTTAAAACCTCGGTATCCAATTGCCAGCTTACAGTGTACGAATATGAATTATCACGAAGGTAACTCTGGTAGTTTGGTTAATTTTTTTTCATTGCCAAGGAGGCTACTCTTTAATTTTCACCAAGCAATTCATTACACCCCACGTCTGCATGATTGGTAAGTTAATTCTGAGCTAATCAAACCTACGGTGAAGATAACATGTTTGTTACAAGGTAAAAGAATACTGACGCGAGGCGAAGTAGTATACCAATTTTGTGGAATCAGGCGTGATTTTGTGGATGGCGATCATGATCAATTCGCAGCAAATAATAAGCAATGCACTATTTTACTGTTTATAGTGGCACAGCGCAATATTATTGGTTATAAATCAGCTTAACATTGTACTTTCAATAATGAATTTCCCTTTATTAACCTCACTAATTAACACTAAAACTTTCTAGTTCGTCCCAAATTTGAATTAGAGAGTGTAGGGATTGGAAAAATAGAAAAATTAATCCCGCCATCACGACTCACTTAAAAGGAGGCCGCGAAATACATTCGCTTGGTGAGCGTGAATTACTGTAAATGCATTCGGGACAGCGTGGTATAAAAATCGACAAGTAAAAAAACTCATTAATTCCATCCAATCCCTTTCGCAGGGTTTTTGGAGTAATCAGCATTCAATCTTTTAAAAATGTGAAATAATTTAGCGGAAGGATACCACTTGAGCTGTCGGATGGGTCAAAAGTAACGCGAAAAATGCTCATCAAAGTAGCGGGATCTCCGACCCTCATCTCCCCCGACTCCCTTCCCAGAAAATGCGGGCGGTTTTCCGAGGGCGAAAAAAAAACGTTAATGAGGTGTTTGTAAGAACGGAAAACGACGCTTATTATGCCTACATGCCCGGGGTCGTCGATACATTATTCAGTCGGTGATAATGATTTACAAAGAGATTTACATGGGTAATTGTGCGTGATCGAAAACACCCAATTAAGACGGAAGAAAATAAAGGCGTATCATCAAATATTCGAGGTCACACACATCTGCGCTAATCGGTGATGATCAATTTTGTTTAAATGGATCGCATATTATCAGAGTGTCCAAATGTATCACAACCCTTTAATCTCTACGTATGGTATTCCAGGGCCTCTTGCGTATGTTTTACAACGAGAATATATGGCCTCCATCCAAAATAATGGAACCTAAATATTTTAATCTAAAATTCAAACAAGGCCGAAAGGCATGAATAGTGACTTAAAAGATACGTTTTTCGTTCACATTTACTACATATTGACAGAGAATAAGGCCTAAATGGAAACTTCGGGAGAAACGGAACAATTTATGGCTCTCGCTCGTTTCCAGGAAGTTTATAACTATGCATGATAACAACATATGCTAATTATCCCTGCGTTTTTTGATTTAATTGAAACTATAGGAAATTCCACACGTGCATTTACTAAATAGAAATCCTATGTTCATTACACTGTACTTATTGTGCAGTACCAAGTCAACAATCTAATGACAAAACTCACCCATCCTTAAATATCATTGATTTTAATGGGGAGGATATTACATTAACTTCAGTAAGAACATTTTCTATTCTATGCGCAGAAACTTTAGGGAAAAATACGACAAAGCTCAACTCGTTTACAGACCATGCATAAATGAAATATGAATCGGGTAACATTCATTTAGCATATTCATAAGCTCATCGAACACCTAATGAAACGTGCAAGTTATGCTCCCGACTTCGTTCGCGATTTGGATAAAAATACATCTAGACACAGGTGGGGGAAGTTTCATGCACAGCACCTGCTAGACAGGATAACAAAAATTGGTCGAGAAAAGTTTCGCAAAAAAAGAGGCGAATGCAGAATTCAGGTTGTTCTCCGGACTTCAACCTCTTCACTATGCCAATCTCAATTTATGGTCAAAATATTATTTAGTATTTAAGTAATAATTAAAATGACCCTGATGGCGTTACATCACTCGCGGTCTCACCCTCAAGCTCACAATAAACATGCCACTGCTCATAATTTAACAACGCCCTTCTGGGCATCCCCTTTAATATGGCGAACAGCTTATTTAAGAAGAACTTGGAGGAATATTTCATGAATGCGCACATATTCATTAGTACACCACTGAACGTAAACTTCTGTGAATACGCATTCAATGGCGTCATGCACAAAATAGGCGTATGCCACTTCATATTTAGGAAAAAAAAGGTTGATTTTGGTTGCCCTTAAGCCAGATCACCCATCCCCTTAGAGAAAGAAGGGTGGTGAGAATTTGAGGGAAGCAGGTGTAAGGAGGGGACATATAACGAACAATAAGGAAAGATAAACCTAGGATAAGCAAATTAACATTTCGGCTCGGAAGGAATCAAAGGAAAATTTAAAATGTGGAGGAACATAGACTTTATGAGATATCCATTTATGAAATATTTAACGCCTTTAACGTTACAACGAAATAAAATCGTACTGTAAATTATCGAAATTCGTAATTATTTCAGGAATGTGGAAGATACTGAACAAATCTTGAAACTATCGGAAAATAAACAATACACTGAAGCACTTTAAAATCGAAATTAGATCAAAGTCGATACAGTTAGTAAACTATTTTTAAATTACACTCACACCAACTAACAACCAAAGTGATCTCCAGTTTAGTTCCAGGGGTACGGAAAGTGGAAATATAATCATTAATCAAATTCAACTACTTCTCACACTTAACTGTCAAGGAGACTCAGTATATATGGATGTCAACGAAACCTCAAATGCTTTAACTGAAATGCCATTGAATGTATTAGGACTGCTCGTGATTCGACGGGTGTAACCTCAAATTAGTCCACATTGAACCTCATGGTACCAAAAAACGTGTTTTATGAGTGAACCGAAATAACCTGAACGTATTTTTTATGGGAGCTAATACTCCCGTCAAGTTAGACTATCTATTACCGTCCTAAGATTTCCATGACAAAATGAGATAGTACAATATAATTATGCGCACTCCAACATGCATTGGTCGCTTGGATCATGTATACAAAATTCGGGAAATAGATGCCAGAACTAGCAGATTCAAGGACTCCTTCTTCCCACGGACAATACGGGATAACAACTGTAGGGTCACACTCGGAGATAACAAAAATGCCACTTGTCACCCTCGGCGTCTAGGTAACAATTAGTTATACTCAATTGCATGCACTTTCACTAACTTCCTGTGTGTTGTGTCAAAACCCTTCCCGCATGCCCGCATTGGAATGCCATTAAGTAATGTATTGCTGTTTACAGTATTGTTTGCTCGGCTTTTGGTACCCTAAATTTCCACTTCCATTCCTTGTCCCTCTCCGTGGGTGAGTCCTTCTCCTACCTGAAGCGTTGGGCCAGATTCCTCACCTTGAGTAGGAGAGAATTTTATGTAGCACGTTCTTGTGGTGGTGGTATTTCGCCTAGCTACTTACTAAAATCTAGCTTGCACGTTCCAGATAAATTTCTTGCTGCATCCTGGGACACAATTATTTGTTGTAGTTAAGCGTATGTACTTGCATGCTTGTGGAGTGAAGGGAGGTAGATGTGTGTTTGCATGCACGTGGAATGATGGGATTTTTCTATGAATTTGTGCACTGCTGTGGATTGGGTTTTGCATGTGTGTGTTGGTTTTAAATGCGGTATTTCTTTTTTCCTTTTGGGTGGTGACCTAACACCCCCCGCCACACGCCCTTGCGGCGGCTTGCGGGTATTATGCAGATGTAGATAATTGATACCTTAATAATTCCTTTCTTGCAGCAGCTGTATTTTTCAAGGGGACTAGCGAGGCATACTTACCTCAAATATTTTTTGCCATTTCATGAGTCAAAAAAAATAAATAACAGACCATCTCCTTGCCTCCATTTAGTCTTAAACGCAAGGTCTTTGGCTGTTCTAGGACTAACATTGGCATTTTTTTTTCCTTTGAGTTGGCATGATTGGAAATGTCACTGACGCAATCCGTCGAAAATGACAGATAGACATTACAAAATTAAAATTCAGGCTTTCATCTACGAAGACAATAAACTAAACGTATAATTAAACTCAGGTTTCAAAATATTTGGAAAATAGTTTTAAGATGGCTATTAGTTTATTTTAGAGTTGGATGTCAGGTTCTGAGCTGATTGGAGATGCAAAGACATTTATTGCTGTTGAGTCTCTACCTATCCAAAACCTACTTCAGAGGTAGAACACGAATGATAAATTATTACTCAAGAAAATAAAAATGTGCATCACTGAAGCAAGAAAAAACACACCAAAATAAATAGCTACATCTAAAACTTTTCATCAAGATGGTAAAATACAAAAAAACGTTGAACAGAAACATCTACCTCAATAAATGACCTCAAGTGCCACTCCATATTTCTCCACGACTTGGCAACGCAACGACGAGAAATAAAAAAAGCACTCTCTCGACAGTGGAAATGGACCGCTGGCAAAATGGCTGCCAGAAATTCCGAGATAAGCAATATTCGAAATGGAGGCATATAGGAAAGTCTTAAGTATAACAGACTCCTGAAGGGGGTTTCTTTCATGGGGAATATTTTTCTGCTCTCTCGACAACGACTGAAGTAGAACGTAGAGGCTTCAGAAATACTTGCGACTAATTTCTCCTACACAACCACTGTTCATAGAAACTTTCTTCTCTTCTTGATGAAACAGGATCAGCGACTCAATTCCAATAAACGGAATGTCTTAAAACATCTACAGAAGTGGTCGATTTCTACTGCCAATGAAAAATATGTAATCTCCATCTTCTCAAATTTTTCAACCTAGCGAGGTGACCTTCATTCAGTTGATAGCTGAAAGAGTTCAATGTATCAGCTCCGCACAATGTCCCGTCCTTAGCATCTGATTGCAATTTCATTGGCGGCTCATTTGGTTGCTCACGATGGCAGATCTTTTGATGGATCGGCATGAAGGGGACCGGAGAATTCATAAATCCCCGAGAGTGGTGCTTCCCTAACATCATGAAACTCCTTAAGCGGCCGTGCCCAGACAATATTGAACTTCCCGAATCCGAACTCTCGGAATAGCAATATGGAAAAGTTGGAGCGCTACCGTTTAATCTCCTACCAGTTATGGATGAGCACGGGAGGGGAATTTATTAAAATAGCGTGTCGTTCTATGAGGTTCGAATATAGGTCGAAGAGTATCTTTTACTCCAAAAACTCCACTCAAAAAAATCGAATGTTCGAGCGCAGTCGAAGGCAGAAAAATTGCTGAGTGTCGGTTAAGTAATTTACCACGCCAGAGATTCAATGATGGTGCATGCAAAAGAGACAATTGGTTAAAGATAGAAATTAGCAAATCTCACCAATATCCACAGAGGTCAACCCAATCCTTGGTTTTTATATATAAGTATAGAGTATACCCCGAACTATGGCTTAAGGCATGTGAGTTTCACACAGCCAGAATAAGGTAGCTAGTTCCTTTTGTTTTCAATGTTTTAGGAACTATAAAATAGCCCAATTTGTATCACAGGGTATTTGAACCAAGGACCCTGCGGACAGAAGTGAAATCCGGTAGACTAGGATACCATGCTCTCTTTAATGGAAAGCTTTGAATCTTTTAACATGATACATGAAGATTTCCAAAATAGAACTTCTATTCAAATTTTAGCAACTGAGAGAAAAAAATGTTCAACTTAAATTAAGAATTTTGCCATTTAACTGGCGTTTGTTTACCGCATATGGATTTTTTAAATTATCAAATATTTTCCTTATTTTGAGCTTGCATTGGACTAAAAATTTCTAGCCACAAGGAAAAACAGAGAAACGTTGATTTATACGGTAAAGTGGCATGGTTAGTAGAATTAAAAGGGTGGTATAGAAAAGGATAAAATATTGATCAATTAGTCCCCTGACCTTTGTTTCCACGCCATTGACACGTCATTTCCGCTTCGTGTTATTTGTAGAGAGATAATTTTGATTAGACCTGTGCAGATATATTTTCGAGGTTAGAAGAAATAACCATTTATTGAGAATTACAGATAGCACAGAGCAGATCAAAGGATATCGAAATGGCTTCATAATTTTCGAGTTTCAACCGTTTTCTATAGTTTAATACAGGTACTCCTCCGACATTTTCTATCAGGACAAAGTTATTACGTTGGGGTTCTGTAGAAATGAATGTGGATCAATTATCCAATTCAAATGAAGATGCAGCATTAAGAATTTGTGTGTTGCATGCAAGGATACTAAATATCCACAATTGCGTAATTCGAGATTTGAAGTATAAATACTAACATCGAACCGCGAAACGTCTTTAAAAGTTAGTATAACATAGTTAAATTTGTAAAAGTTAAAGAAAGACATTATAAACTCCAAAAGCGTTGCTAAAATATGTCTGGTGTTCTCCGTTCAATGATTTTTCAAACGAGTTGAGCTGATCTCAGGGAGGCAATCGTAAACTGTTATATCCTATAAATAGTTCGCTAATGCGATCACTGACATTTTATTTTTTATGATAAAAATGTTATGTTAAATGAATTTTTCAAATTCGTTATTTTTCTTTAGAGAATTTGATGAAAACCTTGAGTGTTTCATTAAAACGAGAGTCCTTGACATTCACGCAAGCGTTACCGTACCAACACCGGGTTCGTTCGAACACTCATTTGGTAAAATGCAGAGGGTATTAAGATCAATCGAAACGGGTTGCCATTGACATGGGATGATATTTTTCTCTCTTATTCCTAGAAATTGATCTTTTTAATGTTTAAAATTTAGAAACAACTGAAGGCAAGTTCTATTCGCTACGCCAATATGAAAAGTCTTTTCGCGTTTTTACGTCCGGCGCGAAAGCAATGCATATCAATGGACGTCATTTAAATTTTATATCCCCATAACACACGTATACGAATTGCGGCCTTTATTCTAGACGTTCAAGCACAAAGCCGGTCTGCTCTTCACCAAAACAAGTTTTATTGTGGGTAACATAAGCTCTTCACATGGCCGAGTTGTTTTATAAAACATAACGTGTAATTGAAAGAGAACGTTGGTCAGAAATGCACGCTGAACGCACAAAATACGTAAACAATGCTTCTTCGGTGATCCCCGAGAAGACATCATAAGCCCAAAATTGGAACGAAGCCCTAGAGAGTCGGGAGCCATGAAAGGACCCTCTCTTTCCCACCTCCTTTGATGCGGAGTTATATATATACGGTTACATAAGTTCGCAAGGGTATGCGTACATATATATATATATATATACACACATTCAAACACGAAATCCCGCCATACGGCGAACAAATATTCATTTACATAGAAATAGAGATAAGGAAATGGGAAAGGAGCACACATAAAGGACGAACACAAGAGAGGTGGGGAAGGCGAATTTGAGCAGATCACAAATGTAAAAATATTTTCCTAGACCGGGACTCGAACACCGGATCTCTACACTTACCGGGCGGATGCTCTAACCACTTGAGCTAATATATATATATATATATATATACATATATTATTATTATTAGGTAATCTACCGGTTAAGGTAGGTTTTTGGATGGACACAACTATCAAGTAAACATTTTGTGACTCCCCACCTAGCAAACTAATCTATATCAGGTCCCTCTTCATCTCGGTGTACTTCCTTCCTCCCTTCATCTCGTCCAACATCCCTATCCTGTTCCTACCCTTACCTCGCTTGCCCAACATTCTCCCCTCTATTACCCTCTTCAACATTCCACTACCGCTCAATACGCCTTTCATCCATTTTTCGGGCCTCCATAGGATTTCTCTCAACAAACCCCTCTCCTCACCCACCATTTCTAGTACTTCCTCATTTGTTTTCCTTTCGGTCCATTTCACCTTCTTCATTCTTCTCCACACCCACATTTCAAAAGCCTCCAATCTACGTCTATCCTCCTGCTTCAGCGACCACGTTTCCGCGCCGTACATAGCTACGCTCCATATCAGAGTTTTTACGAGTCTTGTCTTAACATCCCTACTCAACGTCCCCGTCATCAACTCCCTCCTCCTTGAGAAAGCCTCCTTGCCTAGCGCAATTCTTCTCCTTACGTCCCTACCACTTTGACCGTATTGGTCTAAAACACTTCCGAGATATGTAAACTGTTCTACCTGCTCTATTTTTTCCATATATATATATATATATATATATATATATATGTATAACACAGTAATCAACCCGAAGGTCGGTTTAGTAGGTGATGGTAGAGCTCACCCATGTACCAAGTACGGCGTGTGAATATTCACACATCAGGGTAGGGGGGCCAGTTCCTTTCCCTGTGCCGGTTATGGTTTCCCAGGAAGATCTGGTACCCGAAAAATCAACTAGCTTGGGTGGAGCTGCAGGTGCCCAAAGTGCCTTGCCCGGGAATCGAACCCGGGACCCTCCGGTCGGCAGTCCAACGCTCTACCCGCGTATATATATATATATATATAGATATAGATATAGATATAGATATAGATATAGATATATAGATTCTGATGACGACGGCGGTGCCGTCGAAACGTCAATATCTACTGTAAGTGTCCTTCCTTTATGTTTCTGGGTGTGGAATATTTATTATCCGAGTGTTTGTGCGTCAATTTCAAGGATATTTATATATATATATATATATATATATGATAAAGAAATATATATTATTATTTTTATATATATGTATAAAAACGTGGGTGGTCCGAAAAGTTTCCAACCTAACAAGACAAGACGTTTTTTCTGAAATTTTCTGACCACCCTTGTTTTTATACACACACACACATACATACATACGCACACCACATACACTTCTACGTCCCGCAAACGTTCAACGTAGAAGAATACACCAGAACGCCCGACGAGTATGGTCTGATCGCCGAAATATAAAATATCATTGTAAACCTTTTATTTGCACCATACATCAATAGTTTTTAATATGCACTATATATTCATAAATATGTGTTTGTATAAAAAATATATTTATATATATATAACACGAGCTACTTATATAGCCATATTTTCTGAAGACCGACCTAACAAAAACTTAGTGTTTATGGACTGAAGAATAAAGAAGGAAAATTAAGGAGAGAAAATGAGGAATTTCTGACAAGAAAGAAAGAAGAAAAATCAGACGCCTTGAATTCAATGCGTCCTATTGTTGACCAATTTCAAGCATAAAAAATGAATACATATGTATATATGCCCATGGATATATGCACATGGAGGCAGAAAAAATGGATGAAAGGCGTATTGAGCGGTAGTGGAATGTTGAAGAGGCTACAGAAGAAATACAAAGAGACAGCCCTGAGCAGTAATCAAACGGAGAATAAATTTTGAAAGGTATATCTGGAATATATCCACTCCTCGCAATAGGTCTTCGTTGGATGAATTATAATCCATAATGAAGCATGTTTAACTGTTTTCACAGCTTCCGAATTTGCGTTATTTACTCCAAAAAATGATTCCTCACGTCATCGAACGACCGACAAACAAAGGGAATCATTTATTGACAAATTATTTTTTAAAATATATTGTATTACGTTTAGTTTAATTAAATTAGTACGTATTAGCTGCGACCATAAAGAGGAACGAAGTTGGAGAAAAGGCATACTTTACCACTTCGACGGGCGAAGTTGGAGAAAAGGCATTCCACTTTGATAAAAATTGACAGACACACTACTGATACCAAATTTCACTTCATTTTCTTTTTGACAAGTATATTATTTTTGATATCAGAAATAATTTTGCCACTTTCTTCCCTTCAGCCATCACCACACCTCTCAATAAACATTAAGAGCAAAAAATCATGTTTTAAAAAATTAAAAAAACCTAACTCTTTACAGAGTATTCAGAGTTCAAATTTGAAACTAGTTGATACGAAATTCTCGCTCTTTTAATTTGCCTATTAGGCGACCAGTGTATATGTGACTGACATTAGAATTCAATCGTGTTAAATAATTCTCATATTCCACTTTGAGTGTGGAATGGACCACAACCCATTTATTAACAAAGCCTTCTTTTTTTTATGGAATATTCAAGTAAAATCTGTAATTCAATCAGCATATCATTAACTAGGCACTTTTGGACGCAAAGAAATCGAAAGATTTACATGTAAATCGATTTCCTCAGGGGAAAGAAAGCGAATCAGGAAGCTCTAGCCACGAGGTCCTTCAGATTGAAACATCTCGAGGTCATGCGGACTGTGCAGAACTTTACGGTTTATTTGCGTTTTGCTACACCCGATCCTTCAACATAATGCGTAATGCCACACAAACTAGGAGGTCCACACTCGAACTATAAATTTTAATTTGTTACTAAGGATAACAAAATACCACATCTTATGATACAGCTCGGATTGCATCGAGTGTTTGAAAATTTTAACTTTTATCCCTCGTCCCTTTTTCATCACCCACCTTCCAATGCAAACCTATGGTACAAAACATTCCTACGCTTCACAAATTAATAGATGTGACAGTTGGTGTCCGGCAACTCGACCTTCTCGGCCGAGTCAATTTATTTAGATTTGTTTATTAGGACACTAATAGTGCATGAATTTCTATAAAAATCATCCTCAAAGTCCAATGAATTAGAATACGCAAATATTAAATATCACTAGTTCATTTTTTATGATAAACTTCAGCTACGGTATAAAGGTATTGTAAGTATACTTGGATGTATTTCAGTGAACAGCGTAGAAATTAAGTTAAAGTTCAGGAATTTTAATCGAATCGACCATTACGTTCATTGTTTATTGAGTTAATATAATCATATTTGATGACAAAAACCTAAGAGGGGAAAGAAGGACCCCGTGAGGAATATTCTTTCTCAAAAAAAACTATGTTTTATTGTTAGCTGCAAGGTTTAAGCACATGGGTATTTCAAGAAATATTGATGGCGTAGTAATAGAAATATAGTACAGCTAACTGGGTCATAAAAATTTAAGTCACCCCCGGTGTTTATGTATAAACTCTCTAAAAGGGAGGCATTATAAGGAATTTGATCTTGATGCTAAAATTACTCTCTGGTACCTTACTCTTTGGAATATTGTCAGAAAAGTTTTAATCTGGGAACCACATAAACTTTGAGAAACAAGGTTAGATTAATTTTGGTTAATGGATTAAAGATGGGACACAAAATTGAGATCCCATTGCAATGAATAGATTAATCAACCTTTGTGTCAATGATTTTTCATGAATTAATTACCGTGAAAAATCTCATAAAAAGTTTTGGTGATGCAACTTTTTTTTCAATTCCTTGTACAACGTTTGGATTTTATCACTTACACAAAGTACCGCTTAGCTCGGAAATCAATGCGAGGAGGCTAACGTAATTTCGTTAAAACTTCCTCATGCAAAATCCGGCTCGATGGACATAGAAAAATACCCACCCCCCAAATCAATTATTAAGACATCCAAATAATCTTTGACAATGGCGGGGAAGATTCACAAGGAAAACAAGTAAGGAGACAAGGATTGAGAAACTTAGCATGCTGATCCTCGGAGATGAGCATGCACGGATTCACGATCGAAACGAGGAGATTAATCAAAATGCAAAGCGGATATGCGGGACCCGCATTCCCTTGCACCACGGAGGCACACCCAAATCTCTGCGCTCCTGAAATCCACGCGTACCCCAACCCTACGAACCCCCCACCCACCCCGTTCCTCTCGCTCCCTCTAACGTCGCCCAGGGGCCAAACGGAGTCGCACCCCCTCTCCGAGCAGTGCTCTCTTACGCCCTTTCATAGTGATCATCGTCCTCCCCTACCCCAAGTCCACCCGGCCCTGAATTACCAGGGGACAGGTGTCACCCACCCCCGTGACACGGAATCCCTGGTGGTGCCCCTCTTCCCCCGGCAGGGGGCCAACATTCTCGATCCCACCTACATCTTACACACCCCCCATTGTGGTTGGGGAGGGGATAAAAAGAACGTATCTTTCCTTCGAAGAATGGGGATTCGCAGGGGCTTCCATATCTCTCTAAACCAACCCTCCCTCGGAGTACACCACACCTCCGCTCAATCTCCCCGAAGGGTTTCACTCCGCGCCCACTCCTAAACTCTCCCACATCGACCCATTTGCTGCCCCCCTTCCCGGTATCCTGGCCGGCAAACCTTTTCAACGAGGCTCCCCACACCATAACATCGTCTTAACGTTCAACCCCCTCCCACATCCGATCCCCGGTTGAGTTCTGTTGGAGGTGAAACCTTATGACCTCAATATCGGCGCTCACCCAAAAAGTTGCCCCCATCCCCACGCCTTCGTTTCGTCTCCAAACCCCTCCTTATCGTCGTCCCCGTCCAAAAGTTTCGCTTTTACAAGGCGAGTGATCAGAGTGCAGGCGGGAAAGCGCCGAGCTGAAGGGGGACTCTCATTTTCTGAGGCGGTACCGCAGCTGATCTTCCGGCGGCGTTCGCGACGGAAAACCGCAAGAGGTACAAAGTGGAAGTAGAGGTAGGGAGCGAAAGGGCGTGTAGGGGAGGCGAAAAGGCGTCCCCTTCAAGGCAGACTAATCAAATTACATTAATAACCGCAGTTCACCGGTCGTCGTTTGAAACGTTTCGCATGACGTCTCATACACAACATTAACGAAATAACTACTTTCACGTCTTTCGGTAATTCGTTTGTAAGCAGCGTTATCCACTGCTACGGTTTAATTATTCAGGACGCATTCGAAAGTGAAGATGTTTATGTTTACGTATCTAGAAACGAGAATGATTCCTGTTCCAAAAAAAATATCACTACACTCATGCAGGCGGGCATTTTAACATTTCTCGTTGTGAGTATTCATTTCTTCCATAGGTCATTTCGTTAACTAAGGGTAAAAATATTATGTTACGATGGAAATCCGAAAATTGGCCGCTCCATTATTGAATGACTGCTAATAATTTAAAACCATTGCTCCTTTGAAAAATTAAGGACTAATGAAAACGACAATCATCTGCATCGATGAGAAAACTTGCTGAGTACTTGAACACATGTTCATTCTTTATTGTGGGGATTACTCAATAATTAAACATAGAAAAATCAGTGCCATTAATAAAAGTTAATCTTTTTTGAAATATTTCACTGTGAACGACATTTACGATACACCAATATACTCTTAAGCCAATAATTATTTATTTTTTTAATAGTGTCACAGACATGATTCAACATCCCATGTACCACAACGCTTTTTTCCAATTACACGTCTATAATTGCGAGATGGATGGCAGCTGTTACATGCAAGGTAGCATGGAATACGCCCAGTTATCGCAACCCCGCTATTGTTGATCTGTGAGACATTCCCATTTGGAATGGGGATTTAGAATACAAACGGCAAGACATAAAATTCATCTAATTAGGTTGAACTAGGTTAGGAGCAAAGTTTCCTGCATTTCAAGATGTAGTGTTTGTACGTAAGCCGATGCTCACATATTTCTTCTATAATCTGGCGCATTGGATTACGTGGTTTAGTTACGTCGAAAACCACAGCTAATTTGGAAGTGTAAACAGTTTCACTCGGCCTGCGGGTCAGCGTTTCTACCCTCATCTCTTCACCCCCTCAAAGCACGGGCCTTCACTTGGAGAATACTCCGAGTCCCCTATCTTTGTGTTTGCCGCAATTGTAATACTGGGATGGGGGGGGGGTTAATTAGCTCACACAGAAATTTTATGGAGGCTATTACAATTTTTTTACGTTTAATGGATACGTGCGACTGTGATTTTTTGGAATAGTTAAGTATTTTTTTTAAGGGTTAAACATTTAAATTCAAGATAAAAATACATAAAAGTTGACAAAATTCAGCAAACGAGGGAGGACAAAGAGAAAGATTCAATGAATCCTGTATAGTAAATGTGTGAGGGTTACCATTTGATTACCGTTACAGTGATGTTTAAAGGCGTACATAGCTTGGAGCAATTCGGACATCTACATGTACGTACGTACTTTAGCATTTTAACCTAGTTAACTTCCACATCTGGGGGAATTTGGACACCAAGCCGAAGGAATGAATAAAATTAAACTGGATATTTTGTTAGTAAAAAGTTAATCGAATAATAAGAACGAAAATAAATATTATTGAGCTACCTGAAAGAGAAAATAAAAATGTCAATATACACAAAGAACATTTTTTTAACAAAATTATGACTTCATGTTATCGTGATAGTTTACAGTGCCTTATTTGGAAATTTTTATATCGCTAGCCTGTGAAGGCTAGCGATTTCGTGAAATATACGCATCAACTAACATTCCATATAAATTATCATTCCTACTGGTAGCTTCAACCTTTTGGTGAAGCATAAGAATAATTGATGAAATGCAATAATGTACCAATTGACCTATTGTAGAGCTAGAGTGATGAGATTTCTATTCCCAGATATGCATTATCGTCATATTTTAAAGACTGAGTTATGAACTCTCCCACCCCCACCTAGTTCTTCTTGTTAACATTTTGAAAATCTCTTTAGAAACCCTAAGATTCCGTTTCATCCTATATTTCTTCGAGTATTACCCAGTCTTATCCATTTAACATAATCTTTCTTCCGACTTTAGAATTGCCTGTATTAATTACCACAAAGAGAGAGCTTTTTGTATAGCATCAAATGCTTTTTCAAATGGTAAATTTTATATAAGATTTCCTTACTCAAGAAATTGTTCTCCAAAAGCCAAAAAGACAAGTTTACGTGAATTAAAATTTTATCCATTTACTTGAGAACATTCTTTTCGAGAAGTGTAGTTAGAAACAAAGACAGATTAAGGAAAATAGTCGTGTTGGGACTGTGGGGAATCTATGGAGGAAAAACAGAAATATATTAAAACGTAGACATGAGAAGCATTAATTCCTTAAAAACTGACGTTATGCTGAAGATAAAGTATTTTACACAAAAAAGATAAAAAGTACAGCCGTAGGGGAAGAGATTAGATAAGGTACGGATGGCAGATGAGAACAAAACACAATAAGGATTAGACATGTTAAGACTTAAATAAAATATGAATAATTAAGTGGTAGAGATGGATGTACGAGCGAAGCAATGCCTAAATACGTAACAGAAAAAATGAGAGACATGAAGCTAGATTATAGGACGAAAAGGTACAGCTTTTGGTACAGATACTCGTACACAAGGTATTCGATTGAGTAGAAAATAATGAATACCTCTAACTAATTAACCTTTAAGCTATTCGACAAAAGAATTGGCAATCTTCGCAGTATAAGGAATTAAATTATTGAACTCTTTATTTCATTTAAAAAAGAACAATTTGAACAATACATCTACGTAGTCTCTATCTAAATGTGGTGGTATTCTGTTTTGACAATAAGCTCTTCAAACCATCAATTTTGGGTTTTCATGAAGACAAGAGAAATATTCAACCGATGTAAGAAATCCAACTGCTACTTATGTCATCTACTGTGCGTAAAACTAACGCCTCTGAGCCATCTTTGCCAATAATATACTCCATATACATGAATAATACATTTACTTTGTAGAGTAGGAACTGTGAATACGAGACTTAGGACTCTTTTCTACAGACAAAGGAATACCAGTTCCATTCCTTCCGTTTTGGGTGGACGTAGCAAAGAGAATTTACAATCGATGGCGATGCTGTATTTTGACCAACCGTAAATGAGTCCCCATGGTGCTGGCATAATGCATAATTCATTTCCCTCTTCCACGCCAATGGTTTTCTCCCCAGGTTGTCATGGCCGCTGTTGGTAGGCGTAATACCAACTTTTTTCAATGCGTTGGTTAAAGCCTTCCCATCTGATCAGTCAGCTACCGGGTGGTAGGCTTCCGTCCAGCCTGGAGACGATCGCTCCTGTTAAGTGAGCTGGAGTTCAAGCGATGGCGGATGCGCCCGGCTGCCGATTCCCGGCTGGGCGAGAGATCGCCATACGGCTCCCGTGTTGACACGAGTGGTCGGCCAAGCTAGTCGACCCTTAAAAACCAATAGGCTAATCATATGCTTCAGCGGTTAAGCTCGATGCTACAACTCCTGTTTGTGGGAGGAGAGGAAGGGGAGAGGGTGGCGTAATCTCCTCCCATAATTACCTGTAGGCACACGACACACACGTGCACCGCTGGCTGGCAAAGGAACGGCATATTGGGCTGTGCACACGCAAACAAAGGGTTCTAACACATTGAACCCGGGAGAGTACGTCATGAAAATTCGTGCAGGTCTACCACAGATGCGAACAATGGACATATGGTCTGGGGGAAGGGGGGAGCAGGGATATTATAACGGAGAACAAAGTAATAATAAATTCGCTTGGAGATTGGACTCTTCCATGGAGACAAACACGCGTCTGATGCTCTTTAGAATTTTGCCTGTGATACTTTTGAAAAACTTAATAATTTGTAATCTAAATTTAAGTTAAAAGTTTTTTAGGGGTGAAAATGCTTGTTTAATATTTTTAAAACTATTCTGCTGACTTCAAACCAATGCATTCGTAGCAAATTATTCGCCAACGTAATCGTCAAATATATCGAATGTTTACGAGATATCCGCGATGAAATAACGTTTGCTCATTTCCCTCTCACGGGATTAACATAGTAACGTTATTTATTTGAAAAACATACAGAATTTCCTACTATATAATTTATACTGCAATAAATTAACCGAAAATGCAAATTGAAATAAATTAATGCACCAATTCACAAACTAGCGTCATTTTGAGTAGGTAAATAACTAGGCCGATTGTGTGCATACGATTTAATTGCTTCGTTACAAACGCTCAATTTATATTTAAAATTACAGTTCATTAATTAGTTTCCCTCATATCAGCTGGTATTCATTCAAGATGAGTTTATTTTTCAAAGAACCCGTCAAAACATTTTTATTACAAAATTGTTGGGGGAATTAAAGGGGTAACTTTCCTTCTTCCAAACACAATTTATTTGTTAATTTAAAAGACCATTGAATAGGGACACGATTTATAGAAGACATAATTTTTTTTTAATCCACATACCAGAAACCTGCTGGTCTAGTATGTAAAACGAATAATTTTAGTCGAAGAATTTCAGTAGGATCAATTTTTAAAGTTACTTTTACATGTAATTACGCCATGTGGATTCTAGACGCACTAATTTCTGAACTAGTAACGATTACTTCTTTGCAGTGTAACGTTAGAAATATTAAAATGAGTAATAATGTGGCCTGAATGGATTTTAGAGGTTAAATTCAAGGTCAAATGGTTATAGGTTCTCCTTCACTTGATGTGATGCACTATTTTCTTTTCTTAAAATTACATTACTCTTTTAAAAATAGGTCAAATTTAATTTCATAATATTATTTGTCCTCAGTCTACAAAGAATATGTAAATATTCAATTGGTTCTTTGTCTCTCCTGAAAAAATATACATTGGTATTTTTATCACTTGATTCCCTAACATAAGCCGTTAATCGATCAAGACATAATTAGGGCAAAGAGAAGTATAAATTTGATTATTACAGCGCACCCGTATCATACATTCTGATATGTAAATTGACTAAAGAAGATATCCGCCAGGAAATAAATATCCTTTTACATTTTCTACCTTTTTACATTTTCAGATATTATATTTTACAATACCGTTTAATGGAGAAGGTGAAATGGACCGAAAGGAAAACAAATGAGGAAGTACTGGAAATGGTGGGGGAGGAGAGGGGTTTGTTGAGAGAAATCCTATGGAGGCAGGAAAATTGGATGAAAGGCGTATTGAGCGGTAGTGGAATGTTGAAGAGGGTAATAGAGGGGAGAATGTTGGGCAAGCGAGGTAAGGGTAGGAACAGGATAGGGATGTTGGACGGGATGAAGGGAGGAAAGAAGTACACCGAGATGAAGAGGGACCTGATATAGATTAGTTTGCTAGGAGGGGAGTCACAAAATGTTTATTTGATAGTTGTGTCCATCCAAAAACCTACCTTAACCGGTAGATTACCTAATAAAATAAAATACCGTTTACTCACGTTCGATTTTTTCGTCAGAGCACAGATCACCACCCAGACGTTGGACGTAAGGTTAATTTAGCCTAAGCAATCTCATGGCATGGAATCGCTGGTTTTAATTAAAATCGCAAGATTTGAGTTGGATAAAAGGGTGAAGAGAGGTACAGCCATGGGAGAATAATGTCTTCCTTAGAATGAAAAGATACAATCGGACGGGCTTAGGGAAGACGAGATATACGAACGAATAATAGGATTAGGGAAAGACTACGATTTTGGCTTCATTAATGCGCCGACAAACCGATTAACAGGGCATTATAGCATTATGTACTACGTCACATTGCAAGCAGTGCGCATTATTTCCCCAGTAAAGCTACTCAAAGCTGAAATGTTCCAAGTGGGTCAGTAAGATCCGAAATCCATCCGTCATGTGTTCAATACACTTAGCACGAAAAAGAGAGGAATATCAAGAGTTAAATCAAATTTTATTCACAGAAGGCTCATCTCTAATTTCTTGAAAGAAAGGAAAATGTTTCCAAATAAAGAAAATACCAAATATTTCAATTCCGAAATGAATTACTCATCGCTAAAAGTAATCTAATTTTTCAGCATCCTATTTACAACCATTTTGAACTCATTCTTTGCATATGTGAATTAAAAATTCTTTCAACGAATATTTTTCCCCAGCAAACTTTCTTTTTATTCCACGAGGACTTCCTTTACTTACGTCTGGTCCAAATTACTCCTTAATATTTTACAAATTAATGTAAATTGGGTTACTAGTCTCAAAGCAAAAGAGATCATCTAAAGGAATATATGCGAATATAGCCGCTTATCGCTGAATTTAAAATTCCACATTGTGATGGAACAAACATAAGTTCAATCATAGCCATTAAGTCTTTCATTTTATTTACACTAGCTATATCTTAAATGCCATATTCCTAATTGAACCTAATACCATTGTATTCATCATATTTTTTCATGCATGTGAAATATTTGAAGATTTCTTCATAGGGTAAATTCCTTATCGCACCCCTCTGAAGTATGCTCTAGGAAACCAATCCGGTTTGAGTCTGACGGATATGAAAGACTTTCGGTTGCACATTACCATAGAGCAGAAGACGTGAGTGAAGGAAATACTGAGAGATAATGAGATATTGAAGATCGTTATAGAAAGAGAAATAATGGGTAATCGGGGGAGAAGGAAGGACAAAAACAGTCATTTTAGACAGCATTAAACCAGATAGAAAGTACAAAAAAATGAAGAATTAAATATATTAAGGCAAACAAAGGAATTTTTCTTGGCACATGGATGATAATAGTCGTAAGTAACAATCGATGACCTACTTTTATCATGTAGAATGTCTTGATTGCATATTAAAATCACATTATGCATCTTCAACTCAATTAAGCATCACAAGAAGAAGTAATTTATACACATATACAACAATATCTGAAGCGGATATTATATTACATATATTCATCGAAAAATGAAATTCGCCATGTTACCTCATTTTTGGCTTAATATGTCTTCTTAAAGTTTTAGGACATTGATTCAGTCCTCTGCAGTTCACTTTTTCTTACCTAGTCCATCCAGAGACATCAGTTTATTGATGGCTGATGGCGTTTGATTCGATAATATTTTTCGGAATCCACAGCCTTATATTATTTTAGTGCGATAAGCGTTTTTCTAAACACGCAAATTAATTTCCTCAAGATAATAGATGAAATATTCTCGTCGAATTTCAACAATAATATTTTTGGAAAGAAATGATAATTAACATGTGATTATTATATCAACGCAATTTCTAGTTTTCTATTTTTTAGTCATTAATAGCATGCGATTAAAAAATAGTATATCGGAAATCACAATAGTTAATTATCATTTCTCTCCAATATGGAAAGTGTCTACAAGTTAAGCCTGAGTCTATACGATTTAATAATGTTTTTACACATATGCACTTTTTAAAAATTTCCCTTCCCTTTCATCTTTTTCTATTTTTCGTATCTAGATACTCGCAATATGGCGTATAGTCATTCACTTGATTTAATTAGAGCTTTTAAAGTTTAGCACTTTTATTCCTGAGTGCATTAAGTCGTATTTTTAGGGTTTAACTTCACAAAACTTCATCGGATCGTGCGAGGCTGAACGGCTCAAGAATGACAAGATATTTTGTGATAGATCGTCAGTGTGAGGGGCGTGCCGATTCCGAGGGATGTGGGGTGACCCACATCGCTCGGCCGTCTCGATACTCTTCTGGAAGAGCGAGTGGCGCATTGAGGTCCCGTCCGCGTCTGTTTCCCATGCATGCAAAAAAACACAACTCTTTTCGAGCGCGAGAGATCTCCCTTCTCACCCTCTTGGCATTTCTCAGTACACTTTAATGTCATCAGGATAGTTTGTGCGCCGTTAATGTTATCTCATGGCGTTTTCACACTTGGTTTAGTCCAGTTTTGTCCCATTTCCTACACTTGACTCTGTCTGTCTTTCCTTCTGCATTTCAAATCGCGAGAGGGATGAAAGATGTACATTCTGGCGAATATTCAATCCACACGCGTTCTCTAAATGAACCAGGAAGCTTTTGCGGCTATACAAATCATGGAGACATCACTTATAAATAATATTAGAGGATTATTTTAATGCCCACCTCAAGCAGTGTACTTATATTGAATTACTTTAACTTTCCTCCTCGTCCATGTAATTTCGGCTATTGCGTTTGGTCAAACATTTGTCGATTCGTTTTCCTGTTACAGTAGTATTATTGATCTGTGCTGCTGCAATGTAGTATCTGCTAGCCTAAGCCTACCCTCAGCATCCACTACCTTCTCTTCTTGCAGAGGCTATACACATTACTATACCTATAGGTTATATACTCAATCGAACAGATTTTACTGCCTATACTTCGCCTGGAATTTAATTAATTAAAATAGCGTTTCAAAATCTAATGTTTATAGTCAAGTAGACACTGCTATGCTGCATGATGGTTTCCATATAACTCACCTGACGCGGTTTTATTAACATAACCCAATCGTTAGGGGTTTTGCAATAAATGAGATGCGATGAAAATAGAGGGAAGAGAAGATTTTAAAATTCTCATAATGTACCCAATTGGGTACAGTAAACTTGACATTAAGTAAATAAATTTGATAAAATGAAATAGGACAGAGAAGAAAACAAAACTCAGGTGGTGGGGGAATATAGGCTCGAGAGATCTAGACAGCTACCTGTATTATATAAATTCGAGGATGAGAGAAAAAGGGCGCCGTGGTGATATTGAGGGGTAGTGTGGTCTGAAGACTTAAATAGTAGGGGGAATGGTAGTCAAGCAGGAAAGGGGAAGGAGGGTTTTGTTGATGGTATGAAGGACGGTAGAAAATATTAACGGACGAAGCAGGAAATGTAGGGAAAATGAATATAGGCAAGAGGAGGTCCTTGAGATGTCACTAGTCGACCTAGATAACTGTAATCGCGCCATATTTTACGGAAATTACCTTAAGAGGCTTTTTTCCTTTATTAATATTCGCGAAAGAAGAGAAATATTATAAGAGAATTTGTGTTCCACAAATAATAGGTGTACCGATGATAATAACCATAAATAAGTTAATTAAAGAATCATTTTAATAGATAAAAAGAATAAATATTCTACTGATGGGATGTCGTCATACTTATGCATTGTCATTGTAATTAATAAATTGACAAAAATTGCCGTAGGTAGTAAGTAAAAACTAGATCACATGAAAATGATCTAAAACTCACACAATCCAAATTTTAAATTTATATTACTTACATAATCCATTAATTGATGAATGCAATTAATACCTTACACACCCATCGGGATTGCACATCGCACAATCTTGTGGTGCTACGGCAACCACATGTCTTTCTAGATGTCCTGTATTAATTTTATGGTCTCTTATTAATATCAGGTTAATGAAAATTAGAAATATTTTCCCACCAGCCAGCGCCTGGCCCTTTAAAAGTATGCCTTACTTACAGGAAGTAATGAGTTTTTCAATAACATGTAACAGGGAACATACATGTATAGTTTCAGAGAAATAATTTACATGGTATATTTTAGTAACCGCCTAAATTATACGTTTAATAATCATAATATTTATTATAGGTTGCTCTGAGGGGACTACCTTGTATAGACTGCGCATTTCACCAGCGCGTTGATCCCACGAATCCGCAGCTGGATCCGGGCTTATCTGAACTTCAGGCACTGAGTAAGGTATTTTTATTTGCTACTCATAGCATCGCTCTTTAAAAATCAACGATACAATAGCCATTCAAGACTTTTTTTTAACTAGTGCTACATTTTTAATGTATGCCTCGCTGATAGCATCGGAACATCTCTCCTTAAACATTTTTCCTGGTTTCTAATGAATCTCCGGAATACGATATAATTCGTATACGGATACGTATAAGTGATATTAATTAAACTTTTTCGCGAGACTTTTTATGTGGCAATATTTTGACAGTGGTAAATAAAACTGTACGTTGTAAACCGACTTTCAGCATTTTATTCGAGAATTGGAAAGAAAATGCGTCGAATAATTTTCCCCATGACTGCCGGTTTGTGAACTACGATGATAAAAATGTACTAGAGACAAGAGAGTTATAAAGAAGCAGGCAAGTTATAGTTCTGAAAGCAATTTGGTGGGGTCATTCTAAAACGCAAGAATTATGGTTAAAAAATGGGGTTAACCAGATTATTTAGGACGCAAGATTTGTCAATTGCAAGCTATAACAGACATATATAATGGCTCTGTTAATGTACCAAGAGGCTGGATCGATCGCAAGGTAAATGATTTTTGTTGCTAAGGGTCTAGTTTTTAGCTCATTTAAGGCCCTATTGCTACAATCACGTCGGTAGGCCTTCGTCTGATCAAAGTTAAGAACTCGACTTCGAAAAATCTCATATTTCGAATGCTTCTATGGCAAGCAATTTTTGTGCCGCTCCTCGAGTAAATCTCAGAAATCATTGGTACCAGAGAGAGCATAAAACGCGTTCCGTAAAAGAAGAACGATCATAAAAGCTCCAAAGGCTCATATTATTCGATGCTTGGAGAGCACTATTTGATTTAGAAATTGATATCGTTTCCAAAATGTTAGTTTTATTTTATATAGTCTTGGTGATTTTCTGATACTTTCCGTGAGGATTCATTCTGTGGTTTTGATGTGGCACAAAACCTAACGCTTACATTTGATAGAATTTCTTCTAACCATTAGCCAACATAGATGTGCGCTCATTATGGCAAAATATTCCACTAGAAAACATAAAATTCTTCACACATACAAGACCTTGTAGACCTCTACAGCTGTTGATAGCAGCTTATACTTTAATTCCCTGTAGAATGTCAATGCAAATGATTTCAATCATTGAAGTATCTCATTTTCTACTCATTGACCAACATAATTTATTTGATTTCATTCTATCATTTAGAACTTATGTGCATTAGTTTAATTCACCATGACAATTTTATTCCGTTTAATAATATAGTTTCGCCACGGTATAGTTGTAAATATTCTGAATGAGCATATTAATTGGTGAATAAAGTGAGCTTATGGGAGTGAAAGGGAAATGTTTGGCCATAAAAATATTTTGATAGAAAAGACGATTCAATTTCATTCATTAAAATTTTATCAGTTGCAGACACTGTTGAGAATTGTCGTTGCTGACGAGCCGTTTGATGACTATTCAAAAAATCAACAGCCCTTTCTGGTTACACGAAGCTCCTTAAAAAATTCGTGGGTGATTTTAATGATCTTTGAAAAATTCTTGCATTAATAAAACGTATCGGTTCATGATAACTACTGTAGATCGTAACTCCTTGACCTCGATGAAAATTTTATGATGATGACTTCAGAAACCTAATTAGTTTTTAGGTTTGGGAGACATATAACATCCCAAAATTTCGCAAAAAAATTATTTTTTACCTCTAACCAAATACCATTTGTATCCTTCAAATATTATTTTCCAAGTATGCTAATCCCACAGAACAAGCTAAAGCTTGCATGCAATATGGTAATGGTATTGAAAAAGACAGTTCGAAAAAATTACTTCTGATAGTCTATTAAAGATCTTTTAACTATAAATTTAACAAAATGTATTAAACGTCCAAAAAAATCTCGATTCTAGTGATTTAATCTTTCCTGAAATTTTCTTTGTATCCTTTGATTCAAGGATTTTCATGAATCTATTGTTTCCATAACAATGACCATTTTCTTTGGAGGGATTACACGGGATTTCTCTTTGAGATTACCCTCTCCCTTCTTCACTCGAATTGTTTGAGCGAGTTTACGGAAATAATGACGATGCTCGCAAAAAGAGTGCATTGGTAATGAGTCGGTAAAATAAATTTTGCAAGCACTGCTCTTCTCACACTTATCTCCCTCATTGAAAAATAAATACGGAATCAAAAACTGGGCTGGGCTGGGTTATTCAAGTACATAACATACCTTTGTGTTCCGCCTCGGAAAAGGACTTTATACCGAAAGCATGATGATTCGAGCCCTGGGAAACCTAATAACAAACCAAACCGGGGAGTTCGGAGAGTAAAATAACTCCCAAGAAGAAGATCGGTGGACAAAAGCTATAAAAGAAATTTTGAACTCGTTGATTCAGGCATTTTATTGCACCAAAATATGAATTGCTATTTTCCGTTCAAAACATCATATTTATCTGCATCTTGCTCTGTTAAATGTCATAGTATCTTGACTGTTAAAACCCTGCAGTTGAATTTTCACATATGCATATAAAGATAAATTTTGCTTTGACATTAGCATAGTTGCAACTTTTTTTCTGTGAATAACGTGGAGATTCAGGTAAGCTGCCATTATTCGTTAGTGATAAAGGGCCTTTTATTTAACCCAAAACGTAATGCAATACTTGTTTCACTGTACCTATATTATCACCCATTGAAAAAAATCAATAAAGTCGGTCTTTCATATGGTAACATGATTTATTCTCACATTCCCCTTTTGATTTAATTTCAAACCATTTATATTCAATAGATTTACAATCTTCATTGGTGGAGTGGCCTTCTAAAATTACAATTTCCCTGAGGGTTAGGATCAAAAACCCATCTCGCAAGCATTAATCCATAGCCGCTAGGCGCTTCACTCCTCTCCCTTCACCCTGTTTTCGTCTCACCTAATCGGTATCTCACAGCTCCGTATCAACGACTTATCATTTTCCTTTCCGAAGCGAAAACATCCGCGGAAGATCACCCCACGCAACCCCCTTCCAACGCTGAAGCTAATTCAATTCCATTCACACGAATACCAAGCATATTTCAAGAGGAGAATTCCAAAACTGCAGGCACCACGTACTCACAATGTATTTTACCCTTTCCCTCACGTTCTTCTGTCAATATATCCGTAAAAAAAACCCTCTCTCTTCCCCAAAATTAAACATCTCCACGAAACCACTCCGAGGCATCTCTCACCGGGTGCGCTGAGGAAGTCGTCTCCCTGAGAGGAACTGAGGAAGCGGTACCGAAGTCGGCAGCGAAACGCTGCGTCGCAGGACGAGGTGCGGAGTGGTTTTCGCCAGTCGCACGCGACAAATGAGCTCCCCCCCCCTTAGCCACATACTCCCCCATGACTCCCGCGGGTAGGTGGGCGCGTGGGAGGTAGATGGAAAGGCGTGGAGGTCGGGGGGAGGGAGAGTGGGTCACTCTCCCCGGATGCCAGGTGTGGGAACACCGCTCTCTCCTCCTGTCGGACAGGTTGAGTGGGAATCCCTCGGAGCGATATATCGTCCGAAATTTGTCTTCCACCGCCGTCGTGTATTCACCGGGCATAGCGCGCGCTCTCTCTCTCTCTCTCTCTCTCTCTCTCCCTATTCCTTCGCCTCCGCCGCGGCCAAAGACTCCGCTTCCTCTGCGCTCGTAAATAACACCCCCGCGTCCCGAGCACACCTCCGACGCCACTCAAGATCCCTTTTATTGCCGTGAGCTTCCTCGACCCAAAATCTATACGCGACTGCAATAAAATTTTAGTCAGCAGGGAAATGAGGAGGCCTATTCGGAGCGTTTAAATTAGCGGGAAGAAGCACAAATATTTTATGCGTGGAGAATGAACCACGCCAGCGAAACATTGGCTTGTTTATTATTAAATTAAACTCAAAAAAGAATCACAAAGAGTTTCGACTGTACTTTTCAACAATAAACTTGTCTATCTTCACTGATAGGGCACTTCGATTTAACCAATTATCCCGAGGTAACAGGTCAAGGCAAGTCACCTAGTAAAAAAGTCAAGCTGTGAAAACAGTTCGACCCCATGACCTTAGCATTTGCTGTTGCCGAAGCATCTTTCATTGTTTCCGCAATAAATTCTCTCATGTAGCAATGCATACTATATAATACCAACTGCCCAAAATCGTGAATGATTATCACACGGTAATCTTCATTGACTCCGACCGGATGACTTTTCATTTATTTCCTAGTTGGCACTTGGATAATGAAGAAATTCATAGGGCTAATTTCCCCATTTTAAACGTTTTAGAATTGATAAAGTCTTCCTTCGAGTTAAAGTGAGAAATGGATATGACAATGTTTTACTTTATTCTCACGGGATACCCAGACAATTCTCCGGTGGCGAAGGGGGTCCAGAGAATGAGTGTTACCTATTGCGACTAATATTTAGCGATATCGCTCTCCAAATATTGATATAATGTTTGACTAGCTCACTGTGCTTTACTCTATTTATCTCTGGGGAAATACTAGTCTCATCAATCACTCACCCGATTGATTCAGATCCAATATCCCCAAATTAACCACATTCAGCCATCCAGTTCAAATCCTTCCTCCACTCCATTCACCTGCGTTCCCAGCTTAGGACCTTCAAGTATGATGATAGATGAAAAAGAGTAAATGTTCATATTTTTAGATGCTGATGAAATGTATTGAACCGTTTTGTGAGCAATTCAAAGCATATGAGCGAAAAATTACCAAATGCTCATCGTCAGCCAAATTTGGTCATTTACTTTGCCCGTCCGCATTTGATGTGATATTGTCATGGACGTTGGTTAACATTAAATTAAACAGCATCACTCTCCCCCATAGAAATGAAAACATACCGAATCGAATGCGATTCAAATTTCAGTGACTTAAACTTTAATGACCAAAAATATGTAACAAGTTTACAACAAACAGCGGGGGCTAATGATGCCTATTATCTCCAAGCAAGAGCCCTAGGCACGTCTTTGAGTCAATCCTTCCTTCCGTGCAAAGTTTAGTTGCACTCGTGGTGCGAAAAAAAATTTAGAAGAGAAAGCAAAAATTGCATCAGACCATCGTTCGCATGAGCTATATTCAAACGTCACATTAATCCCATCTAGCAAATAAATTTAAATTTGATTGGTAATTATTTTTTAAGGGAAAATTTAAAAAACTTTCGATAATAAAAGGTTTATTGAATCTTGTTAATTAGAACATAAAGCTTACGCCGAAATGAGGGGGTCATAGCTTTCGGATTACAAGTGTTTTTTATCCGTTTTACGTAGTTTTATAAAAAAAGAAATTTCGTCCATCAATATTTCAACCGGTATTTTTTCCGAAAAATGGCCAGCACGACAGCTATATCGCTCAAGCTGTAACGCAAGGGGTATAAATGGTAGTATTGCTGCATTCCTTTTATATAATTAAAGGTTTTTGAATATTTTACGCATATTTAATTGAAATATCGTTTGTGCCTTCTCATTTCAACCAAAGTGATTGAAAATAAGTTGAGTGAGATGAGTTTCAAAGGGAAACAGTTTCGAGAAAGACCTAAGACATTTGATGTTTATCTTCTCATTACGAACAACTTAAAACAAATGTGAGAGTTGAATTATCCCCCCCCCATCACGGTAATTCTCGCGTTGAAGTAACAATATTTATTCCCCTCCGAATGGAAGCTAAAACAGTTTTGCATCGGGGGAAAACTCAGACCCACGTCCAATTCTATGGTCTGCTGCGAATATTGCTCATAAAATTTCAGCATTACCCCGGGACCCAATCCTTCGCTCAAAATCCTGGAGAATGGCCAATCCCAAGGTGTCAAATACTCTTTTGTAACTGAGGCGTGCAATCACAGCGCCGCCTCTCGCGAGAGGCCATGGAACCTGAAAAAAATAACATTCAGGGATATATATCCCAAGGGGGAAGTACGAAAAGCCAAAAAATAAAATAATAGCGCGAAGTGTTTCCGCGGAAGAGGGAATGGAGCCGGCAGAGTGGAAAATGAAAGGGGAGCCCTACTGCTGCCAATAGGCGAGGGAACCGCAAAGAAATATACGGGATGGACTCAAGAGCGGGGTCAAGAGTTTTTAAGGGTCGTGAACAACGATAGGAGAAAGTAAAGGCTGAGAAACAGATGGGTTGGGGTGGCGGGAAAAGGGTCTGGAGGTGGCAGGATTTTGGTGATGGCAGAGAAGAGAGAACTGTCGAGGAACGGAGAGGTGGAGGACATCAGAGGGCATACAAGAGATGGGGGGAAAAGGAGAAAGGGACGGAAATTGCACAGTATGCTTTATTTTACCGAGATCAATTCTCGTGCGAAAAAGAACTTGGTCCTATTACTGTTCTCCCAGCGTGCTATTGAAACTCATGGAGAGGAGTGAGGTAAAAGGATGACTGAACCGGGTGGACTACCAACGCTTGATGCATCAATAAAAAGAGACACTACTTATGCTCTACCATTAAATGATGGTGGGCGATGAAAATGGAATCTCTGTGGTCGTAACAATGAGAAAACAGACAGAAAACGCGAATAACAAAACAGTATTATCTACCAATATTTGGTGGTACCATTTATTAGTGAAAGAAAACGACGGCTAGATTCGTTCGAGCTAATAAAGATAGGTGGATACTTTGGAACAGGTTTATTTCTGGAATAGGAAAAAAGGTATAAGGAAACCGAGTGACGGCAGTGGATTAATCTTAGAAAAGGCGACAAAGAAAATCATTTCCAACCGATTTCAAAATTTAAAACTCCGAGATCGATGTGATGGTTGAGGCTTGAAACCTTCCGTTTGCAAGGTCTCATATTTATTAGTGCTCTCTCAAACAAGTACTGATGTTATTACACAATTATGGCTGTTATTTGTTGCGCCTCTTCATTGCCTACGTAGTTTTGCTACGGTCTTCTTTGAAGTACCTTCCTTGTCGTTATATTTATAACAAATCCAAGTTATCTAAGGTTTTACCCAATAATTACTTTAATTTGTTTAATCACTCGGCAATAAAACGCGCGGAACGTGTAGAAATAAACATGCAAAATCCATTCCGAATTCGTATTAAAAAAATTCAAAGCTTCAATCTATTTATATTACTTCAATTTATTATAACATGCAGCAATGCTCACGAAAGATAAACATTCCATATGTGGTTTTACAAGGGACTATTGTACTCTCAGTGAAGATGGTGAAAACGCGATGCCCGCGGCCTATATTAAACATTATTTCTTCTGTTGAGGATTGCATTTATCAAAAGACATAAGGAATTTCGGTACGAGAACATACTGAGTGCACAGAGGGAGAGGGAAGAGATGAAACAATTTCCGAGAAGGAACATGATGAATTATTTTAGTTGAGTCAATGAATGAATTGGTCTTTTTGAAAAAAAAAGGCACTTGACGTTTCCTTATTTCCGTCCAACCCATTTTATTTTCAGTTCAAAGAAAATAATCCTCATTTTTTTGTTAGAATTCAGCAATACAATGAACTCCTTAAGGCGGTAGTTACAAGTATGCATTTTGAATTACTGAATAAGTCAGGTGAATTACTACTAAACCATTAGATAAGAATGCCGTTCTTTATGCTTTTTCTCCATTCATTTTTAATTATAACATAACACGGCAGTCTTTGTTGCTCAGCCATTAATACTTAACCGTATAAATAAAAAAAATAGCTTTAACCTCTGGTACTCTCCCAAATATACCGTATGTTATTTAAAATCTAATTGGACAAAGAATAGACGCTAAAAATTTTGAGGCAGAAAGTTAAGGTAAGGGCTAAGCAAAATATTCATGCTAAAATTATCCTCTTTAACACGGATCTTTCAAAGGCTTTTCTATTCGAGAAAACAACATTAGGGTAGGAATTTCAAATGAAGCGGTAAAATGGAGTGAAAATATATAATATGCGTGGGCTTTTTCCATTGAGAAAGAAGGGAGGGCATCGGGGAAAACGATACTAAAGGCCGTTTATTTCCGTACGAAATCTTCAGCCAGAGAGAAGGGAACACATTTTATTATTCGATGGCCAGAGCGCCTCGATTAATGGATTCAACTCCGAAGACAGGACGGTGATCCAGGCGCGCTTATTATGTTTCTTCTCGGAAATTGTTTCAGCTTTTCCCTCTCCCTCTGCGCACTCAATATCCCCTCATACCGAAATTCCTCCTCCACCGCTGAGGCAGCCAGGGGGGGGGGTATCTCCTGACTCCCTCTCTTTCTCTCCCGCCATCTTTCTCCTCCCCACACCCTCCTGGTGTAGGGGTGGGGAAGGTAAAAAAAAAACACCCTCGCGCGCTCACTAGTTCACCGCCCTTGATGTAGTTGCCGTCGCAAAAAAATCCCATTCAGGATTAGAAGGGAGAGGAGCGAGAAAGGGGATACGGAGAGAGAGAGTTAGAGAGTGAGGGAGAGCGAAAGGCACAATGGCATAATGTGAGGATCGGGGAAACATTCGGCGATTAAAAATGAAGTAGGAAGGAAAAAATAATAATCATAACAAAAGGGAGGGAATTAGTGGGGAGGGGGTAAGGGTGGAACAGGGGAGAGGTGGGACACTTATATGGGGATGGTAGAATGCTTGAGAGGGGAAGGCGGAGTAAGGGGTGACAAAACGGGGTGGGAATGGAGACAAAGGGAATAACAAAGGCGAAGGGTTGGACGACGGCATCGAAGAGGTGGGCGTAAGAAACGGAGAGACGACAAGCGGGCGGGTGGAGAACTCGAGACAAAGTGGCGGAAAAGCGGGCGTGAATGGGGAAGTGGGGGGGAGGGGGTCAGAGACGTGGGAGGGAGGGTCGCGGGGGGGCTGAAAGGCCCCCCGCAGAGAGGGGGGAGAAGAAGGAATGGAGGGATGTGGCGGGAGAAGAAATTTTCGTCCGCATGGAGTACTTTGAAGTGGTGATATAAAAGAGAGGGGCATGGAGGTGGGTGGTGGAGAGGGTTAGGGTTCGTAGAGAAGGGAGATGAAAGAAAGGAACGAGAAGGGGCGCGTGGGAGGCTAGGGAGGGAGGGACAGAAGAGGTGGGAGGCGAGGTGAGGTGGCACGACAAGTACGCGGCGCCCGTACGGTCTCCTCTCCATAAACAAACAAACCATTCTATGTGAAAGCTTGCGGAGCCGAGTGGGGGAACGCAATATGTTTTAGTACGCCTACATATATGGTCTCTTTTAGTGCACTTTCCACATCCCTTCGCAGCTCGCAAGATATCTCAAATAAGCGACACTCCACTTCTGCTCCACGTATGCTCTCAGGCGAATGATATCCAGTGTGATGTCGTCGAATAAACTGGTCAGGTAAAATGAGAAACTAGGAAGTATAAAGATGAAGAGGGAAGACTCATGTAGAGCTGTACGCCCTAGAGATAAGCTGGATGATTTGGCATATTTTGAGACACGATCTCTATGTTGGGAGCACATTAAAATGGAAGGATGGACGGAAAAAAGCGAGGGACGAATACTTTGACTAAATGAGAAAGGATGAGGGAACGAAGTGATGTCATAAGTACTCGAATTAAAGAACTATCAGAACCAGTGTTGGATGGGAAATAACCGAGATAAAATGAAGCTATCTTATTAATGAAACAATAACGATGGTGAGGATGATGTCATGGATCAAAGCTTTCTTCTACAACGACCCAGTTAGATTATGTGGATAACATTCTCATCGGGTAACCCTCTTGAAACACAATAACGGGGTAACATTGTACCATTTCAGATAGATTTATCTCGGCTAGTTTGCGTTTGAACATTACCGGTTGCAGTGAAAGTGCCTTACAAATACTATAATATTACTGCCACTGCAGCATACTGACTTCCAAACATCCTGCTATCTTACCTAGGTGTCGACTGGTAATTTTTGCATTGTTCTGGGATGTGAGTGGAGTCACAAATTCCTGGTCACTAAAAAGTTGATACCAAAATCGCCAGAGAGAGACATCTCATCTGATAACAGGAAAGAGGTAAACAAGAGAGGAACAATGAATGTATTTGGAGCTTTGCTATCGGTTCGCTAGAGAAAAATCTATAGCTGAAGAAAAGGAGATGAAAGAATGAAGAGACATTAAGACTTAAAAGAATTAACATTGAACGGGAACGGTTTGAATGGGCAGCAGTTGGCCCTAGGACTGAAAGATTAATGACAGCGAGCAGTTAACCGTAGATCGGCGACGGGTGCACCTCCACCTATGGGAGCATTCTCTCAGGTAGATGGCATCCGCAGTATTTCAGCAAAGATCACCACGCTTCGGGTTGGCACTGGAGGGAAAAAAAAGAAATCCAGGAGGAGAGTCGCTGGAGAGAGAACACCCGCAACCGAGCTCGCATCCAATTTCAGACTGGTTTGCTTATCGCGGAGAATTATTCATGCGGACACAAGGTGGCATGGGAACTCGGGATCCAAGATGGAAACTCTTATTTGGGACCGAGATAAGGATATGAATAAGAGGATGGAGGGAATCAAGCGTAGTGGGCGGATGAGAGGATGCGGGAGAGGGGGAGCGATGGCGGGGCGGGGGAGGAAAGGCTGGAGGGTGTGGAAATGGGGAAAACGAGAGGGGCGGATCGGATGGGATCGAGAGCTGGCCGAGAACGGTTGTGGTTGCGGGGATACGTTTTTATGGTGCAGTAAAATGGAGTGGGGGAGGCGGAGGGAGGAGGTGGGAGGGAGGGAGGGAGAGGCTGGGAAAGGGTGCAGGGTCGGGGTAAAAGTGGAGGGAGGGAGGGTTCGACGGATGTAGGAGAGGGAGACGACGAGCGGCAAAAGGAGGAGTGCCTCCACAGGGGCGCCGCGCTCGGAGAACGGACGAGCTGCCTCTAAACTGTATTGAATCGGAGAAGGGGGGGGGGAGGTGTGCAGCAAAAACAAACACACTCCGGGGTGGCGTCAATTATCGGCGCCGGGGACAGCACGAGAGAAATGACAGTTTCAATGCGCCTCGGAAACTAGTTTCCAAACCTCCACCCCCTCCCCCCCCCATCAAGCCCTCTCTCTTTCATTTATTTTCCTTTACACCCCACCGGCAAAACAACAACTGAAAAAAAGGAGAAACTCGCGATGAATCATTTAACGGGAATCGGTTGATTGGGAAAAATAGAATTGCCGTCGCCGTTAATATCCACCGGAAAATCTCGTAACGGGGAGAGTCCCACGACGGTTTTTCAGTCTTTATTTTACGTTTTGTTATTATTTTTTGTCATCCTACCCACCCACCCCCCCATTACAACCCACCGTAGAAATCTCCATCAGTCCCACGTTGATCGAGAGAATTGAAAATCGGCCGAAAAACGACTCTCTTAATTGGTGCTAGAATGACTATTCTGGGGAAGCCGAACTCGTGAACGAGGGTCGGTCTTTGAAGACAGAAAGACGTCTTGCTCACTTTCTGACTCCCACAAGGGATGCAAGTAAAGGTGAAGAAATATTGTGTCTCTCCATTTAAACACGAGTAATATGATCGTGAATTCTATGCAATTCATTAGAGGAGGCTAACCCGTACGGTCTGAAAGAATTAATAAATGAGAGATCGGATCGTTGTAAACCCTGGTGCAGTCTGTTACCCCTGGTATTAAGGTGTGAGATATGTCGATGGCGGTTTTTTCGATGACATTTTGACGTTTCAAAGACCTACATTTGTGCGTCGACATGAATTGCAAATTCCGAGGTTTGCCTCTCCGCTATACGTTAAATTGACCGGGTGGCGGTTTTCTTTAACGTAAGGATAGCGTTAGATATCAGGTTCCTCTCTACCCTTCTCCCTCTCAGTAACATTGGGATCCGCCAATTTACCCACCAATGCCCGACTGCGCTGATAGCCTCAACATCTGGGCCCCTTTTACACCTCAATAACCAAAAGGAACGCAGCCAAGAAATATTAAAACCCAACGATGGTGTTAATACACTTTTCCTCGTCAGAAGCACAGTGACAAACGGAAAGTAACAGACAAAACAGCACTCGACTGCCTTATGGCTACATTTCCCAAGGTTCATGATGCTGCTTTTGGGAAGTTGGGGTATCGCACGAGTATATTTTCCGATGAAGCACATTCAAATTTAAATTGGCGTCATTCAGAGGAGATGCCATTAGGAACCGAGTTCCGACTGCGGAACCTACCTTCCGGACTGAAGTGAATTTGGATCCACAGCGTGCATGAAGCTTTTACATCTGTGCTGCAAGCCGTGTGCCACTGCTCTCGCAATCCGAGCGTGGTTCCAGCAATTCGAGGCATGTTGTGAGTCCCTCCACCCCCTCGGATTAGAAGCGTCCATCTCAATGCCGTAGAAAAGACACGGCATCCCATTAAGGTCCTTCCCTTCCCGTTCCCATTTGCTCGCGCGGCGCGACCAAACGTTGGCACTCGGGGCAGAGAAATCCTGCCGCTTACATGGAATGGCCGGACGGAATAATCCCCGTGTTTCAACTCGAACGGATCGAGTGACTGGACATTGTGAGTACGTTCGTTTGTCTGTATTGAGACCGTCTGGAGGGGAAACGGTAGCAAAGTCAAAACTAGTAAAATGTCAATACCTTCTCTCCAGGGAGTGAAACGCAAGTGGATAAAATAGAGGGATAATATCTGAGGAACGAAAGATAGGGGAAAAATCGAGAAAATAGATACTAATTCAACAAAATTACAAGAAAACACATGCATACGATATACTCGTAGAGCCGTGTGACTCCTCTCGGTACATTTTTTTCGTGCACAACACGTCGGTTAGTAAATAAAGACAAGTGGAGTTTTGTATTAAATTTTCTAGTGTATGTGTGAATTTTCTTAAACGTAAAAATATATCACTATAAAAATGATTAAAACCATCGATAAAGGTATAAAATTTCATCGAATAGCAACGGGCGAGGTAACACTCGTGGCTTAACACCGCAATCGCTTATTATAAACGGGTAAAAAAACTATTGGCTTTTTTGCTCAGACCCATTGAATCTGAGGGTGAAGTTTGACAAATGGGATATGATGAGCGTTTCCGCTGCGGAAAGTATACGCGTTGTCTCCAAATAATTGAATTATTTCCGGACTAAAGTCGTATATACGCTTATATATAAGTCATTAACCGTCAATTAATAATCCATGATATCTCAAAGTTTGATGTAAATGGGATAATAGGTCCCATCACAAACGAAAGCTAATTGTGGCCTTTCCGCAGAATTCGAAATGATAATCAATGCATTCCATTTTTCGTTTCAAAATATGAAGATTTTTTATGAACTAAAAATGGTCATGAACAAAAATACTTCCCGATATTGAGGTAGTTATAACACTGCATTTCATTTTTTTAAGGGACGAAATAACACTCGGACCTAATTCAAATAAATTGAGCATTTGAAGAGGAGCAGAAGTATAAGATTTCAAAACCAACACGACAGATTTCCTCTATTTGGAAATAACTAAAAACGATTCTCAATGCAAAACTATCATTCGCGAGTTTCTACGAGAATTCAGAGGGAACGTGAGAGAGAACGAAAGGTAGAAGCCCAGGAAATTCGCAAAAATCGGACAAAAATCCAACGTGACATCACTCCCAACTGACCGTTCTCGGAATCTAGTATAGCTTCCAAAAAGCACTCCAATTCGATAGGCATGTCGTGCTTCGAGCCTCGAGAGCGATTCAAACACAACTCGAGAGGACTCGCCGTCGTCCAGCGACTACCGCGTCGACCTGATCACTTATCTTTCTTACTGAGCGTTAGCTTCTCACGAGGTCTCTCTAAGCCGAATTACAGAACCGTGGCACGAATCGCTTCATTCGATGATTTGCAAACGTCGGTGTGCCGCAACGGAGTGTATAGAGAGGAGGCTTACGGAATCCTTACCGGAACACTTCGGTGCACCCTCGGCGGTCAAAGTCACGCACCACACGATGCGTGAATCGATGCATTGGATGACGAAAAGGTCTCCGGCGGCGCTACCTCCTAACCGCATCCCATCCTTCAGTGGCCGCCGCGCCGGCCCAAAGTGATTATCCACGAAGGGATTATCTGAAACAAATTCCGTACCCCAGGGCGAAATGAGAGCTTACTACGGCCATCTGGCGGGGTTGTGCCGGCAGAATCCGAGAGACGTTGCCGAAACGTGGGTCTAAATCATTTGTGTTGCCTTTTCGTGCCACGGGCACCTTGCGGCTTATGACGTAACGAGCGACGAGGGATGGGTAGGGGGGATTACGGGATGAGGAATGGCTCCGGTGATGAAAGGGGCTTCTGGGAGAGAAAGAAAGAGCCGTTTTCATGGGGAAAAGGGAGCGGAGGGAGACGAGTCGTCAGGAGAGGACCTTCTTCGCAAGGGGGAAAGGGTCCAGGGAAACGGCTTGCCTCGCTGCCCTGTGCCGCCTCTATCAAATTCCGTTTCGGGCATATTTTTCCCCTTTCCCGTTCTGGTCATAAAAAAATAATAATGATAGTAAAAAAAACCCTCGGGATATTTATGTCGAGGGAAACTTACAAAAATTACTCCCTCATAGCTTTTTGAATCATTACGAGCGGCCATTTCAACTACCCCGAAAGTTATTAACATAATATACATTTATAAATATATACAGTAAAAAAAATATATATATATTTTAAGTTTTAAAGTATGTTTACCTTTTTAACGAATTTATATACAAATGTGTGTATATACATACATACATACATACATATATATATATATATATATATATATATATATATATATATATATATATATATATATATATATATATATATATATATACATACATTTGTATATAAATTCGTTAAAAAGGCAGACATACTTTAAAACTTCCAGGGAAAGGATGGTAGAAAAAAGGTTTGGAAAATACATTAAAACGAATATAAGGATAGTGAATCTTCAAAGTAATATCCACACGAAATGTGAATCTCAAAAAAGAACTCGTCTGGAAACCACAAAGCACCTGGTTTGAATTCCAAAGGGTTCATTTTTTTGACGTCGAGTTTCACAATCCTCATGCTGGTATTTAGGTTCTTCCTTAACTATTTTTCCCTGACCTATGGATACGTTGATATGTGATACGCGTGCGCCCTTGCGATGCGCCTAAGATTACAAGAATATGTTCATACGGACATACGAGAATATCATTCCCCACCACATTGAGCGTAGTTTGAGGCTCCCATCACCTAAATTAACTCTTAGTGTTTATGTTTACATTTTACATGTGAATAGTGCCTGTGCAAGCTTGATATAGTAGAAAAAGAAGCTAAAAAGTACACAAACGCGAGCACAATAATAAATAAAATCACACTTAATGTTATTACTTAATGCCGGTTTAAGACTCTGCCCTTTGCGCTCGTATGAATAAATGAAAACAGAAAACATATTTTGGTGGCGACCTTCTCCTTCGTGTGAACTGGGTGTCTGAAAGTAGCGATTCTAGTTTCATTTCACTCGTTATTTATCAGTCTTCTCCCGCCAATGCGATTGCATGTACGCAGTAACATCATGCATGCGCTCGCATAAATTCAGACTCGCACCCTTCTGGTATTATTGGATAGGAAGTTGAGGATATGGCAAGAAAGCCCTTTTTTCACGTTTTTTTTATCGACAGCTCATTCGTCGAACGATTTTGCTGGGGAGCCGCTGGCATCCAACGCGCGGCGTCGAAAGGGCGCTTGCTCTTTCAGAAATTCCCTCCACCTCCCACAGGGAGAGTGGTGCACTCTCCTGAGATTGCCTGAATTTTTAGAGTGACCCAAGGTGTCATTCCAGCAATAGCTAAAACAGAGCTTACCAATGTTGGTGAAGATTCGGGAGAAAGGTCGATCCCTCATTGCGTTAAATTCGTGCCATGACGTTTGATGAAGTGCATATTTTCTCTGACCATAATTATGCTCATTAATATTTGTCATCGATTGTTTTTTGGGTGACGATCGTATTACTCAGATTTATATGCATATATATTATATATATATATATATATATATATATATATATATATATATACATTCTTCTAAAATGTACACAGTTTGGACAAATATATGTGGTTAATCTAAAACTTCAATAACTTAACATAAGTACTTGTACTTCTCACCACGTGTTCCCTTTCAATTTTTCTCTGTATTTTTACATCGTTTTCTGACATTAGTAGTTTCCAGGATTTCCTACTAGATTCAATAATTATCAATTATTTTACGGCATATTCTAAATGGATTTGTTTATTTCAATTAATTAAATATCATACAGTTATTTAAATTTTACGTTAATTTATTGTCATTTTAGATGCTAATGAAATATATAAGTATATCCATCGACCATCATTTTTAGCTATAATTTATTTTAGCAATTGACGCAACATTGTACATGTATACGTTGAATACGAGTATAAAATGTTTTAAACTCGTAATTTAGGAATTAAAAGTGCACCGATGTAAAATAATTCTTCCGACTTTTTAGGCGAGAACTGATCGCTGCGCTGTATATCATAACATTTGAGAGTAATGTTTGCTGGATTAGACTCAGTCCACCAAACGTACCTCAAATTACGCCTTGAAATATATGGCTTTTACAGTGTGTCATCTTTGACTACTGATTTTTTCACAAAGTAACTACTACTGTTATCATTTTTGCGTAACTTTATGAGTCTATTGGGGAAAATATGAGAAAAAAATGTCCACATTTCATAATACGAGACTCGTATATTGACTCTTCATTCGCATTTGGTCAGCATGGTAACCTAGCAGATAGTAAAGGGGACAGTTTCATTACATCGCTGGGTCCTACTCCCTAGGCGTAATCCGAAACCACTAACTATGGGTGAGGAGTGCTTCTCCTCCACTCCGCCCTCTAGCAGGGCTCCCCATGCGACGGACGAGGGAGGAAAAAAAATCATTTTCCCAGAAATTTGAATTCAGAACATGGGGAAATCCAATTTTGCGTGTGGATGATGAAAGAAAGGAGAGATCTTCTTCCTAAGTGTCACCGTGTTCAGAGGACAGACGGTTCCCAATAAGCATTTGACTTCTGGAAGGGAAATGTACACGGACCAGCATTTGGATGTTTTCCGCCAGGTGTTGCCTTCATCCGCAGCAGTAGAATATTAGGCTTCGCACCGTCACAAACGCTGAATCTACATGAATTTCCAGGAAGATAATTTTTCAAACAAATATTCCGGTAAATTCACCCTTATATAGAATACTGATATTAATAATCATATGTTTCTCTCATATGGAAAAATTATCAAATAACGTGACGAAGTGAGAGGGATACATTAGATACGATAGGAACATGTGATTTTTTCTCAGTTCAATTATCCGCTCATGCTATTTCATAGGTTATACTAGATTGATTGGCCAATAGTCGATTCTAGACTCATCAAGCGTAGACTTATTTTTCTGTTTTGCTTAATAGTAAATACAACAAAATTGATTGTACACGCGCAGCAACCATATTATGACAAATGTCGCCATGGGAAACACTGTAGCTCGGCAAAAAAATACATACTCGATTAAGTTCGAAGATCTTAACTATGGCTACTCTTTCAACCCCCCCCCTCCTTAGCTTGTCTACTGAAGAAGCTAGTTATTTCTGTCGCAATAAAGAAAAATTCAAAGGGAGGTATGGAGTTTTTAGGCATTAAAGTATTTACTCTTCGAAACGATATATTTTGCACAGGGAATGTATTTATTTAAGGGTGGAGCAAGTCTATTGCTAATAGCCACGGATCAGGTGTCCATAAAGTTTCAGGTGAAGACAAATAAAGGAAATGCAATTTTTTCTTTCAAGATAGAAAATGTGAGAAAATGGATAAAAACGTTGACTCTAAAATATTACGAGAATGGGAATAGAAGGTGTGGTAAGGGAATAACTGGTAGTATGTGTATGTCTAAGAGCCCCTATATCTTAAGGAAAACACTATCCTCTAGTAATTTAAGTCCCGAAAGGAAAGTAATTTTTACTACCCTATATTGTGAATAAGTCCATATCACTTTGAGTGATGAACAATTTAGACAAGATAGGAAAAGAGATAGCTTTCGAATTATTATTATATAAGAGTACATTGAGGACCCGAATACGGCAAATGGCCTATGATAAGGCGTTAAGAAAACCGACCAATAAAGTAAAATACAATGACCAAAATGAATGAGAATATCCTAAGCTACGACTATCAGATAAAATCTAATAGAAAAACTTTAACTCGGAAGAAAGGAAGTCGAAAATACAATATATATCATCATTCAAGAGATAAAACTCCTAAATACCATTGAATGTAACGTAGTTCTATAAGATATCTCGATCTAATGACCGATACAAGAATAGTGTAAAAACGTATATTAAAATCACAATGTAGAGTTTAGTCTCAATTTATACCTCAAATAGACTAAATAACAGGAAAAATTGAGTATGGAGGCTTAAATTTCAAAGAGAAATTTCATAAGTATTTTTTATGAGAATGATTACCTAATCCCTTTGACTATTGACTCGTATAAAATGGCACCAGAAACGTAACTCATTTATTTATCATCGAATTGTTTGTATATAAATACGAGGATTGAAATTTCATTAAAACGAATGGATAATATTTGCCAAAAATATCATAAGAACGCTGGTTAAATTCGTTATAGTTATGACCAGGATTATTTACGCTCTTGTCGTCTGCTCATATTGTCGAATTCATTACAAAAAGCATTCTGTATTAAAATTGCATTTTCTAAACTGGCGAGGGTTAAACTACCATAGAGCATGAGTAATGAGCAAATTTGCGTGTCAGCTTGGAGTGCATTTATTTCTAATGGAGAGATCGCTGGAACGAAATGAACTCTCCGTAAATCTCGTGGTAAGGCACAAGGCATATATTTCAGTTAAGCACCCTTGATCTTTCAAAACGTAATAACTAATGGAGTTGCATTAATCTGATCTGATTACACCGTAAAGTTTCTTTCTAATTACTGTGAATATTTTGATGAAAAAAATTCAAAAGGAATTTTTATAAAATAATTACCATTCTGGCTACTGGTGAGAGACAAGTCTATTCAAGTCCAATATGGGAATTATATTGTCCAAAATGTTGACTGAGATGAAAGAGCTTTGTAATAACGCGAAGTCACCCAGAATAGTCCAAAGGGTTTTAACGCTCCCCCAAAGACCACGGGATCAATCTCCTGGAGGGTATGAGCCATTATACCTGATAAGGCTAGCAAAGAGGGATTTTCGGGATCATGACATTAGCGCACGGGAAATGGAAACTACTAATTACCAACTGGCATTGTGCCGGAATGAAGCAAAATGCACGCGTGGAAATGCGAACAAAAAGTATGCAGGGAAAGGGAGATATCAAGCACTACTTCAAACCGCTTCAATGAGCCAAAACGAGTGCAATTAAAAGTATTAGCATTCCCGTGCTGTGGAATAAGCTTTGACGGAACTTTGGCATTCCGCTTGTTATGATGAATCTAAAGCCAGCTCACTTGAGGAGGAGGAGGAGGCTTCTGAAATCCCAAAGAATGTCGACATTTTTGACAAAGGTTGGCATGGCTAGGGGAGATTGCAGATCGAAACTTCCGAGAATTTGAAGGTCATGGTGGCGGAAATTTAAAAATATCGCGACGGGAGTTGTACTAAGACGAACATTTTAAACGAATTGGAGTTGTTTACCCGTGATTTTCAGAAAGCATAGTCACAGAACATGATATCATGAGATTTTTTAAGCATTTACGACATTTCTCAGAACATAACTGCTTCAGTGGGATCGCAATTGATGAATATTACGTGCACTTGAACGGAAGGGAGAAACATTTAACTTGAAAAACTTGAAGGCAATGACGTACGTATTCCACCAGAAATAAAAGAAAATTTCTGGAGCTTAACATTAAAGTTTACTCCTTCCGTTTCAATGGATCTAAACACACGGTAATATCATATGCATTTTAGGTTAGCACATTTGGTGTTCAAATTTGAATATCTCTGAAAACTTTTTATCGGTAATCTGGATAAACAGACATAAGTATGGTCAATAGTTTGATATTTAAATTATTTTGCTCATAAGCACCATTGGTGGTACGAAAAGGAAACTCAACAAATTATGTGCTTTGATTTTTAATTTAAAAGTCATTAAAAGAATTTAACTAATTTATATACCATTATATTGAGAAATCAATGACACCATAAATAAACCCGTTTCATTTAAGCGAAATACCTTAAAACCCATCCGTATTTGGCCAAGGTGCTTTTCAATCCCGCAGTTTCGGATTGCAACTGACTCAATCTGGTCCCAGCAAAAAATGCGACCATCACTCTGAACTGTCACTCCCGATTTCATCAGATAATCATTACGAAAACATTTCACAGCACCAGATTCATTTGAATCCAAAGGCAAATGTGAGGCATCAAAAGCTGACATCTACGAGCCTGATGATTGACAGTCTTTCAACGCCGAATATCAACCTCGTTTAGGGGCCTGGAATGGTGCCACTGCTTAATCAGTTCCAGTGGCTACGCGTTCGAGGAAATTTTGGCACTCGGCAGATCAGTAAAGGACATTATACGAACTCGAGAATACCTTGATAGAATTTTTGTTAACAAATTTTGAGAGGCCTCTGGCAATGGATCCGATGTACTTTTCTCCCTTTTTTATGTCACTTTGTCACAATAAAAGCAGTACCGAAGCTAGTACGAGCTCGTACTTATCTTTTGTTTTTACGGGTGCGCAAAATTAAAACCAGAAATATATATATATATATATGCTGATGATTTAAATAGTATAAAAAATATCCTCATATTCAGCTGAATCACACGTATATCCCACCCCGCTAAAGTTGATTCAATTTTAACAAAACAGACTTTAAAAAAATAGAGAATCACTAAATCAAATAAAATTTGGAATAATATTTGTATTTTAAAACCACTATGGTGGTGTATTTGGCCTCCTTTTAGTGTGCCCTACTTTTCGACTACATTTAAACTATCTCCATATTTTAGGCACGCGATGATTGAGCAACTAAAACCAAACACAGCTTCGAAAAACTCACGAAGTTACTTTTTTTGACAAAATATTCCTCAACCAAAGCTGATTATATCTACTTTTTTTCCTCACATGAACTTAAAATCGCCCGTGATTTTTTTCTTTGTATGTAAAAATAACCAAATACTGATTTTTTACTCTAATTTCAATTACTACGCGGTGACTAGTCTCCCAGTCTCCACGTAGAAATCTGATGTCTAATCAGACAGTCCGCAGCAGACTGGAATGAGCGAAGATGATGCTGACTGAGGAATACTGGGAATGAAAAATTACTGAGACGCTGAAAGGGGTAAGCCACCAGGGAGAGGTTAGGTCTCTAAATTGCATTCCTCCACCAGTACTGCATATTTGGAACCATCCGGGGACTCTGATCTCGAGAGACAAAGCCCACCCATACTCTATGGTATATAGGCCTAGAGGGAAAAAGGGGGGGAGGGAGAGATCATGAGATAACCAGGAAGCGACCTCGGGTCCGATGAAGAAGTTAAAGACGCGGCACAGAGCGAGTTCCCGCTCCGTGCCCGGCGAAACGCCTGGAATGGATTTAAGGGTTCACACCTGGTAGGGAAGACTTCATATCCCTCCTTTAATTAGGTCGCGTGACACGGCCCCGTACACTCCGCCACCCAGCGGTGACTACTGAATTCATTCAAGTCTCGTGGATTGAACTTCCATCTGTGAAATCCATTTCTCTCCTCCACTACTCGACTGCACTGAAATACCATTTAAGAATGGAGAAGAAATAGGATTAGGAGGATTTTCTTCCAAAATTCGTCTGCGCCGGGGGTTAAACGCGCTTCAGGGAAAGGGAAGGTCGGGTTGCTTCCTTTCTTGCTTGATTAAAATTACATTTTTACAAAATCCAAGAAAATTTGTGAGCCGTGAGCGTATTCCCCGCTCCCGGGCCAACGGGTTTGCACCAACTGTGAAGGCCAAACATTTTGTCGTTAACCAATCTTATTAAGGAGGTTGCATCGAGATGCCATTTACATAAATTTTTCTCTATTCTTAGTCCTATGTGCACAATAAAAACGCTGATGGTGATACAACAGGGTCCTAACACGTCCGGTTTTATAGAAATTGACATTTCTAAAATATTTTATGCATGCTATTGTGGAAATGGTAGAGTACATCAGAATAATTATGATTAAATAGTTTAAACGTACACATCATTCCCACAAAAAAACTGCTTTTATGAGAATAATTTTAATAATTATTGCACAAGGGTTAACGAAAACAACAGCGTCGTAATTATTTCAAAGACATCAAATGATTTGTGCGACAAAGCAGCCAAAATTGCATAGTTTGAATATTTGGGTTCTCAGAAAAAATCCAAAATAAATGCCAGAGCACGTTTTGAAAAATTTATGAGTCAGAGTGATTCAACATTTTAGGTTCAATTCATACGTATATGTTTACGGAGTACATATGAATGGATGTTGCATTATTTTCCACCACTCGTGTAATATATGAACTAAGGTGACAAGGCAGTCAGGGTGGAACCTTCTTAATGGGCGATTCCTGGAGCCTCGCGCATTGGTCTAATGAGATCTGCTATCATGGAGTGCATCCGGACTCCCGCTGCCCTAGCCTACGTCTCCCAGAGCACTCTAATGAGATTTCCTTTTGGAAACGAGGGTGCCGCCTTGCGCAGTCATCAGCGCAGTCAATTTTCACCATGAGTTGGCAGGTACACAATCAGAAACTCTCACTAAGGGGACGTTTCTTCTGGGGTTAATTACATTCCGTTTATAATGAGAAATTTTCCACCGAATAAAATAATTGAATCTTATTTGCAAAAAACAGCGTGATCATCGTCGGAATATTTAAATGAACGCCAGACTAAGTTCTCCTACTTAAGGGTACTCAAGCTGAATCGCATTTTTCTCCTTGGTTCATTCGCTGTGCATAAAGTGATCAGCGTTCCGGAGATAGCATACTATATTTTTGGTTCTCACTTAAAATTATATTACAATATCGAAAAAAACGACAGCTCAATACCCACAAAGATGCGCGAGATAACGCAACAGTTAGTGCAGTGGAGCCACCCGCTCTTGTGCACACAAAATGTGAGCATTGCACAGCGCAAAAAACATTCACCTCAACTCGAGATTTTTGATTCCGGCGTGATGGAGCTGACTAATCCCTCAATCGGCTATCTAGGGATCTGGGTTCAAATAATCTGGTTTAGACAAATTCTTTTATTTACACTGAAATTCTCGCATTTTGGATTAGTATGGTTAAAGGTGCCTTTATTCTCTAAGAGAAATATTTATTTTTCTCAATCGATAAACTTTGCATAGTTCTACGGACTAAAATGTATTAAATCGATAGTTACAAGCAATTAACAAGAGATTTGAAAGGAAGACGGCAGGCATTAAAGGTTTGTCGCCCTGGAATCAACAAGAAATTGCACACGGACGCACAATCGATCTTGCTCGACAAGATATGGCAAGTTTTCTGTCACTCCACGATCTCGAATATAATTTTTCCCTTGACTCGCCTTAATCGCCAGGTGAGTTTTTGATGGGCGTTGCGGGACGGATGAGAGCAGTTGTGTACGAATGTAAGACTTGAAGGGCAAGAAGCACTTCGCGGGAAAAGACGAGATTGCCAGGGAAAAGGGAAATGACAACGGGCGACGCAAAGTGTGACCTAGTGCCAAAAAATCCGACACCAAAACCTCTTCACTCATTTAATATTTTCTCCAAGACACTCGATCATGATTTCTCTTACCTTACAGCAGCGGTATGAAGCCTACCAGGTTTAATATCTAATTTTAAATACATTTGCTGGGGAACTGACAAATATTAGCCAACCAATTTGAGTCCATTCCATTTTAACCTGGATTCATGAGAATATAAGTGTGAGTTTGATTTTAGAATAGATCAATGGTAAGTTTTGTTATTCCTTCACAAATTTCTTTCATTTTATGCAGAGAATAAAGTTCAGAAATCATCAATACTTTATTTTCCGCATTCTCCTTAGCCTTAACCTTATAAAATTACATTTTTTTTAACCAATAAAGAAACGAAGGTAGAACAACAAATCCCTCCTCTTTTATGTTTGGATCCTCGAAGGCGGTTTTTATGAAATTGGAATAATATTTAATAATTAACTCTAATTTCATTAACTCTTCCGTCATTTATATTCTGATATCTCATAAAAGATTTGTATGCTGGCCCCCTGCGATTCTCCTTTACCATTCTAATTGGAAATGGCAAGTTAATACTCGTACATAAAGTTGCTCCACGTACACCTTAAGAACGAACATAGGCATGAACTACCGAGGATATTATTTTATATACGTACTTGCAACATAATGGTAATTAGGCATGAATTTTATTACCATTTTTATTTATAAAATACATCCTAGAAAACTGAAACCTGTTTCAACGTTTCGGCATCACATCACGGTACCGTTTTTCCGATGAAGACGACACTTGTAAATGGGATCAATGCGTCGACGGTATCCATTGAATCCATGTAATTCAATTGAAAATACTTTATACCGCGTCTTCTGTCTTTCTCCGAAAGTTCAAATGTGCATTCAGACCGAAGCACTAAGTTAGAATTCAAACTAATATAATTTGTGAATACAAAACTCGTGATTCAGAAAAAGAACATAATATATATTATTCTGGATGCTTAAAAATCCGTTCAAGTCTTATTTTATGAAATAGGTGTTCGATGTTTTTGTGAATCAATATCGTGTGAATCATCTTACTCCAATATGATTCCATTTGCGAGAAAATCCTTGAGAGAAATATTCATATCGTGCCATCCTTCCGTCTTCGCCGGCTTTCAAAATGACTTTCTTCTTTTGAATGTTTTCATTCAGTGGGAGGGAGGGAGATTGGCAAGCCTGAACGAGATTTGGTCCCTGTGTGTGACGCGGATGGTCGATGGTGCACACTAGCACTGTTGATTTGTCGAGGCTCGGGAGCGGCCATATGGAGAATGGTGAGTGAGATTTATAATGAACGAGGATATTGTTCCCTGTGTCACTTGTTGAATCCCTACTCACTGCAGGGGTTTCGACTTTTCGTAGCGAAAACCGCGCCCTTGACCCCGGGAAACGGTTCGGCTTCGGACCGTGACGCACCAACGTGGGAACATCAATGACGGTTGAATTTATTGCAAGCGGCGCTTCCGTGGCCGTTTTGCATTTAGGAAAACTCTCACGAAACGATCGCGCATGTAAATACATCATTATAATTAATTATTCACCGCTTAATTTGAACCAGATATGAATAATTCTGGGCCGACGGATAAACTTTAATCCCGTCTACACTCTCCGATTTTCATCCGCTAAAACAGAGAAAGCCAAAATGTCTTAATTAATCATTTTCCCCTTCTTTTCCCCATAAAACGCATAGGAACGATGAAGGGACTCATTATTCATTTCTCAGCACGAATACAAATTTCATCGCCTCAAGTGTAATAGATTGGCTGGCGTGGAAAGAACGGGTAACGTCCCGAGTTTAATATTTATCTAGCTCAACTTGTGACCGAAATAGAGGAAGAGAAAGTTATTTTGCTACACAAATTTGACCTCGCTTATCATCTTTTTTGACCTTTTGCAAAGGTGAATGTGGTCAGCGTATTTTATGCTGTTGACATTTGGCCTGGCGATACTTCAAAAACCGCTTTCCAAGCCTAAGTAAATCTTCTAGCAAAAAATATAAGGCTTGAGGAACTCGTAATATTTGAAACATTCAACACAATATTCTACCCCCTTAAGTCAGCCTTCCGACCAGAAGGCTACATTATCACTCATATGCTTGGATTTTTAGGGTAAATTAGGTATACGAGTACACGTAATTAATATCACTTGGAAAGACCTTAGGCCAGTCGCTATCATGTCCCAACGTAATATCCCTACGGTCGGCCATACATAAACGCTTTTCTCCTACGAAAACTTCTCTCCTACCATTCAAATGTAATGTTTAAAGTGGTTACATTCGACGCGGATACGATTGTTACTTTGACATATACCTATGGATAAAACATGATTCACAGTTAATCACATTTAAATAACTAAATAAATTTGTCTCGGAAGTCACGATGTACATCATTGGCCTTCTTTGTCAAATATCCGACACCGGTAAGTATTATTTCGACTCAAATGAGGATTTTGACGGTAATTAATACCTCTTTATTATGACTTACTTAACATTCAGTGTTCACGAGAGATATTTCCAAGATATAAATGCGTACGCAACAGTTAAATTTCAATTCTCTTTTAAACGAGCGGGAGGAAATTGAGTCGCTATCGCCAAATGCACCTCTCTACTCTGCCTTATTCATTCATGTCATCGCGCAGAAGGGAAGCGACAAAGAGAGAGAGCGGAAGAGGAAGAGCCGAATTTGAATTTATCATGGATTTTACGCGGGAAATACGACGGGCGGAGGCAGTGAGACGACTCCGGGAGGCGGTGATCACTCAATGGCCCCGCCCTGACATAATTTACGCGACGTTTACGAGAATTCTTGAACAAATATGAGCGACCGGGACGAGGGGGGGAAACTGCCATCGTAAAAACATAAGCGCTTCCGCTCTCGGGAAATGGAACGCAAAAGAAGGTAAAGGAGGAGGAGAAGAAAGAGAGAGAAAGGAAAGGCATGAGGAAGAGAAAATGAAAAGAACGGTAAAGAGGAAAACTTCGTATAAAATATGCAAATAAAAAGAAGGCTAGCGGAGCGCAATTAAAGCTTAAAAGAGGCACCAGGTAATCAAAATAATCCTCCATGAATTTAAACACTGCTTCTCACCTCGTAGGGGCGCATAGGAGGGAGAGGAGATCGAGTGCAGAGCGGTGGGGGAGGGGGATAAACGTGAAGGAAGAATGCCTTTCGCACGCACGGGGAACGAACGAACGATCTCGTGGGAGGACCGAGTGGGTGGGGGTAAGCGGTAGGTCTTAGGGGAGGGGGAGCCCGCGGAGAAAGAGAAGGAGAGGGTTAAGTATCCTTCCATCTCCCCACCTCTGTTTGCCGCCGCCACTGAAAAAGCACACGGTCGAGGCGGGGTGGGTTCCCAAAGTGCCGTGTGGGTGTGTGCGCGCTTGTGTTCGTGACGTAGAGGAGAGAACGTAGAGGTGGAGGAGAGAGAGAGAGAGATACGACGTTTCGGCAGGACCTGTTGCTTATTGCGACGACTTTTTATCGTGCCTTTCACAGACGACGACTGCAGACGGTGAACGAATGAGCGGCGAAGAGTTTCCGTGTATGTGTTTTTAGTCCGTTCTCTACGTGAATCAACCCGTAAAGTGGGTCGCGATGCGAGATGGAGGCTTGGAGGGCATGTGTATTTCGCGTAGGGACGGCGAGGAAGGGATGAAGAGGTGGTGCGTTGGTAAGGGGTGGGTGGGGGAAGAAAATTCCGTCTTACAGCCGTGAGATGAGAGGAGGGAAGTCAGGAGGGGGTTGAGAAGGAGTTGGTCCCGATAGTTGCTCGGGGTGAAGACGGGACGGAAACGTTGAGTGGGTGGAGGGCAGATGAGGGCGAGATGGAAGCCGAGCGAAATGAACTGGGAAGGGAAATGAGTGGCGGCGAGAAAGAGAGGGGGATTGGGAGGGAGGGTATATTGACGGGAGTGGAGTTGCGGGAGGAATCCTGGGCAAAGACAGGGGGGCCTGGTTTGATGGAGGGAGGAGGAAGATAAGGAATGGGAGGAAACGTTGAAGATGTAAAGGAAATGAAAACCAAGAACTGAGATTGGGGTGGGTGCGGAGAGGGGGTGGAAGATATTCTGTACAGGGGAAACGAGAGGCGATGCGGGGAAACGGAAGACTTAAGCCGGTCGAAGATGTGAGTGTACGTGGATGAGGGTAAGGATGGAGAGATTGGGGATGAGTGTTGAAGAGGAAAGGTTTTGAGGAGGAAGCAAGACCGAAGCGATAACCACAGGCACGCTCTCTCGTCCTCTTTTGCTCTCTCTCCCTCTGCGAGAACAACCCTCACTAAATGAAGTGGATGAGAGGAAAGGCTCCGCACGAAGCGAGGGATGGAGAAGGTAATAAGAGGCATGGGGAAAGAGAGGAAGAGAAGAAACACTATCGCGCACGAGGATAGTAGATATTATCGGGGAAGGGTAATAGGGTATGGGATGGAGAGGAGGTGGAGCGCAAAGAATGAGGGCGGCGAAATTGAAACTTGGAAAGGTGGGAAGGGATGTGGGGGGAAGGTAGCGGGATCGCGGGAGTGGAATAGGAGGTAAGAGGGTGGGGAAGGGAGGAGGTCTCGTTGCGGGATGCTATCGCGGGCTCACCCGCGCCCCGAAAAATCCATCCCATCTAATCCAGAGCATGGTAGCGGGAACGCCGAGCGCGCGCGACAGAGAAGGGAAATAAACGAGAGAGAGGATGGGAGAGGAGAGCGTAGGGAGAGCATAAGAATGAGGCGGCCGTGGTTTATTATGCCCCCTCCCAGCACACGACAGGGGTGATGGCAGAAGGGGCTCGGGAAAGTCTCAAAGAATTCCGTAGGGTGGGAGGAAAAGGAGAGTTGAGGAGGCAAAGAGATACCAGAGAGTTGGGAGCGGGGGGGGGGGGGAAGGATTGAGCTCGAGAGTGCAAGGGGGGGATGAGGAGCGTAGAAACAGATAGTCCCGGTAATTGCGAGGTGTTTAATGGAGACCGGGAGGGCAGCGGGGGGCTGGGGGCGACATTCGGAAAAGGAGGAAGAGCGGTGGGAGAAAGATTGAAAATGGGGAGTAGGAAGTGGGTGATGAGGGGGGCGGAGGATCCCGAGGAGAATGAAATGGGGAGGAACTCTCCCCCGTCCCCTAGAAAGGAAAGGGAGAGTGAAGGGAGGGCGGAAAGAGAAGAGGCGGGGACGAGGGAACGGGAAAATGCGCATCCCTGAGACAGAAGCGCCCGCCCGAGGCCCCTCTCCCGACCTCCGTCAGATGAAGGCACGCGTCATTTATTATTTCACCCCGGGGAAAAGTGATTCGTTCCAAAAATGAAAGTGCAGGAAACGGGTTCATTTTTCAAATGAACGTTCGTCAGTGCCATCTGGGAGCTGGGGTCGGGAATGGAGAAATGAAGGACGAGAAAGTTACGCGTTAACGTTCCTTCTAAACGAGTTCGATCATATCGGATGTTTTTGCTCCCTATTTTTCGCACCTCAATGCTCCCGTTAAGTGGAAAACTGTCTAACTAAACTTCACTAGAAACGCTATTAACCTTCCACTCTTTAAATCACGGAGAGGATGACAATGAATATAATTTCCCGCGGAAAATATATCAGCAAGAAATAAATTACATGGAGCGTGAAACGGTAACGATATTTCATCTACATTAAGTCATTAATGACACTCTGCCAACAATTTTTCTTTAAAACATTAGCGTTTTTAAGGAAATATGTGACAACAGATCTGTGGATTCCTCATGCCATGTTGAAGCAAATGTTAATGATACCTATCTATGATGAAATATTCAAAGCGACATTTTTATGATCGTCAATCTTGTATAGAATTAAGAGTATCAGACCAATTATTTTGTGTTCATATTTTTTGACTTTATGAGAATATTCGGATTAGCCGATATAATACTGGGATTTCATTCAAAGTGTTTGTAACCGAAATATGTAAGAGTGTGCTACATTTATTGACATGTGTACTCGAAATATGTATGCGTAACAAAAATAATAGTGTATCCAAGAGTCAGATTATTTTAACTTTGGAGAAATTACATCCATAAAATTTAAATTCAACTATTTTGAAAATTATTACAAATTTTAGGTGATAACTAACAAGTATTGTGCATGAAGTACTGGCAACACTAAATGAAATTGGTCAGCGTGGAAGATTTTCGCCTTCGGATAACGCAGTACATCTAACTAGAGAACTATCCGAAGTAATTTTCAATGTAAAAATACCATAAGCTCGAAAAATTATCATGCGCAAACGATTGGCTTTTGAGCAAAAATATACTATACATCTGTTATTCTTGTAGGCATTAACGAACACATGAGTTTCCGATATCGCTATTTAGGGCAACCAGATGAACTCAGACGATCATCAGGTAATCTGAAATATCGGTTTAGGGATAATATGCTTCACATAAAAACTTTACGTGTGTATAGGAATAACCACTTTGGAGGTTACTAGTAAAATACCATGCGAATAAGCAGAGACTTCACTCATTTTTAATGGACGCTCTTGCCGTCAGAGGAGAAATAAAAGAAGCTTTGATGACTCACATTTACGACACCTGTCTACTTGCGGGCGAAGTAATGGCCTCACCTCCTCAACCCGCGATTCCCATTCCCCCGAGCCTCATTTCGCGTGGAGAGGGGTGAAGTGTGTATGTGTGTGTGTGTGTGTGTGGAACGCGGCGATCATCTGTATCGAATTTTCCGCGTTTGAGTGCAAAAGACCGTTAAGGTGACCATATCGGCGGCGGTCTCAGGGGTGATGATCGAGAAGATGGTACCAATAACGATTCTAAAAAAATAATAACAGAATGAGAGAAGAAAACGCTACGAACGATGCCCGTACTCGTCGGAGTCCGACGAGTATGAATGTTCCTATCGGTAACTCCATCATGCTCACACCCACACGGTTGCGGTGGAACTTAATGCATCCTCACTGGGTTGCCAAAGATGAGGAGGGAAGTAACAGAGGAGGAAATAAGATTCTGTGTTGGCCGGCGGGATGAAGCGGCCGGAAGGAGGGGGACAACGGATTGACTTGGAGAGGAGGAGAGACGTGTGGACTCGGACGTGAAGAGGAGGAGCATGGGAGGGCGGATCAGAGGGAGGGAGAACTGGGACTTGTATTAACGTTGGACGCTTGTTGATGGAGCCCAGGAGTGCTCGGAGCGTGAGTGCTGTTATGGTGTTATGAGTGGACGTCGGACGTCCATTTTGAAGGCCGCACTGGAATGGAAATGGACGAGGGGAGGAGGTGGGAATCGTGCATCCCCACTCCCGCCTTTCTGGGATGGAATCGGTGCGTGAACCCAATAGACTCGGCGCGAGATGGGGGAGGGTAAGGAACGCCGTTGTGTTGGGGGAACGCCGAGGGAGTCGGAGATTCCCCGGAGTTGGGGGGATTCGGAGTCGTGTTATGAAATTTGTGCCGGCCCGTCATTCACGACCGAGGGCGCGTACTTTATCGTGGGTGCGGCGATGGGGAGATTGCAATTTCCGCAGAACGAGGAGGGCGGGGTGAGAAGGAAAAAGAGGAAGGCAAGGAAAAGACCGAGGGAACGGAGGAGAGAAAAGAGAGTCGAGTTTTTGAACAGCGTCTTCCGACTGAGTGGAAATTGCATGCCTAACAAAAACTCTTGTTGCACTCTTAAGGGATTATCTCTCAGTTTTGAGATCTTCCGTGAAGTCGCTTGGACAGCAAAGAGAGGAGGCAATTTCGGTTTGGAGCTCAATATAGCAGCCTCCGCCGTGTTTTCTATGTCTATGTAGTTCTTTAGCGTTGACTCCATAAGGCAGCAAAAAAAAATATACGCCATTTCTTCTTCCAGGCAAGCGTTTGTTGTCGTAATCGATTTGTCGACTTTGGACTGGAAGAGTACCTACCTGTAATTCAGTTTTGAACAAGTTTAGAAAAAGGAAGCGGAGGGAATATAATTTGAACCAACTTAACGCGAAGGAAACTCTTTTCTGGTAAATTTCTCCTTTTCCTTAAGAACGTCAGAAAGTTAAGATTAAATTTTAATGGCCCTTTATTTTTTTCCCTACTAGCAAAACTGTTTTTTTCCGGACGCCGCTTTCTCTGAACGTGCAGTTGTAATCTTAAACATACGACTTGAATTAGCTGTTTTTCGATCAAAAATGAGCATACTTTTATATTTAATTTCATGAAGATATAAAGTTTTGCAATTCAAGCGCTAAGTTTTCGAATGTATTTGTTCTCTTTTCTCGTTGTTTAAAACTTAACTTTCCCAATGTTTAAAAAAAAAAGCATAGGGCCAGGGGTCCACACAACATCATCCCAATGAAATACCAGCGAAGAAAAACTAAATCACATCACCATTTCTTTTTCATTAAAATACTAGTCACCAACACGGTATTAACTTCAAAATTCTATTAAGTTCGTTATTTTTCCTCAAATTATCATTTCCTGTTTGCCTACTTCTCTCTCTTTGTCCTTCAGAAAAATTTACGAAATGTTCCTTAGTTATTTCTAAAACCTTTGCATAGGAGTTTTGCTACTTAATCAGCGTAATAAATATTTTCTAAAGTAACAAGTCATGTTGAAAATCTCATGAATAGGTGGGATAAACAAAATAAGTATCCTTGTCATTAGGATTCCTGTATAGACTAGGGGATTATGGCAGTCCGTGAAAGACGTGTTGGATATCTAAACTCACCTGCTTTATTATGTTTTAATTCAATTAAATTGATCTCTTTGTCAAAAAAAGAAATTAGTACCCTAAAGCATCCATTAATTACCATGAAATCATTATTACGATGTAACTTTTCTAAATTGCGAGAATACGCCTACAGTCTCTAAGTCAAGCAAGGATAGAATGGAAAAAATAATCACAGAAAATTGTTATTGGAATGAAATTGTTTCAAATTCAACCTCTCACGTCAAACCCCAGTGCTATGAATAATTGGCAGCCTTCAGTATCAAGGAGTAACCGTATTTGCTCTACTATATTATAATTGGAAACCTCCAATTTTGGTAAATGTTAATCTCTCCATCTCATTATTCCTCGTAAAAAGATTCCTTAATGTTTTGGAAGGTCCATTTTACCCGGTGATCGTTACTCCAATGTCATCTCGTAGTTCATTATTAATTCTTTAGGTCTGAGATTGTTAGTCTCGTATTTCGCCATTATTCTCCTGTCTCTCAGTGTGCATTAAGTAAATAAACCAAAAAGTATCATTATATTATTTCCGCAGTCTAAATTCTTCTTTTTAGAGCCTTAATAACACCTCAATATTTGCTTTCGTATGGGTAGTATCATTGAGTACCACAATACTTCTATATTTTCTGCTATACGTATTTTGTTACGACTGCTCAAACTTGGATGAGTTATTTGCGGAGGCACCTGTGCACATCTGTTTTAGATATATCACATGTGTTTCACAGTCTGAGTGTATGTATTTGTATAATTATATTATTATTATTAGGTAATCTACCGGTTAAGGTAGGTTTTTGGATGGACACAACTATCAAATAAATATTTTGTAACTCCAAACAAAACCCAATCGAGCAACCTAAACTACATCAGGTCCCTCTTCATCTCTGTGTACTTCTTTCCTCCCTTCATCCCATCCAACATCCCTATCCTGTTCCTACCCTTTCCTCGCTTGCCCAACATTCTCCCCTCTATTACCTTCTTCAACATTCCACTACCGCTCAATACGCCTTTCATCCATCTTTCCTGCCTCCATAGGATTTCTCTCAACAAACCCCTCTCCTCACCCACCATCCCTAGTACTTGCTCATTTGTTTTCCTTTCGGTCCATTTCACCTTCTCCATTCTTCTCCACACCCACATTTCAAAAGCCTCCAATCTACGTCTATCCTCCTGCTTCAGTGACCACGTTTCATAATTATATATGAGGTTATTAATAAATATGTATATATTTTTATATTTACATATTTATTAACATTATTTTTATTTGTTTATATTTTATGTGTAATTTATTTTGAAGGAAAATATTGATCTCGTAGGACAATAATTTCATGCAAAATATTTCCTTATGAGTTTGTGGGTTGCGTACTCATAAGGATACCGATTTTAAGATGTGGAAATGTTGAAAAATGGAGGAATAAAGTTGACAAAAAGAAAAATACGCAATGAAGAATACTGAGGAGAAATTCGAAGAATGCAGAAAAAAGCGATGTGGGAGACACTAAGAGATAACAGATTGTAAGGCATAATGCAGGAAAAGAGAGGAAAATATCAGTCCTGATTAGCCTTATTGAATGGAATTGAGGGAGGCAAACATTTTTTTGATCCGTTTATTGGCTCAGGATAACGTATGCGCATAGTTTTTAGGCTTAATATTGATTTGAAATGCTAAGTTTCTTAGAAGAACGTGGAATTCTAAACAGATTTTTGATCTACGAGCGTTTATCTGTCAGCGATTAACTTCGATCGTGTATCTGTCAGAGACTAAATTTGAATGGGAGGGCCCATTTATGATCATCAGACTCTAAACATAAATACTGAAAATTTAGCAATAATTAGATTAGTGAGTTATCAATACGAATGTAACGTTTACTTAGCCAGTTAACATACTTGCGGCTTGGGAGTGATTGCGGAAATGGCGGACTCATCGATAAACCATATCAGTTCCTACTTTAAGACGAAGAGTATACTATCGTGAAAATAACAGGACAAATGCTTATAAAATTTTTCAAAAAAAAGGAGCTATATACGCGCCAGTTCCGACGTTTGGACGTGTTCCAATTGCGGGGTCACTCACGTCATTCCCGATACTCCACCCACCTCTTACTCCTACTCCTCCATTTCCCTTTCGAGAACGCGTTGCAAACCGTGCTGAATTGGCAATATGATTCGGTATTTGGAGTTTTTTAAAATAAATAATTGCTCCTCTGGTGGACAATCACTTATAGAGAGACTTACCCCAATTCATTACTATCAGTTTTGCATGAATAGGGATTTATGTGAAGGAAGTAGAAATTTTTTTTTTACAATTTTCATGACCCCAAATTTTCATAACCTTAAATAAATCGAGCCGTTTCTCTCTCCCTGAAAAGTGAATTCGATCATCAATATGTCTCCGTTCACGTATCTGGCATAATAAACCCTACATCGACCCGTGAAACGATATAAAGATAAACTCTTCCGTATGATGCGAGGAATTTCGAAAAAGAGGAGCAAAATAATATTTACGACAAAAATCGCCGTTCTCACCGTGAAGTGGAATTTGAATCTCGTGGATGGTTATTTTTTGTTGGGGAACGATTCGGGAAAGGTGCATTGCAAGGCCATCAAAATGAGACCATTGCGCAATCATGTTCGCTCGCCGCATAATATTACTGTTGGTAATCATTTTAATTAAGTGCGCGGGAGCTTTGAATAAGGAAAACGAACGGAAAGGACAACAAACTAAGAAGAATTAGGCATGTTTGGGGAGGAGAGAGTTTTGTTCGGAGAAATTCAATGGAGGAAAGATAATTTAATGCAAGGCATTTTTATTGGCGATGGTACGTTGAAGACTCTTTCATACGCAAAGAGGAAAACGCTAGACAAGTGAGGAAGGGGATGGAAAATAATCGTTATGCTGGACGGAATGATGGAAGGCAAAAGTATGGAGATTGATGGTTGTAGTGGAGTGTAACATTTTTTATCGTGATAGATGAGGCTTAGAAATGCAGCGGAAGTTAGTCTGTGTACAGGGTTCGTCCGGAAAATAAGTGTACTTAGCTCAGGAAAAAAAATTTATTACACTTTTACATATCTTAAGCTAATATTCCTCAAAATAGGACCCTTGTGAGTCGATACACTTATTCCAGCGGCGTTCCCATTCCTGGAACGCTCCCGCGAAGGCATCATTGGGAACCTCTCGAAGACACGTCGTCACGGCCTCTTTGACGGCGTCCAAAGTCCCGTATCGCGTTCCTTTCAAACTCCTCTTTATCTTCGGGAACAGAAAAAAGTCCGGTGGTGCCAAGTCCGGGCTGTAGGGCGGGTGCGGCAGCGTTGCCACGCCGTGCTTGGCCAAGAAGTCCGACACGACAAGCGCGGTGTGAGACGGCGCATTGCCGTGACGCAGCCGCCAGATGTTTTTGATCGCTGGCCGGACGCGGGCGACTCGTTTTCGAAGCCTTTCGAGCACTTGGACGTAAAATGCAGCATTTACAGTTTGTCGTTCAGGTACAAATTCGTAGTGGACGACTCCCCTTTTGTCAAAAAAGACTTATTTGTCAAGACACTTATTTTCCGGACGAACCTAGTATCTATCAAAAACATATCTTAGATGGTACAGTATCTGTTCAGTGTTAAAAATAATCATGATTTACGAATCCCTTGAAGGTGTATTAAGTTCCAAGCGCCGAGAGAAACATCGGTTAAAGACCGCGCTCATCTCATTCTTGGGCTAGAACGTACAGAATGGGTATCAGCGGAAGCGTGCCACCTATTCTGGAGCTGTTAACGCTAAAAGTGACGTTATCTCAACCGACGTCATCGCGCCTTTTTCAACCTTTTTCACCGAAGCCTTTCCTGAAATACTCAATTTTGAATGCGGAGATGAAACATTATTCGGGAGACTCAATGCGCCCTGATAATCTCTAAAAAGCAGGGACTCGTCTACAAAGTTAACACCGACTTCCCATCCAGCCGGGCTCCTTCCACGCTCCCCTTAGCCCCTCCACCCACGTCAGAGTGCAACCGATGGCTGCGACGCCCGTATGTCAAGGAGATGAACTTTCGAAAGGGGGGGGAGGGGTCGTTCCTCTTCCATATCCCTTGAAGTCGACCTCCGTGAGACGGAGGGATGCCTTAGCGAGGACCGGGATTTTGCATCGACGTGCGAGGTTTCGGGGTGGTGCGAATGCGGGTCTTCACGTCACGGAGTGAGGAAACACCCATAAAACCCCGCCCCTCTGAAGAGAGGAGGGATCCGAAGAAAGCCTAAGATCCAAACGGCCGAGGAAGAAAGACCCCCTACCCCGAATCTTGAACGCGGACTCGGGCGCTTCCCTTTTCAGTGAGGGGGCGGAAGGAGTGTCGGAGACTCGATAATTTCCTCATTCCTTCCCCACTCACATTCAAGGGACGTTAAATCCAGGGCTTTTCAACATATACTATGGCGATGTATCGACTTTTTCATAACGATTGGGTTAGTATGGTTAAATTGCTAGAGACATGTATTGCGAAAGTCGATAATTATCGTTTACACTGTATCTGACGACATGGAAGGCTTAGTCAAGAAGTACTGTAGCGAACTTGAAATGTTTAATAAAAATGAGCTACTTTAGTTTAATTTAAAATTACTATTTCACATGAGATGTATAATTTGTTGGAAACATTTTTATGTAAATAATTAATTATTTATACGTACTCTGGTTCTCCCGGTGATTACTTCATCTATCGTTATCCTTTTGATTCAATTAATTTAAATAGCGAATATAATATTAAATATATAGTTTTTTAAATATTATTATAAATACCTAATGACACTAAATTATCTATTTAAACTCATTATTATTTTAAGTAATCTACCTGCCTTGATGGATTAAATTACTTGAAATGTTAAATTCCTCCGAAGACCATGGCTATTTGAACAGTTTTCTGAGCATATACGCGTCAGAAACTACCTTTGAATGTCAGAGCTCATTTGTGACAATCAGACTCCTAACACTAATAATGTAAATTGGATAATAATTTGATCAGTGAGGCTAATATTTACAAGAGCAATATTCCATCTAAATAAACGATTATACTTGTTGCTATTTTTATTTTGTGAGAGGGAAAATATTATTATTATTATTATATCTATGATACACGATAACCTCCTATCCGATTGGTAACCGCTGATTTTTTAATGTCCGCCTAAGATGATACTATACTAGAGTGCATTCTGCAATAAAACATCCTTCAACTATATTTCTATATACATTCATTCCGCACATTATTCCCATTCCTTTCATCACTCTGTTACTTCAACATTCTACCTTTCATCACAGTCACTAACATATTATTTCCGCTCAATGAGCCATTCACCCACTTTTCATGCCTAAAATTTTTTTCCAATAACCATCTCTCTTCTTCTCCTAAGACTAGAAATTCTTTTTCCGTTATCCCTTTTTTAAATTTATTTTTTCCAATCAACTCACACCGACACCTCAAAAAACCACAATTCCAATCGGTTAATGCTCTGAATATTCACCTAGAAGAGAGTGATAGGGAAACATTTCATGAGACGAACACTGAAAAAGTTATAGATGTAGCAAACATCCATATCTTATTTGATTTACGATATGATTGACGTCGTCGATATTACTCGATATACCCGATATTGCCGGCGTTTATCGATGCCGTTACCTTAAGGCCAATATACTGTACTCACTTTGATATTTCTTTTATGTCGACGGTATACGGTGGAAATAACATCACCAAGCCACAGTCAAAACTTTGCTGTTGGGGTCTTTACGGGGCATGTTCGAGCGTATGACCCCGGCCGGCTTAACGCGCTGTCCCTGTCGTCATGACGGATCCCAATGAGTGGCACTATCGCAAGGCGGAGCACGGGTGCTCGTGAAATATTTCCTCCCGTCAACGCTCACCGAAATGGAACGAATAAGATTTGGAAGACAGACGGGGATCAATCGAGGAGAGAGAGAGAGAGAGAGAGAGAGAGAGAGAGAGAGAGAGAGAGCTTCCTTGTTGTGATATCGGAAATGTGCTCTGACAGCATTTTTTACAAGACAAAACCTGAGACTGAATTATATGACATACATTCGAAAGTGGCGAAACCAGGTCTTGCCAAGCACATTTCTGTGCTTTAAGCAGGAATAGTATACACCCGTTTGCCCATGCCGCGTAAATGGCCGAAATTCTGCTTATTTGTCAGTTTAGTATTCCAAAAAAGTAAAATTGAGAGTTGAACGCTTTCGCGCGACAGCTTATACTGACAGTCATTAAATATTCCATCTTCCAACTTTCATTGTTTAAAAAAAATGAAGGGATTTCCTCATATACCCGCTAAATCAGAAGGTAATGAAAATTTTAATATTTTATCAGCGCTCCCCAGATGAAGGAGGGAGCATTGATTGGCGTCACATGAAAACCACCGCCTCATTTCAATTTCAGTGATGTAGATACATGTGCCTACGTGCATACAATGCGACACATGAACCGAATATCCTCATTGTATCCCTATAATACAAGGCTGGATTGATTTCATGGTTGAGAAAATTTTCCATTTTCCCGAAATTATGAGCATTGGGGGCATTATTAATCAAACTCGCAATTTGCGCAGATCGTTTGATGAGAAAGTAGAAAGAGTAACATTCCACCTAAATAAACGACTATGCTCATAGCTATTTTATTTTTTGTGAGGGAAATCATTATTACAGCAACGATACTAGAATCGCATATCGGATGCGTAATCGATCATCATGAACTAAACCATGATAACATTTTAAACCGTAATTAATTAAGGGAAAGGGGAATAAACAATTACGGTATACTTATTTCTCCATACAGTTGAAACAATTAGGAGCCATGCCCATTCTGTCACCCTCTCATAATTTACAATCGGTCTTAGAGGAAGAAAGTAATATTTTTTTGTATTTTAACTCTCCAATATCAAATTTGACTTTTCTCCAACTTGATCAACCAAAACATTTGAGAAACTACAGTTTTTACACACCTACACACCTTAAGGTCTATTTAAAACAACAGAATATACACTATTTTTTTCTTATTTTTACTTTAGCGTCATTGTAAATACAAAATATACAATTTTAGATTAATTGTCTCGAGTTTAGAGTTCCTTTTACATATTTCAAATGTCCAATTACTTGGTTAAAAGGGGGGGATAAGCACTTGTGGTCATTATTTGAGAGGACGGTGGCAGGCAGCTGTGGTGCCAACAACTCTTCCCTGATAATGTCCTTAGAATCACTTGTACCACATCCCTCAACCTGCCTTTATCCCTTCGATGTCTCCTTCCCGCTTAACCCTTCTTTATTCTACCCTCCTTCCTACCTCCAGGGCCCCAGCTGCCTGCCACCATCCTCTCAAATAATGGCCACAAGTGCTTATCCTTCCCCTTCTCTTTTTACCTCTCCATTTCTTTAATTTCCCTGTTTCTTTGGGTTTTCCATATTTCCCCTCTTTTTCCCCGCCTACCTTACTCGTCACTCTTTTCTCCCCCCCCCCCCACCATTCTTCAAACAGGTAAAAATATGACGTTTCACATGTTAAATCTTGTCCTGTCCCTGAAGATGGTTTGGTGAACTAAAACGCGAAGTATGTTACAAATAAACATGAGGAAAAGTGCAAATTTTAGTAAATAGTTTGAAAGAAAATAAATCCAATTCTGCAAATAAGGGTACCGACGATCAAGATTACCTTCATGATTACATACGAAATGTCAACTTCTAGAGAATTAACAGTCTTTTCTGGATATTTCATAGCAGCATAAAACATTTTTATAATTTTACTATCAAATTTTGCTACATACGAGAATAATCTAGAAAGTAACTTACGTTTCGGCCTAACGTGGCTGTGGGTAGGGCTAGAGCCACCATCTTGTTGTCTTAACACCCCTACACTTAGTACGCATCCTGCTGCGGTAGTGTGCAGACCGTGGCTCTTCTACTTTGCTCACTGCGAACTGTTAAAATCTGCGCTGCAATGGAAAATCCCACGATATGTGAAGTGCCATCTGCGATTAAGTTTTTACCGGCAAAAAACCACATGTTACTTAAAATTCATAGGCAACTTTGGGAAGTGTATGGAGACGGAATAACGAGTGAAGACAGAGTGAGAAAACTGGGCATACGGTTTAAAAACAGCCGCAATGATGTTCACGACGAGGCGTAATGGTCGATCTAGCCTCATAATAGATGAACTGACGGTGAAAAATCAACGAAAAAATTTGTGAAAATCGCCTATTTACCATTAAAGACCTCTTTCTTTGTTTCTCCCAATTCTGAAAAAGTTTACTGCACACAATGCATTGCGAGAAAGCTTGGCATTCACAACTTTTGTGCCAGAGGGTTGCCGAAAATCTTGACCACAAAACCAGCGTCATGCTGTAACGCTTGACTCTCCTCGAAGATTTTGGTATAGATGGTAAAGCACTCTTAGAACGTGTCGTAACTTGGGATGAGACATTACCAACTTTTGCCAGCGAAGAAGACGTGGCTTGCAACACAGCGCTTTGACAGTGATACTGAATTGTATCGTGGTGTAAACTGTAAAATGTAGAAAACTAGCATAAGAATGTGCCCCTCAATATATGTTATAAAACTTTGTTTTGTGACTAGGTCTATATGTTATTGCAAAACATAAGTCACTTTCTGGACAGCACTCATATAACTGCCTCAACACCTTTGGTGAACACTTGAAACCGCCTTTGTATGTGCACATGCGAAAGAAAGAACAATTATTCAGTTCGGCTGTAAAGGTGAGCCATAAGTGGCTTCTAAACAACAGATTGTATTTACTGTCAATTCTTACTTAACATTTTCCTTATTGAAGATGTTACAAAGAATAATAAATTCGACTTAAATCCTATTTTTTAATGGATTACTTGAACATAACTCAAATTCCCGACCTACACACACCTCAGGCATAATTCTGGTTAATTTTCACTCTCAAATCAATTTTTTTACAGGAATTTACCGACAATAATTTAGGTACTCTGGCCATGGCCACTAAACAACGTTGCCACCGACTTTACAAGACGAATGTACGTAATATTTGAACGGGTAATGAGTTGTTATCAGACTTGCTTTATGCAAAAAGCACAGAGTAGATCGAATAATTTTAAAGACTGATCATGTGAGCAAATAATTAGTGGAACAGAAAACACAACCGTAACTTGGAATAGTATTGATTTTGTTAATAGAATCATATGACGTAGGATTGGGTGCTTCTTCGGGGTAACACGCGAGGTAAATCTTCTCTGGAGCTGTACGAGCTTAGGTTTTAGAGGAATCTGTCGGGAGTTGTAACTACAGGATTAGCCATTGAAGCCTTACCAGCTCTATAGCTGGCACGGCGCAACATAAATACGAGAGTACTTGGCATTCACGTTAATGTGAACTTCAACATTTTAAAGGCGTGAATTCACCACTTCAGTCAGTGCCGTACGTCACGAACTGCACAAAATTTTGTAAAATGTAGATATCGGGATAAACGTTAACATGGAATTCGGATGGCTTCGGAAATGTAGGAATTCGAGCGAAGAAAATCGGAGAATTTCAGCCAAGAACTGACTTAGTCGGGATTTATACCTTGACCATACTCACTTGCGGAAAGATAAATTCATCGCGCAATGCATCGCCTCACGTGGATCGGTATGGGGTTCACAAGGACGCCGATGGAATGCGAGATTCCCCTCAGGCAAAGCCGCTGTGTAGCAGAGGAGGGGAAAGAGGTGAGCTGAATTGGAGTTGGCAGGCATTTTTATTCCCCGTCCCCCTCTTTCGTCATTCCCGTTGACCGAAGGTACACATATGCTCCAGCGTTTGCGTGGAACGGCGCCAGTTTGAATTTTTGACTGAACGTCAGGCGCTCAAAATTTTCCCAGAGCGAATTGTATAAGCCCTTCACCCCATCTTTCCACCCGCCCAACGTCGCTACTAGAGCGCGATGGCGTCGTCGCCGTCGAACGGTCGTTTGAACGAAACGTGACGTCGGCATCCAATTCTGGTAGGTGAGTTTTGGAGGGATGGGAGTTTAGGAAGGTTAAGCTGGAGGGTGAGGGGAAGGAGGGGGGGAGAAAAGTGCGTTCAGTAAGGGTCCTCTTTTCCTCGTCCTCCTGTTCAACCACCTCTCGGTTGCAACCCCTCCCCTCCTTCTCTCATTCCCCCCCCACGAAATACACCAAACGGCGCCTCATACAATTTTACAAAAGCCTTCTTCACCCGGAGAGACTTTGGAGCGCGGCTATCGAAAAAGAGGGGACTTGCGTGGGAGGTCAGGGATGTAGGAAGGGCATGGATGAGGTGGAGAGGGTTTCGAAACGGGAGGGAGGGAGGAGGAGGAGAGGAAGGGTGTTGTGAGATGGGCGGGTGGGGTCGGAGGGGCGGGCCGCGTGCTCGGATTCCCCGAATATGGAGGGGGTAAGGGGGAGGCTGGAGTCGGGAGGAGCCTTGCGGTCGACGGGCGGGATTCCCGCAATTGAATATGCAGAGAGGGAGACAGGGAGAGACGGAGAGAGAGAGGGAGGAGAGCAGGGCATTCAAAGGGAATGCCAAATCAGGAATGCGACGGCGGACTGAGGAGTGAGGACCGGGAGGGAGAGTACGGATGGAGGAGAGAGGGAGGGAGGGTTGGGTAGGGTATGGGCCGGGGGGAAGGGTGAGGTTTACGCGGCTTGAAAGGGCGGGGGCAGGAGGGATGTATGCTCGGTTCGTAAGCGGACGGGAGGGAGGAAGGAGAGAGAGAGAGAGCAAGTGGGCTCGGGCCAGAAGCAGACATTTTAACTAGTCTCCATTCACTCGTAGGAAATGAAAAAATTGTGCGATTGTCTCCCTAATGCATTCCACATCGCGGGCAAACAAAATATGAATGTCGAAGAGGGATGAAAGGGGGGTCAGTCGGTCGAAATCCATCCCAGGACTGCAGGAGGGACGGAGGAGGAGGTGGCGGGAAGAAGAGGGCGGGGAGAGGGACGTGTCCGGCACGACTGGAGTTCAAGGCTGAACTGAAAAGAGCACTTCGACATTTGCGACACACGCACTGGCCGAAGGCGGATCAAGCATAAATGTATTCCCGTTGCTTTCTTTCGTCGAGTACCACCTTCAAGGTTGGCCCACAGCAGTCCGTGTCTCGTGGAAGGAAAGGATGTGGGACCAAAACTGCGATGCGGCGATTGAATTGAATAGTTTTGCTCGCTACGCTGAATCTCATCGCGATGAGACGACGTTGAGTAGTAGGCGAAGCGGACAGCTGGCACGGGGAATTTTCTTTGGGGACAGTCAGCTGACCTGTGTCGTGCGCCCCGGGTGTTCCCGATACTTCGCGTATTGCCCCTCCGTTTCATTTCCGGGAGATGGATGTGTGTATTCAGGCAAAGTACGCTCCGGTGACCAATGCCGTTCGGATTTCGCGTCCGTTTCGTTTCCGCGAGGATGGAGTCACTCCAATCACCCTCTCCGTTTCATCACATCATTGCCCCCCCTCTCTCTCTTCCCAACTCGCCCCCTGGAAACCGGCGGTGCTTGCTCGTTGCCCTCGAGGAAGTTCATGATAGTTGAAGGCAGGAGGAACCACCATTCATAGACGGATTCACAAGACACACTTCATGAAATTCATACATGAAAAGTGTGGATGTGTTTGTCTCCTCAAATCAGTCGTAACGAATTCCTTTTCGAGAATTTTGATCAATAAAAGATACTTTTCTCATATGAGAAAATATAAATTCAGCTGGATAAAATTTCTGAGTCGCTTTTGATGTTGAAATTTTTTCATTTGTGCAAGAAATAGCGATGACTAATACGTAATTCTAATAATAGGAACTACACGAGACACAAAGTGACGAAAAACACAAAATACTCACGAGAACACAGGGATATATATACTATATATTAGTGAACGTGCATGTAAACGTTAAACTTTATTAATTTATTTTATATACTATATATTATGTTCGCTATAACTAATTAATTTATCAACAATGATATACACGGCATTTAACATCAGCATTTTATAGTCTAGTTTATCGATAGTCATATTTCGACGCATATACAAATCCTTCATATCTGAACAACATTCCATGGAAGCATCGTAATGTCACATTTAATAAAATCGATTATTTTAGATAAACAAAGAGTTAGTTAATTTGATAGAAATCAATACGGTTTTGAGATCATGTGCGCACGCGTTACAAAAACGCTAATACGGAATTGGAATTTTACAGAATAAAATGGGTTGCCACTTGGCCGTGCAATGCCCATGTGCGTGCGGCAGATGATGCGATTAAAAAAAAACATTTTCTTAATGAAAGAGAAGGAAAAAATAAAAAAAAAGTGGAAAGGGGAGAGAAACAATAAGGGAAAAGAAATATGACGTTGCCATAATTATTTGGCGGCGTAGGGAAGGAGGGGAGAGAGGATTTCGGTTGGGAGATGCGGGCGGACGGTTGGCTGGGAGAGTGGAGGAGGAGAGCCGAGGGGTGTCCCGTGGGGAAAGAGAAGAGGAAGGGGAGAAGAAGCGGCTTGAGAAGGGTTTGCATGCTGAGGAAGGGAGAGGATGGAGGTTAGAGGGAGATCCCCTCGAATGTGGGAATGGGGGAAAGCGGGCTGGGGGCTGCCACGGTGGGACGTCTCGGGGCCGGACACGGGCTTTGACGCCGCTGCCCTTGAATGCGAGTGGAGCCATCCGCCGGTCGCAGCCGACCAAAAGGCTAGGCGCAGCATTTCGCTCGCCGAGTAATGCGAGACAACAAAGGCCCGAAATGCAGATGAGTACGAGGAAGAGGGTGTGGGAATGAGTGGGGTTGGAAAGGGCAAGATTAGGGGATGTATCCATATTTAAGCGGGATGTTCCCGCACACACCCAGCCGGCGGCGAGGCTAGAAATTCCTTGAAATGCGCCGTTGTGGGCGTCCGAGAGGTTCTGCTTCGCTAAGACCTTTTGGACGCCCTCCCTCCGAATGGCAGGGGAAGGGCTAAGGGAGGGAGGGAGTACTGGTGATGCTAAAATAATGGAGCGGTGCTCCATAATACTTGCATAACGGTGGAGGAGGTAGAAAGGACGGATCCAGAAGCCTCGCATTTGGTCGGCTTCGTCGCTTTCCGTTCTTCGGATTGTTTAAATATCGAGACGGTGACTCGTGAAGGAAATCCGATGAGCTTGATCAGAAATAGTTGGCTGACATTAACAGGCTTGGAAGCTGAAAAAACAGCGAAAAAACTGCTCCGTGAAGGTCTGCCCGAAAGAAACGACGCGGGTAATGGAAGAATGTAATCCAAAATTTAATGCGGACATAAAAACCCGGGACAACACGATAGCCATCAGCAAGCAACATCCCAATACGTTTCTGAATATTTTAAGCCTTTGAATCTTAGAGTGTAACTTGAGCGCATGCCATATGACCAATTTTGTTCTTGATGTACCAACTAGCTTAGTTAACACGGTACAACAAAAACGGATTAGGACTGCCATGTTGTTTGATTAAGAATTAAAAAATTAAGCGAAATTCAGCTGTTTAAAACGCGAAAAAGGGAGGAACTATTAAACTAAAAACTTTTAAGGTTTGCTTAAAGGAAATACCCGATTAAGTCTCAATTTTTATGGCACAAAAATAATTTACAACTATATTTCTTGAAAAAAAATTGAAATTATTATTTAAGATTTTCAAGAAACAAAAATGTATTTAAACGCTGCTCATGTTTTGATCCAAGATATAAAGAAAGTTACTTTTATAATGGTGAAGCCTTACGTGGTTACCTCTTTAAAATGCAATTACTAGCACTAAATAAGAGCTCTCTATATGCATAAAATATTGATAAAGGTATATAGACCATCGGCTTCGGGCAACTTTAAACTCGTATGTGACGTCTCGAGGACTTTTTCATGTGTGTAAGACGATAAACACACATGCATCTCTTTGGTTTGCCTTTATGCTGGCGAATTTTGTAAAACTAATCGCTAATAAATGTAAATTAGAACGAAAAAGTTGTTGCTTTATCCAAAATATAATGTCACCAGTTAACACGGCACAAAATTGTTACGAAAAATTAAAATATATTTTAAAAAGCGGCAAGTTAAGATAAGGTCGATAAAAATAGTTTGAAGCCAATTCCTGCACAAAGAGGATATAAATGCAGATAAATGAATTAATTAAATTATAAATGAATATAAATGTCCACTCAAAATATTATTTGCCTACGTTGTAAAAATGTAACTAAGGGAAAACTGAGATCAATTAAATGGTTAGATCATTATTCTTTTTATGCAAGAATATTCATATTTGCAAATAGTTAGAGATTCAGATGCTATTAATTTAAGTATTTAAATAAAATCAGCTATCTCTAAATCTTAGTTAATAATAGCTATCAAGCGCACATAAGGGTCTGGAATCAAATTAATTATAATTAGAAAATACTATATATACTTCTTAAACGCAGGAAAAATTAATGCTTCACTCAAGTTGATGGATATTATTCAAAATGTCGCCTATCGTCGTGGGTGTGGGCTTAAAAATACGAAATATTTGACTTTTTTAAACTGTACATATTCCATGACATACTCCCCTGATGACTGACTCATTAATCTTCATTATATTCAAGCATCACCGAACTCCTACTACACTCTAAATCAATCGCGTATGTATAATATGCGTAGATTAATTTTTTCAATCAAATTTGGGCGTAATTAAATAAAAGAATATCGGGATTATTAAATAGTTTTTGATGCGATCAATCCATTTATATTAAATTAAAATGTAAAAAAAGACAAGAATCAAAACCCATAAATTCTATACTTAGTGTCAACATCATTTATTTCAATGGGAAAATCCCTAGGTTAATGGAATTGGCGAGGAAAAAACAATGTATTTCCATTTGAATGGATGAAATCTTTAACGTACGTAGCGCGAAGATATTTACATAATTTCAACAAAAATCTCTCCACTGGTGCAGGAGGGAGCAGAACCGTGAATGGAGACAACGGTGGAAACTGAGGGGTCGTATTCCAACAGAAGTACGAGGACAAAGAGCGCGAGGTAATTAAAAAGTTGGGCAAACATTTGAATCGCAAAGAGGCCAGCGGCGTGTCTGCGTGGAAGAGCTAGAATTTTGGTGAGCCGTGTGCTGCCGTACAATCTCCCCCGCCAACCTTTCTTCACAAAAACTTTCTTTGGCATGAATAGAGCCTGTCTTCTGTCTAATAAACCATGAAAACTCAAAAGCTAACTTTAAAGGCCTCAGCACTAATAAAATAATTGTCAGGACTCCATTTATAAAATTCAACCGAGACAAAAAATTAAAAAGAACGGATGCGGTAAAGTATCTCGCCTCAACACAACGGGAGAATGGCCGGCTAACTTCAAAATACGCCAGAGGGAAACCGGCGTCCGACAAATTTTTCCTTTGGCATCTGTATCACTAAAAACTCTTTCTGAGTGTCGACGTAAATTAATTTCATTGAGCGATCCTCGCTGGTACCCCGATGAAATTTTACCCGATAAAACTCACCACTGTGACCTTTAGCTATAATTTTGAAGTCGGAATCTGGAATGGTGGTCCCGTTGACTTCCGCCGAAGCATTCCACAGCAATAGAAAATCAGATGGAAGAGTTGGTGAATGGGGAGTGATAGTTTTTTTTGCGCATATGAATAAAAAAAATTACGATAGCGAAATCTCACTTGCGCCACGTATGTAAAACGCCACACGGCGAACCGCATTCATAATGGTCGCACACTCACTCACTACCAAGGCCACGCTGGAGAGGGTAAAAATAAATGAATGGTGAAATATGCAAACAAAGTCCTCTCACCCGCGTCGATCCAATCCATTTTCCGAATATATCACCGAGCGTATTTCGACTCATCAATACTGGAAGGTATATTATCGGACGAGGAGAATAAACCTGATCGCTTTGTCTTTATATATATATATCTCTCTCTCTTGCTTCCTTCTCCCCTCATCCATTCCTGCAAGGATCCAATCCATCCCCCGGACCCTCGCCTCCCCCTCGTCGCCTCCAAATCTCTTTTCTTCACTTCATGCACACACGAATGTTGGGAGACGGGGCCGTGGACGGGCGGGAAGGAGGACAGAGTAGAAGGGCGTGGGAGATGAGAAGGATCGAGAGTGGAGGGATGAAGCGGAGGGCCGGGGGGAGTGGGCTTGACGGTTAGCAGTGGAGAGGCAGGGGGCGAGGAGGAGGGGAGAGAATGCGGATGGGCGATATTGATAAAAAAAATATATCGATATCTTCAGGCAATTCCGCGGGAGTACCGCATGGTTTGAAGAAGTCAATTGATTATCATGCGGCTTGCGTTCAAAAGGAAATGAAGCATGGAAAGTGTTACCTTTCCTAGTATGCGATAGAATAAATGTGGCTTGGGATCTCATTTGAATTTTTCACTGATGACAGGGCCGCCTTAGAGCCCCAATATGGCAATGAGTTCTTTTTTAAATCAGCGATCTCTCTTTCTTCACCGTTTGTACCGAGCCATCGATGGCCGTAATGGTAATTCTTCCTAATAAAAATATAATTAAATATATGCATGTATTGGTGTCATTATCCATGCTCAAATTTGTCTGTGGGTATGTATAGGTGTACTAAAAAAATAAACAGCTTGAAAAGTAAAATTTAGGAATGTAACTATGCATTAAACACATTGCAAAATTTCTTTTGAATGTGCCTCACGTCTACAGTAAATATTTTAGTAAAGAATTTTGTTCGCCGCGGAAATAAAAATGTAATGCCATCATTACATTTATAGGAGTAGTAAGAGCAGTAATGTAGAGTAAAATTCTAGTCAATCAGATGGTGGTAAAAGACAAATTTTAAACTAATTGTATTATCTGCGAGTTATAATACTGTCTGTAATGAAGCTCTACAAATAGTAACTGGGATAGAGCTGATATATTCTCAATAGAGGAAAGAAGAATCAAGTCACGGATGAGGCAGATGGAAGAGGCTACTCTAGGAGACGTAACTTTGTCTCCAACTGAGAAATGGAACAGGAAGGTTATACGAGCGCATTTCCTGGAGAAATGGGAACGGGAATGGGAAACATTAGAAAAAGCAATAAGGACCAAATATTCCCTACCTAGCGTGAAGGAAAGGATGAAGATCAACTTTAAAACGTACAAAGGAATTGCTAAAATTTTAACTGGTCACGGGGAGTTTAGATCACGCCTCACGAAAATAGGGAAAAAAGGAGAGGAAGTGCAAATACATGATGTAGGAGGACACGGCAATACACAGAGTCCTTTATTACCCAATTTGTGCGGAGCAAAGATGCGAACTGAAGCCTATCCTTGGATATTTGCATAACGTCCAAAAAAATTGGAAAATATCTGCACGAGGAACCGATTAGGAAAATATTGGATAGATTTATCAACAAAAGGCAAAGTGGTAACGGGGAGAACGACGGAAAGGATAGGCATGTAACTCGTATTTTGTAAAAAAAAAGTTAACGAAATTGTATTGGGGTTTAAAAATAAGGTACCCCGAAAATTTTAAACAATAAATTGCCGATTCTAATGGAACAGCCAAAATTATAATCAATTATTATAACTATGATATCTTCTTTATCAACTATCCACTCTCACCCAGACCACAAGTATTTACTTATTTTTATCAGTTTCTATAAATAATGCAACTGGACGTAATAGTACAAAAATATATCCCCATGATGCGGTCACATCTTATCATCGTCTCAAGGCCCTATTGGATTGGACCTTGGATGAACAAAATTACTTTAATTTCAATGTCAATGTTTGTTTAAAGAAACGAGCTCGTAATGATCAAGACTTATGACGTATCTTACCATTTTTTCCTCTGTAATGAATACGGCAACATTTATCAACAGCACATAACAGCGTTGGAAAGGAATCGAGACCCGGGCAGGAGGGAAGTCGTATCGGTAGATGAGGGTGTGAATGGGTGTGAACGTCAGGAAGGGTGAGATGGAGGAGTGGAGGACGGCTGACTACCGGGCCCTGGGAGAAAGAATAGACGGACTCATTTGGCCGAAAAGGGAACGAAAAAATAACAGACGCCTCCGGTGTTCAAACGTCGAAATAAAAACTCGCACCGGTAGCTTACGCCTACGCCAGCTCTGAGCACAAAGGAGGAACAAAGGACCATGCGGAAAGAAATCGACTGCGTATTTCACTTTATTTTCATTGATCAACGCATAAATGTTGTATCTATATTTCTTGCCAAGAAGAGAAATTTTTGTTCGCGTCTCTCGTAATAATTCTTTCACAAATCGACTAAGTGCCTAATATCAAATGGGAATGTCAACATATCCTGAGGATAATATAGTCTAATAGAACCTCCACGCGATTTCTTATGATAACGAATTCAAAAATTGATCAAGAATGAAACGTTCATTTTAATCTAAAATGTAACTTACTACATTAGTAAATTATGTGGATATTCACCTAGAGTAACGGTCATATTAAGCACTGAATAATTTTAAAGAATTCACAAAATAAAAGTCAACTAAGACAAAATTTACAATATCCTGGTAGCGTAGCATTTTAGGCGAGGATTTATAAACGATAATACTCGTAGAAGGCAGGATTGTTACCCAGTGGCATCAAATGCCTTCCCCCTGCTGCCGAAGTAAAAACAATTTTTTCCGATCGAATGAGTGAACATTTTTACAACGATATTCCCTTGCTGATGAACATCATCTTGCGTAAAACTCCCACGTTTCAATATTTTTTTCGCATCATCGAGTACCCCTATCTTATTCGACGCATGTTTCAACACTCTATTTTTTTAAAATAAAATATTTATCAGCTATCGTAAAACGCAAGTAGTAGCCCCCACCCATATATTTGAGCCTCGAGAAGTTAAATCCTACATACTCGTATAACCCACCCTTGAGAAAAGGGAAAAAATAGATATTGCGCAACTCAAGACGCAAACGAGAATCAGAGGGGTTCTTGGATCCTATCGGAGAAGAAAAGGGCAGAAAATAGGTGCTGTAGGAATAAAAAAAAACATGACGAAGCTGGCTGCAGGCTACAAAAGGAGATAATTTTTTCTTCCTTGCGAGAAAATTCTAGAGAAAGAGAAGGAGCTCGGTCAAAGTAGGCGAAGCCTCGCCAAAGAAAACATCCACAGAGAGAATGGACGGAGTGAGATAGGAGGGGAAATGGAGGACGGGGAGTGAAGATGAAGTTTTGGGAGGGAAAAAAAGTATGAGCGTGCGGGAATAAGATAGACACAGAAGGGAAAGAAGAGATAGAGAAGGAGTGAGAGAGATGGGTGGAATCGAGTGAAAGAGATTGCGGAGGCGGGGAAGAAGTGGATTGCCGTATTCTGTACTAGCGGGTGGGGGGAGCTGGTGGAGGGCTGGGGGAAAGGGATTGGGTGGAAGGGAGACCAACGTCGTGCACAAAAGCAGTGAGAGATGCCAGCAAAAAGAATACGCATTCAAAGAACGTACGGCTGGAGCACTCTGCGCACCACCACCAACACCGCCACGTCGATGGGGAAAGGGGCGAGGAGCACTCTGAGCCCTTCGCACCAACGAGGCCCCGCTAAGCTCGCAAAGAGAGGCGCCGCCTCTTCCCTCGATCCAGTTTCGATTTGGAATCATCGAGGTGATTGTACGCAAGTCGATCCCTTGATAGTATTTTCTGCCAGGAGGATGGGCGAGAAAACGGAGAGAGAGAGAGAGTGAAAAAGAAAGCTAGAGGCAGTAAGAAAGAAGATAAAAAACATAACGCCTTACGGCGGAGAGGAAACGGCATCCGTGCATTCGCGCGGGCGTGGTGTTCGTCTGTGCGTGCGTGTGGGTGGCCACGTGAAAATTCGCTTCGGTTCCCGGAATAAGAGGAGGTGCTCATTACATCCGAGGGAGGCGTGAGAGAGAGAGGGATTAAGGTGGGGGTGAGAGGAGAGAAGAAGGGGTCGGGAGCGGAAATGCCTGCCATTCGGCAAATGGCTCGGGGGCTTCCGTGGACCCTGCACCCCAATCACAGCGGGGCTGCAGGAAGTGACGCAGAGGCGCTGGAGCAGCAGGCTGTGCGTGCGTGTGAGATGCTCGAGGAAGGCATGGATGGGATGGCCGAGTAGAAAACGGTTGGGAGGGACGGAGTTGGAGAAAGAAGAGGTAGGGGGGGGGAGGAAGAGGGTGCGGTGTGTGAGGGGGGAGGAGTGTTGGTTGGACGGAAAAGTAGCGGGAAAGTGAGATTAATGGGAAGGAGCAGTCCCGGACGACTTGGAGGGAAGCACCTAAACACAGACACACGAAAACACACACACACACACACGGAAACTTCACCTTTCCCCATGTGAGTGTGTTATTTTTTATTATCTTTTCTCACTTCCGAGTATCCTATCGAAACTGTTTGGATGCCTGATGTTTTCCCGAGAGAGTTTGTCCTGACCTGAAGGCAGGAGGAAGAGGAGGAGGAGGGAGGGAAGAGGACGACGGGTGTAAAAATTGAAGTGAAATATACAACTGTAAGCCGAAAATAGTCGACGTTGCTTTTTTTTATACATCGCCTCCCAGACTCTTCTTCCTGCCTCCTCCTGCCTCCCCACGCGCTCCCCGGACACGTCGTCTTACACACTTAAGGAAGGTTAGAAGTGACGGAGTGAGCGGAGATTACGAAGCTACTGGATGGAGCTGGGAGGGAAGGGAGCGGAGGAAGACAGGAAGGGAAGGGCGAAGGAGTGGTGACTGGAAGGACCGAAGAGGAGGAAGGTGAGCAGGAAGGAAGGAGAAGAGTGCGGGGAAGAATGTAAAAAGTAACGAGACAGGGCCCTGGGACGGAAAAGGTGGAATGGGAACGAGAGAGAGGTCGCATTCTTGGGAGAAACGAAAGGGACGGGGGAGTGCGAGGGAATAGGGGAATAGTCGGAGGAAAGAACAGGAAACGAGAGGACGGAATCGGAGGAAACGGGACCAGGAGGAGGTTTCGCAAAAAAAAACTCATTACTCTTGAACTTAATGGCCCTCCGGAGCACACTGAATGTATTTTTAAGGAACGAGGGACGAGAGGGAAAGGACTCGGATATTAGGAGGGAAGGGAGCACACAAAAGACTCTATTAAAGGATAAGGGGGGAGTTCAGACCGACTCGGGGCTCCTCGTCATGTTTACGCCACGCCAAAGAGAAACACGTGCATTAATGGTAATTTAAATGCTCCGCCGCATGTACGCGCGTAAGCAAAATGATGCCGTGGTGGGGGAGCTTCCCGGAGATGTGGAAGGAATACGCGGAAAAAATAAACACACACACACACAAACAACCAGCAGGAACCCTGCGTATCCTACAACTCTCGCGAAACTTAAATGACACCGTGGGATGATTCACACATTGAAACGGGTGAGAGGATGAACCACAGGCTGTTCGGGACAGTAAAAACCACGGGACGCAAAAAAAAAGACCGACGCACGCGATTACGGCTTTAATTTGCGAGTGAAGAGCCGAATTCATTTCTTGAAGACAAACTTATAAGTGTACACAGAATCAGGGGCGAATCGAAAAGGAGGGATATTGGGACGATACTTCCTTCCTCCCGCCCCCCCCTAGGAGATTTTTTCGGCTTTAATCCCATTGAAAATGAATATTAATTATGCTTCCGATACTGATTTTGAATTCCTGTTTTCCCCAGCATCAAATTATCCACTACAAGGTTCGCTCCAGTCAATATACCAAGGCGATTATTTAAAAGGTTAGCATGATCTTCAATTTTCAGATTACAAAATATCCCACCAGAGTTAGAAGATAACTAGAGCCGAATCTTCCCGGTAGGAAGCATTACGGAGCAAACGAGGATGTGGAGAGGAATGGGTGGCGAAGGGGTGGGTAGGGGTGAGAGGGTGGAGGGGAGAAGTGAGCGGATGAGTGTGTGAGTGCCACTCACACACATTGGTGGAAGAAGTCGGCCACTCAAAGACTCTCAGCACAACTTGGGAACCTATTTATCATTCCCCGACTGCAGTGGATGTCGTGATGCATGAGGAATGGCTGTGGGAGGGAAAGAAGAAAGGTGGAGAGGGAGATACGAAACGGTTGGAGGGGAACGAAGGGAGGGAGAAGGAGAGGAATCCCGTGGGGGACGAGGGAAGAATATGGAGCGACTCCGGGAGAAGAGAGTTAGGGGAGACAGAGAGTGAGAGAGACAGTGCAATTAATCCAATGGCGTCCTCCCCTTCCCCTGCGCCTAAAAAGAATTATATCGCCACCCGCGTAAAAGACGCACACGACTCGCTTGCTAGCGTGTGACACAGTCTCAAAGCCACCTTTAGCGAAGCAATGAGTGCAGCGAAGGAAAACACTTAGTTATCATTGCAAAAAACCGGCCATGGGAATCCAAAAAAAATAACCTCAACTGCCTTCGTAATTGTGTTTGCATTAAGAGAGATGGAACTATAAATAGACGGAATAGGAACACGTAGGGAAAACGTGCAAGGCAGGCGAACGAGGAGAGTGGGAAAAACGTATTTCAGCCCGTGTTTAGATAAGGGAATATAAATGTTCTGCATATTGACGACTAAAAAATAGTTCCACGTTTCATTGATTGGAAAAGGGCGAGCCAAAAATTGCGAAATAAAAATCACGGGTCTTCCTGTCCGAATGGTAACCACCTGTGTTTTCAGAGGAAAACTTATGTCGCTCCGAGGCGGATTCCTACGATCCCCTTCACCTATAATGCACAGACTTCCAATCAAGCGACGTAATTAAAGTCCAGGGAAAGGTAGCACAAACTCGTGGGTATATTAAAACAAAACGTCACAGAAACACAGTAAAAACACTTAAAAGCTTTGAGAGAACATTTTTTACGCTCTTTTATTATTTTCAGTGTTCCCAGTCATCTATATCATTGCGAGAATACGGCATCCTCACAGCGATGAAGGTGGCTGAGATCACTGAAAATTGAAAACAAAGGCTGTGTGTTCTTTTGCTGCGTGTCTCCACATTTATAGTGTATGTGCTGCACTTGTATTACGAACACTCATTCTTCTTCTGCCGATGAGGGAGCAGCCGCCGGGACTCAAAACGTTTGTGAGCTTCACGCTTGTCCTTTATTTTTCACACAGAATCCATTTTGCAACACGGGTATTTTTAGCCTTTTTTTTGCAAAAAAAATTCACAAATTAAAAAATATACAGTATTTGAGCGCATATATATATTTGGAAAATTGACGTATTTTTCCAAATTAGTTGGCATGAAAGAGAAAAGGAAATACAAATGTGAAACTCACAATCGTTCTGGGGCCGCAGACGGTACATTCGCCATCAGAAGACTAATGCGTGACTTTAATGGTGAATGTTTCAATTTTAATTTGTACGCATGTGTATGTATGTACGAGTATGTGCTGTAGAAATAATATATATATATATATATATATATATATATATATATATATATATATATATATATATATATATATATAACTTTTGGACGGCACAATAGAACCCAGAATAAAACGTCTGTCTGACGTCTGACAGAATAAAGCGTCTGAGTCTGACCTGAAGAAGGCCTCGGAGTAGGCCGAAAGCTTAAATCATCTACAGTGTGAGTGTCCTTTTACGTGTTATCTGTTTTATTCTGTGTTCTATTGTGCCGTCCAAAAGTTATATTGCTCTCGTGAGTACTTCCGCATCATCTATATATATATATATATATATATATATATATATATATATATATAATCTTGAAAATGACGCTCTCCGGCGACGCACAAACACGCAAACACTAAGTTAATAAATATTAAACACACAGAAACATAAAAGAAGGACACTTACAGTAGATATTTACGTTTCGACGGCACGGCCGTCGTCATTATATACATAAATTATAAATTGATAGATATTTTTAAACATAAACACAGAATAGATGTAACACAAACGGTATCTTACATTTTTGTTGGATGCACAAACACCTTCTGATGAACCACCACTACAAAAACAAATATAAATTGACGGAATTATTTTTAAATTTTTTATCATACTTATATCCTCTTACCGACCAGAACATATGATCTAGGCAACTAAAAGAGAAAAATTTTCTTGGAGCCCCATTCCGAAGGTTTTTTCTAACGGAGAAATCTTGATATTTAAGAAGCTCACAAGGAATATAAAATTGACCTTTCTCTTTCGTTTCCTTAAAGCTTTACTTCTCCGGACCACGGTGTGGTTTTCTCCCTAAACTTGAGTTCAAGCTACTTCCTCGCGGTCCAAACTGACACTCACTCTCACTTCCTCTCCTCTAATGTCTGCCCTTCTCCTTGCAAACTCGATATTCCACACAACAATAGCTTGACATACTACAAACACTCCTTTTCCCCCCAAACGCCGGTGGAAAGCATCAGGAATACTCCGATATGAAATGTGCCGGAGAAATGACATCGTTCATGCAGACATGAAGTAAATCCCAACCAACCGAATATTATTCCATTAACAAGATGGACATTTGTCAGATTTTATGGATTCCGTTCTTGTTAATGCGAAATTTAAGCAAAAACAATTTCAAAGAGTCATAAGATCATTGGTACCCAGCAGAAAAATTCTATGCCAATTCCTTAAAAAAATATAATATTCACAATGGAATCTCCTAGAATACGAAACATTTTCATTAAGAAATGACAACAGAGTTTATTATTAAGTAGCGTAGAATTTTCTGCTCATGTAAGGGGTACATATTTTAAGATGTATCAATTTTTTAATTTAATAATATATCTATGTGCGATAAATTCCATTTTGGCTCAGTTAATCGAGTACAAACATTTTTTTTCCTTATAAACTTCATCAGTATCAAATCCTTAGGAGAACTTTTGTGATTGGCCATTCTGCAAACTATTTGTATTTGGAGCAAGGCACTTTTAAAGAATTGCTGGGAACATTTCCGTAGGAAACTTGTGACTTCCTGCATTCTAAAGAATCACGGTGACTAGTTATACAGGTGACCTGTATACACTTCACTTTTAAACTCGAGACAAAGTTGGTATAAAAACTTCTGATGTAGCTTTTCGCAGATTTTACGTATTTACTATTGCTGCTAAATTTCTTTCATTCTTAAGCTGGCGTTGGTACTGGAAGCTTTGAAATTTTCGTAGAAGTTTTAAGAATTCCTTACGTTTTACGAAACAGTGGGAAGGAATTTTTTAGTAGGTCGTGCCCCTACAATATCCGTTTGGAACACATTCCAGTGTCCCAAGGCGGCTCTCTTCCTCGACTTTACGAGTTTCCTTCTTTTTTTCAAGCGGTGTGCTGTGATTTGTTGGTTCTCATTCATTGTGCATATTAAACTCAAAATTGAAACTCTGAGCCCCAGTTCAGTAAGCTGCTGTTGGTTGAAATAATAACATTTAAGAGTCTCCATAAATGAAAAATATTAAAATATCAAATGAACCAAAAGTTCCAGAACGGATTATTGTAACTGAAGTAAGAAAAGGGTTTTTCTGTAATATCAAGAATTACTATCGAAACTGGTCATAATGACTGATTGTTACGCAAAAAGCGATCAATATGCCATGAAATTATCGTCCGAAAAAGATTTTTTATGCATTAATTTACCTCTCGGAATAGGGGTTTTATATATTAATTTATGAGCAATGTAAAATATAAATTTATTATTTATATATAAAAATATAGATAATGTAAAATAATATTGTACTTGGCCTGTCAAACTATTTTAATGATCTGTGCCCGCTCAAAGCTTCGGTACTAGTTTCACTCCTGCTATGCAAAATGAGGACTACCTACGTATAGACTTGTACTTTCGTTGGAATATTAAGTTATTAGTAGTATTAATAAAGGATTTGTAGTTGCCAAGGCCTTGTTCATATATATATATATACAAAACCGGGAAATAGGCCAAGATTCCGAATTAATATACGGTCTTTGAAGTTTCGGTCTATTATTTGGATGGTGTATAATAATTAGCAACAGGCTACCAGTTTTAGGGTAGGTATAGTTAAAATAAGCATTTCGAACATGTTAAAAAATTGACTAGAACCTGCTTAGTAGTCTACCTGAAAATAAATGCTAACATTAAGAGTAGGCTCATGCCAAAGCCGGGCAACGCTCTATCATTCTTCCCCATTCTCTAAACATCCTATCCCTAACAGATTACTCATCTATCCAACTAGGGGCGTATATTACCTCAGCAGTTTTAACCCCACCCAATAACTATCAATATAACTTTAATGATGACGCGAAAATTAAAATGTAATCTAGGTAAAATTGTGTCATAAGTTCTATAACTGTGGGACTTATTATATATTAAATATTGGCCAATGAATGAAAATATCTCTCATCGAATAAAACCCTATTGCCGTAGCGTAGCAAAAATATATTTGAGAAGATGAAGCGATGAGATTTTTTTTTCAAGAATAAGATATGCTATAAATAGGAAATTCATTTTAAAAAACCTGAAAATAACGCTACTGAAATCAAGAGTTGAAGGCGTTTCCGACGCCGGGGATCCGAGTTTTTCCAATTACAAATTCACAGGTTGCTGTGAATAAGAAAGGTTAAGAGAAGGGTCGGCATTTAACTGGACCCCGAGGACTCTACTACTACCACCACCATATGAGTCCGCAAGGAAGCCCTTCCAGTTCAGGGTTTGCATTATTCTGGTGTGTATTCACCCCCTGCCACAACCCCTGGCGGTGCCTTGCCGGGTATATATAAATAAAAAGAGAATTACGTCTTTCGGTGTCAATCGTTGACTTTGAAGAGAGGTATGTATAGGAGTGGGCAGTGGGAGGGATACAAAGTTTCGTTGGCAAGTTCATTCTTGCAACTTACGCATTTCAAAATTTCCAACTGCTCCAAAGCATCGAACCTTTGACCTTTATTTTCAAAATGAAGCATTTTAGTCACAAAGTCACTTTTGTGGTAATTCTTGATGAGTTGCCTCACAAAGAGGGATGTAATGTACATGTTCTTTTATCCTTTCTTAAAATTTTCGTCCTCTTTGCCAAATTGGGCAAACTTTGGAGCAGTCGGAAATTTTGAAATGCATCCGTTGCAAGGATGAACTTGCCAACGAAATTTTGTATCCCCCCCACTCCCCACTCGTAGACCAACCACTCTTCCAAGTCAACGATTGACCCCGAAAGATGTAATTCTCTTTTCCTCCCAACTATATTTTAACCTTTTTATCCCTCCACCCTCTCTCATCAACCCCGATCAGAAGGTATATAGTATCTACCAAGTTCGCTTTTATGAGGACCACCTGATGATGACGTTCAACATCGAAACTTTGAACGTGTTTTAAAGTAAAGTGGGTGGAATAACAAAGTCAATAACTTCATTTCATTTCAATATGTTTGGAAAATCCATAAAGTTACGCCGGAGATAGCAAATGTTTTAATTACGTTAGGTTTTAACTAAGCACTGGTTTAAAGTTAGCCATTTCTTGTTTATGGTCATTTCTAGTTATGGTTGCTACTTTTCTCTTAGAAAAATTTTCACGCATAAAAATGTCGTACCCTGTGAAGTTAAATTTACAGTGAGCATGAGAATATTATATATTTCACGAAATCTTATGGGCGTTGATTTAACTGTTGTCGACTCTTTAGTATTACCACGTTTTGATCACGGCAAGAAAATGAAAACGAATTAAATGTTTCTAAAGTTTTTCATCATAGAGAAAAAAAACCAATGAAGTCACAGACAAATAATAATGTTATAACCCTAATTGATTCTTGCAAAAAAATGAATAAAATATAATTTACAATGGTCTTATTTAAATATTTGGCATGAATATTCTATTTGATGTGTGTCATTAACATGTACTACGGAACTGAAAAGACTTGAATAATAAATATGTCGTTAAGACATTTCTCTTCGATTTCCATATAGACGATAGTTCGTTTTTTTCTTTTCTACTTACTGTTCAAATGACATTTAGGAATAATTCACACCGGGTAATATGTTTTTGCTTAAGAAAACAATTCAGATATTTAAATTTCCTTAAAAGGGGACCATTTCCGTGATTTCCTTCCCAACCCTCATTATACCCGACAAATATTTGATTAATTTGTTATCACTCGTAATTGGATGTTTTCCTTAATTAGCCTGGAAAACTTTCTCTTTCCTCTGCTGGAATAGCGTAGGCAGTCATTTACGCTCCGCCAGACAACTCTCCGTTCAATTTTCGATTTAACTCTGGAGAATGAACGGTGGGTACCTACCTGCCTATTTCCCAAGCTGCGGTTCGCAAAATACCCGGAGGGGATTCGCGAGGGAAGTCTGGAGTTTTCCCGGGAAATAAATCCGAACCAGCGAACGCTTATTTGCGGCCGTACACTTGAGCCACTCTTGTGAGAGAATCGCTCCGTTCGGTCGTTTCGGGATTTCGTTTGTTTCGGCAAACTTTCCATCCACGGTCATAGTGTTTCGTGTATTTCGTCCGTTCTCGTCAAACAGTCAGGGATGTGGGGGGGGGGAGGAATTCGCGGAGAGTACAAGTCCTTCAATGACGATACTCCAAGCCCCGAAACACAAAGGAGGTTGACGTTGCAGCATAATCAAATCTCATTGTAATTCGCCACATGGCACTCTGATCCACACGTCCCATTTCCGGAAGATCGTTCTCATCTTTCGAAATCCCATTTCAGGAGTAAAGGGGGAAAACACGATGTAGCTCTTCGAAACATTGGACTTGGAGCGAACGCGTGATTGGGTAGGTCAAGATGTCACTTTTATTCGTGGCAGTAAAATACTTTTCCGTCTCTTAAGTTTCAAAGATCGATCCTTACGGTTGAAAATAGGAGCCATTCATGTAATTTATAAACCCCCCCTCATATGTATCGGAGCAGAATGTTAACTTGATAGATCTGAATCGATACGGTCGCCAAAACCCATTCACCTTGGGATAATAAACTTGCCAAAGAGTTCACAAATTTCCTGAAGGTGACTACCTAGGCTTTCGAACTCATCTCTCGTTGACACGTTTTTGTTGTACTACAGTTCCGTCTGCACTACTAATTCAAAAGCAGTTAATTTTAACTTAATGGTTTCAGTTTTGACTTCATGATTGTTGTGAGCAATAGTTGCAGAAGGAATAGCACAGTTTTAGACGGTACTTTACCATCTTTTCCGATGCCTTTAACTGTTTTGTAAGATTTGCTACAACAATTAATTAAATCCTGCTCCTTCTGTGAGTAGGAATAGAATTACATACATACTATATTTTAGGGATGCTTAGTGTATTGGTTAATTTTATACTAATTTAAAAATAGCCATGATGACACTTTGTTTTTAAGCATAAGGCCTATGCAGTGCAATATGTAGTGTAAGTTTATTCATTCGAAAAAAACCCTGCAAACAACAGCCAGGGTATGTGGCAAAGGTTAAATAACCTACACACCAGGTTAATTTTACCTACCCGGACATGACCCTAACGCGGTCGAACAATGATTATTGAACGAATATTATGATCCCCTATCGTTGTCGGAAAAAAATACATCTTAAATTTATCTTTTCTATACTTAATCTCTCTAATTTTATTACCATGACCACTCCAACTTTGGTACGATGGGGTTAATAATACATTTTCAAAATCAATGCTAAGGAGACCTTCAAATTCATACAAAAGCTCCCATGCAATGTTATGCATTGCATATGTAATTTATGCAGGAGCTCCAATTTGTAATTTAGCCTTCGCTCCGTGAGGGATCCCCAGCCTAGCTGCTCTAATATTTTGGATACGCTACTAAGTTTATCATAACATCGTTTTACAAATCTAGCTCCTTAACGCTTCACGCGATCCAATTCGGCAATAAATCCAACTTCGTGAGGATTTCATATTCTTGCAGGATATTCTAAATGAGGCATAATTAACGACAGGTAACTTTTCTCTTTGACGTATTCATCACATTTACCAAGTAATCTTATAATAAATCCTAATTTTTGTGAGCTTGTCTACATATTCTATGCATGTGATTAACCCAGGATAGATCGTGAGTGATGGTAACGTCTAGGTATTTAATTGAATCTACACATTCCATTTCGGTGTTCCCAATGCAGTAGGCGTTTGAGTGGGAATTAATCTCTTTCCAAAACTATACGACTACGCATTTTTTAAGTTATCAAGTGTCGCATCAGTGTTGTATAGCGTTAAGGTCATTTGATAAGGCTGCTGTATCCTCAGGATCACGGATACCATGGTAAAACACCGCATCCTCGGCAAATAAACGTATCTTGCTTGTCACTACGGAGTCACTGTAGTTAACGCAAAGTAGTAATAAAAGAGGTCCGATAACACTTCCCTGGGGAACACCTGAAGTAACTTCTACTGCATTTGAGCGAACTCCATCTATGACTACTATTTGTACCCGACCATTCAGAAAGTTTTTAATCCAACCCCAGATATTTTTATCTATGCCATATGTTTCTAGTTTTGCAAGTAGTTCTCTATGAGGTAATTTGCCGAAGGCTACTTAAAATCTAGCAAAATCGCGACCACTTGAACATTGCACTCTTCCGAAATAAGAATATCATGAAAAAAGCGCAAGTCGTGTCTCGCAGGATCTAACTTTTCGGGAAAACATGCTGATTTTTCATTGATAACTTCTGATTATCGAGGTGTTCCACGATCGAACTAGCAAATAAATATTCCATAACCTTACAGGAAATGGATGTGAGGGAAATAGGTCTGTAATTACTCGGTTTCTCCTTGTCTCCGTTTTTAAATATTGGTGTTACGTTAGCCGTTTTCCAAGTGGATTCAATCGGAAATTTCCAAGAAATTTAATAGCGACTCGCAGATATCTTTCTCTTTAACCCCAATTTGAAAACTATATGTGCTCCAATCAATTGATGGGACATTGAAATTGCCACCGATTATAGCGTCGTGACCATTTTATTGGGATAAAAATTTGTTCATTTGCTGATCTCATTCTAGTTTGGAATTATCTTTGTCGTCTGACGGCCAGTGAAATGCGCACACATAAATTATTTTAGATACAGGACTTTTAATTGAGCACCAAATTCTTTCCAAACCGTTACCTGGAATTACCTCAGCCCTGCTGACGCAAGAAATTTGAACTGCAATAAAGACGCCACCCGGATTTTATTTGTTCTGTCATTTCTGTAAATGAAAAAGGATTTTGAGAAAATTTCACCGCCGAAAATATCAGTGGATAACCAGCTTTCTGTCCCAATAATTATATCTGGGCCTGTGGTTTTAATAGGGTGATAATTTCCTGGGACTTTATATTATATATATATATGCAGTGTATATGTTAAATTATATTATATTTAACTGCCAATGGAGATAGTGTTCCATTAAAATTATGGTGTTTTCGAATTTTTAACGAGGGTCATCTTCCTATTAATATTGAATCCCTTATAAAATTTTCCAACCGATGCTATCTGATTGGTATTAAATCAACTATTGCTAGCACAGAACCTCACTTCCTTGAAAGGTACATAATTTGGCAAAGATGACTTTAGAGACCCACTAGATGCCCTACACCCTGACCTATACTTTAATCTAAAAAAGCCCCACAGTGCTCGAATATCCTACCCGCTAGACACATGGAGGCTTCAAACGTGTAGTGAACACCAAAACGGTTCAAGGGGTTCCCACACCATTGAATCGTTGGCTGAAGTTCAACGAAGGATGCCCCAATATCCCTGCAGAAAGGACGTAACCTCTGATTGATGTCTTCCACTCGCCTCCAAGCCAGAAGTCCACGATCAATCCTCGGGACAAGGCTTTTCCTTCCAGCTACATTTTAACCTTTTTACCCCTCCAATCTCCCTTATCCTCCCTCTCTGAGCAATCCCCCCTCCCCCGATTAGAAGGTATATATAATAAGTTTGCTTATATGAGAACTACCTCATGATGACACTCAATATCGAAAGTTAGGTCGTGTTTTACATAAAGGGTGTGGAATTACAAAGTCGATAATTTCATTTCATCTCAATATGTAATTAAAACATGTTTAAGGAATCAATTAAGACACTATATTCCTCAGGCGTAACCGAAAAATAAGTTTCCCTTTAAAAAATATCTCTAGTCGAATCTAGACTTCTTATGAAAATATTACGACGCAAGTTCTCAGACACCCTCATACTCTGGGCTCTCCTACCTAGAGCGTGGGACCATGCATATCAAAGCTCCAACACGCGGCCTGGAAAAATAAATACCGGGGTTTCCTGGATCCAGAAACTCCCTCTTCCTTAAAACTATGAATAACTCATACGCACGTCTCAGGTGGGGCGATAAAAAAAATTTCGCATCACCGGCACGAAAAGGTCGGATGAACCAAAGGGTTTGCTGAGAAACCGTCAACATTATCTTATTCCGAGAGAAATTTGTTTTTTCTCCTTGACCAGCGACACTTTCATTACCCTCGAATTAGCCAAGGGAGTAAGGAGTAGCGTACATTTTATTAACTTCGGGAAGGAGGCGGTTTACCGAGAGTCCCACACCTCCGCCCGCCCTCCGGCGAAGGAGACCTCAAAAACTTCATCGCGAGCGGTCTTCCCACTCCCGCTCACGTTCCCGCTTTTGTTCTCTCAGGTGCCTGCCTCTCTCTCCTTCCTTCACCAAACCGCGACTGTGTTTCAATTCGTCGCCCATCCTCCCTCTCTCTTCCTTCGAGAAGAAGAAAAAGAGGGATGTGTGATCTCGCTGAATAGCACGCTCTGTAAATGTGTTCCTGTACGAAAGACGACAATATATTAGGACCAAATTCTTCCCTTGTAAATGCTACTAATGAACCCATTCAAACTCTTCATCCACCTTTGTCCAAATCCTAGAGTAATTCTGTAGAATCTTATCTATTCCAAGAGCCTCTATCAATATCGTCTCCTGTGACGCCTGTTCTATCTTGGGTCCGAGTATTTCTGGTTCTAAGCAATTCTCATCGACATCATATTCCCTTTCTACATCCAAACTCAACTGACCTCAAATCTCTAGCCTATGATTGCTCATTGCATCCTTACAATCATGTCAGAACCTCCTCATCAATAGTTAATATGTTAGATATTACATATCTTATAATTTAAACAGGTTTTCCTTTTCTAAATCCAGTCGGTTCCTCACCATCCTATAATACATGCATGTATTCTATACGTATATAACTAAGAAAAATGGTGGAAGGGGTGAAGTGGAGCAGAGAGGAAGGAGGAGTTAATGGAGAAAGGGAGAGAGAATGAGAGTGTGGTGGGAATGAAAGTGAGAGAGATTGGACGAACGCGTGAATGGAAGCGATGGGAATAGGGAGTGGATGGCGGGAGGGCACAGTCGGCATCCGAGGATGTGGAAATACGGAAAGAGGGCTGCCTAAGGTGCAGGAGGTAAGGCGACGTAAGCAGGGGGAGGGAGTGAGGGCCGAGGGGAGGGAGTGAGGGAATTGAAATGTGTGCGTGGAGGAGGCGGGAATGTGAGAAGGTTTATTCTCGACGCGAGGAGTGTGTTCAGGAGGGTGAAAAGGATATAGGAATAACAAAAATGGGACTTTTGAGCTCCCTTCTCTCTGTGACTGTTTATACGTGAGCGTAACGGTATCCTTGTTGAGTCTCACAGCTCTTTCTCTTCTTTCCTTTTCCGACCTTCTCTCCCCAGTTTATTAAAATTGGGTGTGCGGCTCAGGCAGTGCTCCGAGAGCGCTCCTCGGACGCATTCAGAGAATTTTCTTTGTTTTCGCTCAAGTTACATGGATTTGGAATTTCTAGTCTCTTATTCTCGCACACTATGGAAACATTTTTACACTAGCTGGATTAAAGAAAACCTAAAAACTGATAAAATGATAAAGAATATAGGGTTCAGAAAAACGATTTGGTAATCATTTCTTTAAGATCACACTGGCGTTGGCAGTAGTTATCATCCCCACGAACCTAATTAATGTTGATTCAATACGAATCCCTATGAAAATATTGCTATACGTGTCATATATCACGAGGAGCAGAATACCTGAAATTATGTACAAAGTGAAGTAGGTTTCTCGAATGAAAGAAAGTCTGAAACAAATTCAGCTCTGTATTAAATTTTCTAAGCGTAAAAATATTTAACTAAAATCCCTTCAGAAAATTACAATTAACATTTAATACGCATTTCCCGACTTTGGGTTGAAATATCCACATTTGCATTTATTTTTGTAAATACTCTTTCCTAAAAGATTTCAGTTCTCTCCTCTTATTTTTGGTGTACTTCTTAACGAGAAGTAAAGTAAAACAGCGTAACATCTCACAGTTCTCCATTCAGCTCTAACACAAGTCTTAAAGTTCAATATCGATAGAGTTACAGGATCGATGTTGAAAGTGCTCCCGACGAGTTTTGCCTACTTTTAGCAAAGGAAACTTTCAAGTTAATATTCCGAGAAAACTGTACCGAGGCCTTCCGCAATAAGTTATCTCCTTGTACTTCAGAAACTGAAGTGCTTCTTCAACTCTTATCCGTGATATTCTCCGTGTCTTCTAACGTGTAGTAATCCAGAAAGTAATCCTCGAAAACTATTTATATCAAGCACTTTCAATTAGAATATTAAAGAAATATAGTTCATTTTATTTAAGTTAATCACGTCCCACGCCAGCCTCTTATACTCACATAACTATATTAATAAAAAATTTTTAAAAATATATAAAAGACGTTATCATCTAGTTTTTTTTTGCTTGGAGGTAAGTGAAGTAGTGAGTCTGACCTACCAGGTCAAGATCAAAGAACTAGAGCAGTGAAAGTGTACATGTGACACTAAATGAGCAAGGTAACATTCAAAATGTCTTCAATTGTTTGAAGTTAGTTCAAAACATCATATTTATCGAGCTGCAAAGGCTACTCATAATGAGCTAATAATTTTAATTGGCTTTTTGTTCTATGAAATAGACACATTCCCTCCTTCAACAGAAGAAGATGATCAAACCACCGAAAATGACAATTATACTATCAGTTTCTTTTTGTGTGTTATATGTCCAATATTTATCGCTTGCAAAACAGGTTAGGAAACATACATGGAGAAAGACAAAGGAAATTCTATTTCCACGAAAAAAACAAAACACCACCGGGATATGAACCATCACCTTGAAATTGGCACATCAGGACAATTGTTATAACATTTCCCCGGCAAGGTCCCGGTCCTGGGATACTGGATGTATTGCATTCTCCTAGGCACTTCATTTCTACTTCGTGTTTTTTCATGTATGTTTCCTAACCTGTATTCCTTTACCCTGTGTACCAATATAATTTTAAATTGACGAATGCGTCCCTGTATTATTTTTGGATAATAGTGGCCCTTTCATTATTATACATCAGCCTGAACCATTAGTGATATTATTCCTATCAACTCGTGCAGAAAATTATACCACGATAGTTAAAATTACATATAAAATTTAACACCTGGTGCATACGACATTTACTACTATTGCTGCCAATCACATTCCTCTATCGATGAGTTCCGACTTGCCATGGGCGTTCGTTACCTTTCTAAAATTATTTAATTAGAGGCAAGGATACCACAAGTGGAGCTATTTCCTCGAGACTATATTGAATTTATGCCAAAATTACATCAAAGCACCGTCTCTACATTCAAATACGGTTCAGTTAAAAACTTTGACGACCTTTTGAGGTCCATACTTGAGTCATAAAAAGACAAGGAACCAAGCTCCAATCTGGACAACGTAGTCTATTTGAATAGCTACCAAACCGTAAAGGCAAAACTGAAATCTATTAATGCTGATGGTACTCGCATGTTTCATGGAAAACCACTAACTATGACTTTATCTTCGTGTTGGAGCACGATGAATCTGCACGTTAGACTTCGTACTTGATTGCTGAATTTTTTCTCTCGTTCGCACTTTCAAGTATTACGATTTATCACAGGTTGCTGCTCTTTACAACATTCTCTCTTCATCTCATGGAATCCAATTAAAAATCCTTAACCAGTACAACCTTTTTGAGTGAGGAACGTACAGTACATTAGTTTTTTAATATAAAATACCGTTCCTTAACCACGTCATTTTGGATATTCGATTTCTCACTGCTACTGATTTCTTCGCATGAATAAAATGAGATGCGATGAGCAAACACACTTGCCATGACCTCAACTTAAGTTGAAAAAATGACCGCATTTTCCACCCTTAACTATAAAATACGTCCGCCGTCATTAATTTCCCGCTCAGTGATAACGAAAAGAGTTTTCAGCTTTTTGAATAAATGAGAAAACCCAGTATTATTTAATGTGGACATTAATTTGTTTCATTAATTAAATGCACATCATTGGATAAAACGGAATTTTATGGGTAACCAAACGAATCTTCTAGTTATTAGTTATGAGGGGAGAGGACCGACAGCAAACAACATTAACACCATTTGTTATAGTTGGGTTATTCGCCAGGGGTGTAATGTTCAGGAAATAGAAGAAGGGTGGAGAGAAACCCGGCTTCCGCATTAGCCCTATTTAACGAAAGGTACCAAGGGACTGCCTTTTGGAGATCCCATCCGACTGACGGGGTATTCGAAGTACTCTCCACATAGAACCTAAGGGAGGAATATCTCTGCATTCATTCCTCCATTCCAGGAATACGAACCCGGGTTCATGGGGTGAGAAACCAGTAATCTATCCACCGCAACAATCCTTATCAAGAGGAGCATGATATAGAAGTCCATACGCTTAACACATTACCCGTAGTAACATAATTATATACCTATTATTACATTTTGTTTTCACGGAAATGAAACTACCTTTGTGAACTCCGCAGTGAATATTAATTAAAAAAAACATTGTGTTAAGGACAGGTTAAAGTGAAACCTTATTCTGATGCTGAGGGTGAGACTCGACGGTCATACAACATGTCGAAACCAAGATCGTTCCAATAAATATTCACTTTGGAGTTCACGAAGTTAGTTTTATTTCCAAAATTAATAACTTCCACCATATCACGCCGGAAAGAATTTCCTCCGTCATTATTTCTTTTTTTTTCGGCGGATATAGTCACTGTCTGCGAGAATAATATAATTTACTATGAAGATTCAGCAGTCAAACGTAAATCAAAGACCCAGAAATTAACCGAAAACATAATTCCACTTCATGAGGGCGAGCTACAGAAATTACAACTATTGAATATTCCCATTTCACATTTCCGGTACAAATATTATAACAATTATTGCACACCCTGTAAGACAACCAAGATAAGACATATTCCAAGTAATTGCGGGAGATTCCGCAACAGTAACTTTTAATTGAGTCAACCGCTAATATGCATTTCAATGCAACGATTTCAGAGCGTAAAAATCATTCGCATTGACCCGGATTCGAATCCGCATCCCTCGAAGTCCGGCCGAGTGCTTAGCCCGTTAGGGATATGGGTTCGAACCCCGGTGAAGGCGAATGATTTTTACACTCTGAAAATGTTGCATTGAAGATTAGACCTAGTTGACCCATGCGACCGGCCATCGAGTTAACCAGTTAGTACAAGCACTGTATTAGTTTGGAAGACAATATAATGGTGTTGTTGAATAAGAGTTGTTTACACCTCGCAATGAAAACTAAAAGAATACAATTGTATCGATGAATTTTTATATGGATTTCAATCTGCTGAAAATGCCGTAATATTCAAATTTACTTTGTTTTTTGCGTCTGTACATAGAGTGAAAATTACCTTTTACGAAAAATGAACCGTTTCCATGGTGACTTAAATTTACAAAAGTTTAGTTTGTTTTACAGCCTGAGAAAATAGATCCGCTAAGCCTGCAAACGAAGATTTTAAGTCTTCGCCGATACTTTTGAAATAGGGAATAAATAAGCGAAGAAATGTTTCGACCACTCGTTGAACCGTCAAATGAAACGAGGTTAAGAATATTCGAGCACTTGTATTCCGGGTCTACAGACGAGCGGGAAACAGAAATCGGCCATTTTATTCTGCCTATCCCATCCGTTCGGGCAAAAACCCACTCCCTCGCGTGTGTTTTTAAGCGGAATTCCCAATGACGGAGCGGCGTAGGGTGCTCCGCTAAGATCCTTCGCGCTCCATCGGCGCGATCCCTCCTCCTCCCACGCTCTCTCCACCCCGGTCCCCCGCCGTATAATGCCGCCGCCGGCTCTTCACAGTGCCGTATCGGACGAAACGTGCCCATCCCCAATGCGCCCTTCTTTATCCTGCCTTGCGCTGGAATCCCTTTGCATTTTCTCTCCCGCCTTCGCCAACTTTTTTTGTTCCCTGCCTCACTTACCCCAACCCTTCCCCACCGTCCTCCAGCTCCCCGCTCCGGATCCCAGAAAATGAATCTCTCGACGGGAGAAAAAGCGAGAGGGGTGCGGCGACGGGGGAGGAAGAATATTAATGGCGATGATATATAAGTAAGGAAGAGGAAGGAAGATAAAGCTTCGAGAGAGGGAACAGAACAGGGGCAGTAATACTCCCGTGGAAGAAGAGAGAGGGAGAGGTGGGCGTTTTCCGGGGTTGGGGTGGCGGTGGCGCGTGTTGCAAGGGAGGTTGGAGAGAGGAGTTGAAGTGGGACAAGGAGGGCGAGTTTCTGTGAGGGTTGGAGGAAGGAGAGGGCTGCCGAAAAGGCCGGGAGAGGACTGCGGGAGGGAAATAATGCGGCGAGGTGGGCGACGCAACCTCTGCCGCCACTGCTGAGAGGGGTGGCGGAGGTTGGCAATAAATTCTTCTCTTCCTCCCTCTACCCCGCATGAACATTACGAGCTCCACTCCGCCCCGTACCTTTGCACCTTCTCCCCCGGCCAATGGTGAAATTTTCCAATACGCCCGGATCCACCACGTTTAGCATGTTTCCGCGCGCCGACGAGCCTCGCCCTGCCGCTGAGATCCCCAAGAAAATATTCGGACGAACGGGGGAGCCTCACACCGCAGCGGCGATGTTCCTCTGCACCCGTAGGCCTCGTGGAGCCCCGCCGGCACCGTTTGTGGGGTCTGTCCCCTTTGGGTGCAAAGGCAATTCCCACCTACTATTCGTGCCCGCGGAAGTCTTCCGTGAAGTTTACATTGCCGTTATTCCTTCTTCTTTTACGTTTTTTAGTTTCTTTTCACTTAATTCTAGTATTTTTCTAATTTATATTGCTCCATATAAAATTCCTGCGTAAATTCGTACATCATAGATGATAAAGGATATATGGTGACATGACATAACCATAGGACTTGTGATTTCAAAAATACGGAGACCCCGTATTAATGGTGGATGAATGTGCCAAATTATTTTTTTGTCATTTATCAAGCGGGTCGCTTCGGCAAAATAGGAAAGAGGAGGAGGAGCAGCGTTAAATTCGCTACCGCCATTAGCCTATTCTAAAAAGAGCTTGACAGGTCTCCTACAACCGACGGCGTTCGTCACTTTGCCATCTCCACGTAACATCACAGAGAAACCGGAAGTCTTTGTGAAATCCCTCTGTCTAATGAATAACCCAGACTCTTTAAGTATCAAAACCTAGCGTCCCTTTCCTGCCGCATTGGCCTCATCCCGTATGGAGACTTTGGCCTAGTTTTGGAATTTAATCGGGAATCTTATGCTCTTAGAGCACTAATGAGGCATTCGGAAAACTTATTTCTATTTTCATGCGTTCGAAGTGTTCGCGTACCTTTCAGTTCCAAAATCCGGTCTCTAAGCATTCGACGTTTTTACAGCCACGTTTGGTGCAGTTTTTTTTTAAACATTTTGTTATTCAAACCACGTGTAATTTTCTCCAAGATGCTTAGCTCACGCTTAATCTTTGACCTCGATCTTGCTTAATCTTCCGTTTTCTGGAACGATCGCACACCTCGTGAATTATATTGCCCCCGCACAGCTTTATTCCCTACACTTTTCACAAGAACTGTTTTCAACATTTAATTAGGAAATTTCATCCTGAACCATAACAAATTAAGACAAGCATCGACATTTTACAAAAATTGATCCCTCCCAAAACTCCAATTACAAAGGAATTCAGCTATTAACGCCCTGTATTTAGCGTTGACGGTAATATATTTAAATTAATACCACTCTGAATGGTATTTACTGTCTGATGCTCAAGTGAATACTATATCATATCTGTTTAAAACTTACTATAGCTACAATTGTACTCCTATCAGAGTAAGATCACATTGTTGACCCGGGTTCACCTTGCCATCAAGTTCATATTATAATTTGGATATATTTTAACACAATTATCTTTTACCATTTATGTAAAATATATCATTTAATTTTTTAATTAATTGAGACAAGATCGATTTTTCTTGACCGCAATAAAATTTAATAACATGCTCATTACTCTTATTGATGTTTATTTACTCATATTATTGTTGATGATATTATTGAAGATCTGTTTGAGAGACTTGTATTTCGCAATAATTTGGATAGAAACTTCGTATTCGTATCGTAGAAACCCAATAGAATTTTATTTAGATCATACATTGAAACGTTCTCTTATCACTTTTAACTAAAGAGTTTATTTTTCAGTAAATTGACCTTTACAGTATTTCCGCTAAAATCAGTTTCAGGAAAAACGGATACTTTCGTTTTACGAATACGTTCTACACTGCACATTCTATGAAAGGAACTGGGCAATTAAGCTTATAATAATATAGCCAGGCTTCCTTTCTACGAAGAAATCCAGCTCTATATCAATAAGCAGCTTGTCATTTCAATTCAAAGGGAACCGTGAGCACTTATATTATTCCACTACCCGTAAAACAGGAAAGTTAGTTCTCATTTCTATTCGCAAATGTATAATATCGGCGGACAAAAAAAGTCTATGAACAGTTTTCCCACATAATTGGTACTGAAGATGATAATTGTAACCCCAATTGCTGCGAAAACTGAAATGTTTTACGGCTGAGTAATAAAAACAGAAGAGCATACACATAGAGAATACGTATAGATTATTGCCTAAACGTGGTATAACGAAAATTGCCATTTAGCAACATTCTATTCATTTTTAAATACGAATTTATTTATAATTATCGCAGAGTTCTATAAAAAGTTTGATAAAACGCAACTGATTGTAGCTAATAACTACACAAAAAGTACTTGGGACAATATATTTCCATAGTTTTAAAACATCGGGAACCTTTAACTCTCACAGGGACATATATATTTCACCAGAAGCAATATGTTACCATACACACACACACAATTAAATTGCTTTCTCAGGGAGAAGAAGTGTTTCAGATGATAATAATAGAAATCAGAGAATACGCTGAATTGGAACAAATCAAAAGATAATTACACTGACTAAAAACATGGCATGACATAGCATGCTATCAACTCTATTCACAAATTTAGAAAGGGTTTTCCAACTGTTACACTGTAAAATTAAGGTTCTGCTCATGCATCCTTTCAATTTCCTTAAGTTCTGCTACAAGAGTTATATGTCGAATTGTTACAGTTAAAGCGCTTATATTTGCTAACCTCACAATTCCACAAGGATTCCTGTTTTAGGGTGTGTTCTTTGCCACCCAGAGTAAGATTCGTATCTTTGAAATACGAATGCATTCCAAGCTCCTGTTTTAATTAAGTGTTACATTTGGTACCAAGGCATCCACAGTCTCGTGCTAAAATCCTTTCTCACTCACCCAACACAGGTGAATTTTTTCCAAGCGGTAAAATTCCCTCGCTAGTTCCTGTCTCAAATCTCACAGTCTTTTGTTTGAGTTGCTTATTTCCTCTAAGAATGAGAACTATTTGCTTTGTCTTTGAGTTTTAATTACCGTCAAGGGTCACATTTTCAGTCTTCCACATTAACTTGAAAAAGTAGAGAAGTCATTTTGATTAAGTCTTATAGAAAATTACATGGAAAATTTTAAGAAAAACAACTAGGTTCAAGTGAAAATATTATGCGATTAGAAACTCATTTTTGTATGCATCGTTACTAATATCTTGTTTGTTGGTTAATCTCTTAATAAACATTTTCGAGAGTTTTGGAAAAGATCCATCACTCTTTTCTAATGTCTACACTTACATTCATAAGATTCATATTCATGAACATAGGTTCATAAGATTAGTATTATAATTTCAAATCTTAGATAATTATTTTATTAAAATCTTCCATGAATATTTCTACAACTCTGATACTTAATGAGAAACACAGATGTAAAAGCTTCATCTACATTTCATAGCGCAATTATTCTCTCGCAAGAGACGTCTACATACTCTTTTTATCTGCTATCCATCATATTATGATTCACCAGCACTATATTTTAACACAGGTTCAATCTAATTTTGTGCTTCCCTAAACGATGATTTATTAAATTTCTTGGCCAAGGAATAGGAGTGATTACTCAGGGAAAGCGTGGAATAATAGAAATCGCAAAAGAATGATCACGTAAAATGATTTTGGTCTAGAAACATTGCTCGGACAATGGAAAACTATTGATATTGCGGTCTTCTGTTCGCCACCAATCCAAATTAATGGGTTTTCGTGCACTGAGAAATAAAATCTGTTAACGGACTGACGCGAAAGAGGAGAGGATTCTTTATCTAACCATTTTCCTCCCAAGACTTTTGGCGGCATCCAGATCCCTTCGTGCGATAGGGGACCGCCCGCCGTATTTTCCCTCGACACGAACCCGGCGCCCATCCCCGACACTTTCCACTCACGTCTCCAGAAACAGGTGGGACGGAATTAATACCCAGACCCATGAATCACCACTCCACGGTGTTTGCCTTATCGCGAATGCATAGCCGAAAAAAGCCCTCTCATTTTATTTCAAGGCGTCTATCTAAATAAAATACCTAATCTGTTGCCACTCCCTTCCTCGCATCACCGGAAATAAATTCAATTAAAAAAAGGCGGTCCGAACTGAGAGGCAGTTTTCAATTTGGCCCATGGAGCCTAAAAACGTACATCAGCCTGTCCCCCGTTCGGCAAGGAAAGACTGTGGTCGCCGAATGAAAGGAAGAGGTTCCGAACCATTGAAAATTACTGTGCACATGGACCTATTCATTTTTCAAACAATCATTCTCAGGAAATATTCACAGGAATCACTGTAGGTACAAGTTAGGTTGGAACAATCAAGCAAAACTATTGAGGCTCAAAGTCGCCTTAGTTTGATTTCAAATCGACGCACAACATTTGGAACCTTGACTAGTAGGCCTTGACCCGTAATTTTTTAAGCGAGCTGGATAGAGAGATAATGGATTCCTTTTATGTTAACAGTATTTATGGAGGAACAGGGAGTGTGTAAGATTGTCGGAAAGTCAGGAATGGGTATCGTAGTGCGGACGAAGGTTACAGGACGACATAACCTGCATCATAAATATTAACCATATAGTTTTTTTTTTAACGCTGAAACTGAGTAAGTAATTCTACCCCCTTTAATCTGGCAAGCGAGAATACAATGTTACTTTAAACTTGGAATGCGCGTGGAAGCTATCCTTTTTCTCTCAAATATTTTGTGTTCATAGCGGTAGGAATTAACACGAATGGAAAATTGAAACTACAACAGAATAAAAAATGTTTCATAACACACCCGCATGATTTGATAAGTAATTATCGTAATTTGTGATATACCTAAAATTCTCTATAGCACTCTGCATGGATAATAACACGCAATAAATATCTCTTTACAAATAACTAGAGTTCAATTAGGAATAAATGAAAATCACCATAAAAATCATTTAAATGAACTAAGATTACGATCAAGATCTTTTCAACATAATTTACCTTGAATTAAGAAACTTTAAATGGAAAAAAAATCCCATCCATTAATTCCGGAATCCGAATTTGAATCCATCTCAGCTGCGATCACGTTATTTCTTCTGAAATTTCACTCTCATAATGTGCAACTACTCGCTCAGCTTTTCGACATTGATATCGAGAGGGAATAGAGAGAAGAAACTAATTATAAATGAAGCAAGATGAAAGAAGAAAATAAGACGGCGACATAGAGGGAAACGAATTGGGGAAATCGGAAATAAGAAGAGAGCAAAGTGACCTGATAACATTGAATTAAACATACTGGTCAAGGTACTCGTGTAGAACTCATTGAACAGCATTTTCTAGGAGGGAATTGACTAGTACTCTTCATTTTAGGTGAGAATTCTACTAAGAATTCTATCACTGTGACTTAAAATGCATTTTATTGACTCTTATAAGGGCCTCTACCTCTTAATTGAATCAATTATTAAGAGCAATTAGAACTTGTGTTTGAAATTTTATGTTTGTATTTATGAGGAGAATAAAATATAGCTTTTAATAAAATTTATTTGTAAATTATAGATCGGTTTCTTGATCAAAGTGAATGGTGAGTTAATACACTGGTCTCTTCCATAATAGACAACGAACTGTACAAGAACGTGGAAACGTTAAGATCGTGGAGTACACCTAATAAAATAAAAAAGAAGTGTGTTTAAAAAAAGAAAACATCAGAACCAATTAGGTCTCTATTAATTTTAAAACTATTGTTATAGCTATGGATGCCTAGAGTTCTAGTGGAACTTGGGTAAATTTATCATATTTTTTTCTGGATTGAAAAATAAAATTGATCACGAATAATTTTGATCGTTAAATTAAACAAACCAAAAGATGAGCAAAAATGGAATTCTTTCTATAAGATATCAACAAAAAATTTTCCTGCTGGTTTTAATAATGCATATAAGTTTTAGCCTATTAAAACGCGATTTATTTAAGCTATTATGGAATGCTCGAAAGCTAGCGACAAGTTGATGGGATGCATTACAAATTTTACACCAAAGTATAATAAACAATATTTCATTAAATTTTCAAACCGAGATGTTTAGTTAACTAATGCGACGTGCTCTGGAATGAGGACGCGGTAAAACAGTTTGGTAGGCCAAAGACGAGGGTGGCGCCAGCGGAGTTGCTCCTAAACCAATTACCATCCGATTATGTGGCGCCATAAACATGCCACCACATGTGTTTCCAGGCAAGATGACGGGGAAACAAAGGTGTTGACATTATCATGCGTCTTCGTAATCACATGGTAATTGGCTTGCGGCCAGCCCGGTTGCTTCGTTTCACTCCTGCCATTTTCCTCAAATTCTCCTCTTATTTGCCATCGTAGGATGAGACGGAGAGGTCGAGGGAAATGGAAAGGGGCACGTTGAAGATGGTGGGCTCCATCACGACCCCAAAGCTTGGGCCGAAAATTGATGAAACGTCCGAGAAAAGTGTACCCAACCAACAAAAGTGTACATCCCTCATTGTCACGGGCGTGATGGAACAAAAACAATAGGGCACTCACAATCTCACCATTACACAATACTGTTGTTTGGATACCTCTATGACATAATCACTCTTTTCACCCGGAAACCTTGATCATACTTACAATATATTCACTTCTATGAATATTCAAAAGCACGTAAAAGGACAGTCACGCTGTAGATAGTTTGAGTTATCGGTCTTTCTTTTATTCCTTCTTCGGGCTAGACTGATGACCTGTAGAAGTCTTCGAAGAAAAATAATTTTTGTTTCCGTAGTGCAGTCCGAGTAATAAAATGCTCCCGTGAGTTGTTCTACCTCTTGGATATGTGTGTATGTGCATGTGTGTGTTCATGTACGTTATTTGCGTGCATGTATGTGTGTGTGCGTGCGTAGGTTTTTTGTGTACGTATGTGTGCGTGTGAGCGAGAGTTCATGTGTGTGTGAATATACATAATAATAATTACAAAAATAAAAAATGGATAAACACAAACGTAAACGTAACTCATTTCCACGGTCCCAGCCGCCTTCATCAGGGTATTAGAAGTCACGGACGGAAAAGTAAGGAAGCAGACGAATATTGGGTGGGATGTTTAAATAGAAGGGCATTTGTAATCGATGATTGGTTGTTAAGAGGAGGTGTCATGGCTGTTGTGAATAGTTTAGTCTGGGGTTTGGCATGGGATTTAAAAGACAGATACAAGCTAACTCTAAGATTTATTATTCTGGCTGTTAGCGGGTAGGAGGCAATAATGGATTGTCGAATTTTATCGATGTGGGTAGCTGTGCGTCTGGGGACTGGGAGAGAAGCTGATGGGAAAGGATGAGGCACTGTGGTTGTTGATTCTAACATTGAGGGGCGGGGTGCATTGTTAAATGCAGATGCGGGCCTTCTACAATGCACCCTGCATTGTAGAAGAAATTTTACTAGAGTACTATTATTTTACTAGATATTTTTTGTCGGACCTTTAAATGTTACAGTTAGGATATGATAAGAAACATGATATTTTTTGAAAGATAAGTTTGGTTGGGTCAGTCGAGGTGATTGTGTACATATTTGAGGAGATGTCACTAAACTGTCTCTTGGGCTCTTTCATTTAATCTGTGGTGCTAAGTTCTACAACAGTGGGGTCTTTATCTGCTGAAGTGAGAACGATTATGGGATTGTAGATGAGTTTTTATAACAGATTTAACGGAATTTAAACGAATTTAAAAATGAACGACTAAACATTTTGGATGAGAAGAGTTCGATGAAAATCTCTATTGAATGATTGGGAGAAAAAGGTTTCGATTCGCGAGGTAATAGACCTCTAAATTGTAGTAAGGCAATGTGAATATTACTGGTCTCTTGTTGGTGTATAGGTTTGAGCATTTCAAAAAGCCTGTTTCAATATAAATCCAAAATAAAAGGCTATCTTGATATAAAAATCTATCATTTTGCGATACGAAGGCAAACCTCATCTCCATCTCCAACAGGCATCGGGTGCTACCGAAGGATAGCCGAGCGGTATCTCCGGCCCCTACCTCTGTCCCTGTGAGAGCACCACTAAGAAGAAACCGTCAGAGTGGGAAGGGGGCGATTCTAGTTACAAGCAGCAGTAATGTCAGACGTGTAATGGTCCCATTGAGGAAGAGGGCAGACCATGAGGATGTGAGCCAGTGCGTGTCGTGCACACCTAGTTGCCCAGGTGACGAAGGAGGTTGAAGCGGGGGCTGCGGGCACGAAGTTCAAGGCTTCGGGTCGTGGCTCATGTTGGCGTCGACCGTGGATCTGACGAGATTCTGAATCCCTTCAGGGAATTAAACTCGGAAGTAAAGCGGGAGGATGGCATCGAAGGGGTTGACGTGATAAATTCGGACTGCAGCCTTGTGCCGAGGATTGAACGTGGACCTCTGGTTTGGAGCCGAGTGGAAGGCATCAATCAGAGGTCGTGTGCTTTCTGCAGGGATATTGGGGCGTCCTTTGTAGAACTTCAGCCGGTGATTCAATCGTGTAGGAACCCCCCTAAAATGTTCTGGTGTTCACTACACGTCTGAAACCGCCAGGTGTGTAGCGGGTAAGATATTCGAGCGAAGCAAAGCTTTTTAGATTGATGTTTAGGTCAGCGTGTAGGTCAATTAGTGGGTCTCTAAAGTCTTCCTTGCCAAATGAAATAGCTTTAAATGAAGTGAAGCTCGGGGCTAGCAATAATTCAATTAACACCAATCACATAGCATCGGACGGAACATTTTATAAGAGATTCAATATTTATAAGAAAACGATCCTCGTTAAAAAGTAAAACAACCGTAATATCAAGGAAACATTATTTGAATTAGTAGCTGATTGCCGAAGTTAAAAGAAAAATGTCGCAGCATATAATAACCTCATTTGAAGTACAGGCGCAAATTATTGGGAGAAAAAGATAGTTATTCACTGATATCACCGACGGTGAAATTTTCCCAAAATCCTTTTCCATTTACCGAAATGGCAGAACAAATAAAATCGGGGTGGTGTCTTTATTGCAGTTAAAATTTCTTGCGTCAGCAGGGCTGATGTAATTCCAGGTAATGGTTTGGAAAGAATTTGGTGCTCAATTAAAAGTCCTGGATCCAAAATAATTTATGAGTACGCATTTTACTGGCCGCCGGACGACAAAGATAATTCAATACTAGAATGAGATGAGAAAATCGAAGGATTTTCATTACAATACAAATGTCGCGACGCTATAATCGGTGGAGATTTCAATGTCCCACCTATTGATTGGAGCACATACAGTTTCAAAATGGGGGGTAAAGACAAAGTTACCAGCGAGTCGCTACGGAATTCTTTCACGATAAACTTGTCACTTGTGCTTGAATCAACTTGTCAATTCATCAACTGAGGGCGATAACATGCTTTATTTGCTAGCAAAAAACGAACCCGAAAATGGCATAACTATTCGTAGAAACTATAAAAGTAATAGTGACCACAGGGAAATAAATGCTACGTTTTCGGCACGTGGGGTGAGAAATAAGAAGCCTAAAAGAAAAATGTACTTGCTTAAAGAAGGGGACTTTAATGGCCTAATATACGTGCTACAGACACAATTTGCCAATTTTAAGAAAGATGGTAATCACCGAAAAACTGAGGATAGGTGGAATCACTTCCTTGAGCTGACGCGCTCAGCAGTCAACGAGTTCATTCCCAGTACATTTTCAAAATATTACACCGAAACCAGATGGAAACACGCGGATGTTAGGAAAACACTGTGACGTCGAAAGCTATGTCACGACAAGATGAAAAATATTGGGGATGTCTCTAGCGACAAAAGGAATTAGATTACCTATTACTACAAAATATCTTGGGTTAATGCCAGGAGGGAATTTCGGAAAACGTTGAGATAATTCAAAGGGAAAATATTAGCGGAAATTTTGAAAGAGAGCCTGAAAGCATTTTAGTAGTACGTCAGAGAGGTTCAGGAAAATAAGTCAACAGTTATTTCAGCCAAAAATAATAAAAGTGAAAGAGCTCCTAGCAGTTTGGAAAAGGTTAACTCATTAAATTCCATTTTTCAAAGCGTCTTCACCAATATTTCACCTAATGTCTCCGATAGCTTACCAAATTCGGGTGCCGATCAACCGATGACCAAAATTGAAATCTCATTTAATGGAATAGAACGTTTGCTGAAAAACATTAATCCTAATAAATCCACCGGGCTTGATCAATGACCGCTCGTGTCTTTAAAGAACTAGCGTCGAAAATTTCACCGCATATAGTAATCATATTTAAGAAGTTGTTAGCTGATTACAAGGTTCCCAAAGATTGGAAAACGGCGAACGTAACACCAATATTTACAAACAGAGACAAGGAGAAACCGAGTAATTACAGACCTATTTCCCTCACATCCATTTCCTGTAAGGTTATGGAATATTTATTTGCTAGTTCGATCGTGAGACACCTCGATAATCAGAAGTTATTAATGAAAAATCAGCATTTTTTCCCGAAAAGTTAGATCCTGCGAGACACGATTTGCGCTTTTTTCATGATATTCTTATTTCGGAAGAGTGCAATGTTCAAGTGGTCGCGATTTTGCTAGATTTTAAGTAGCCTTCGGCAAATTACCTCATAGAGAACTACTTGCAAAACTAGAAACATATGGCATAGATAAAAATATCTGGGGTTGGATTAAAAACTTTCTGAATGGTCGGGTACAAATAGTAGTCATAGATGGAGTTCGCTCAAATGCAGTAGAAGTTACTTCAGGTGTTCCCCAGGGAAGTGTTATCGGACCTCTTTCATTACTACTTTGCGTTAACTACAGTGACTCCGTAGTGACAAGCAAGATACGTTTATTTGCCGAGGATGCGGTGTTTTACCATGGTATCCGTGATCCTGAGGATACAGCAGCCTTATCAAATGACCTTAACGCTATACAACACTGATGCGACACTTGATAACTTAAAAAATGCGTAGTCGTATAGTTTTGGAAAGAGATTAGTTCCCACTCAAACGCCTACTGCATTGGGAACACCGAAATGGAATGTGTAGATTCAATTAAATACCTAGACGTTACCATCACTCACGATCTATCCTGGGTGAATCACATGCATAGAATATGTAGACAAGCTCACAAAAATTAGGATTTATTATAAGATTACTTGGTAAATGCGATGAAAACGTCAAAGAGAAAAGTTATCTGTCGTTAATTATGCCTCATTTAGAATATCCTGCAAGAATATGAAATCCTCACGAAGTTGGATTAATTGCCGAATTGGATCGCGTGAAGCGTTAAGGAGCTAGATTTGTAAAACGTTGTTATGATAAACTTAGTAGCGTATCCAAAATATTAGAGCAGCTAGGCTGGGGATCTCTCACGGAGCGACGGCTAAATTACAGATTGAAGCTCTTGCATAAATTGGAAGCAGGTCTGTTAAGCAGTGATGTTGAAAATGTATTATTACCCCCATCGTCCTATGTTAGGAGATATCATGCTAAAAAATTATAGAGATAAAGACGTAGAGAGAAGAGTATAATGATAGATTTAAGATGTCATTTTTTCCACGAACGATGAGTGATCCGACCGCGGTAGGGCTAAAAATAGTTGGGTCAAAATTCGATTGGTGTGCAATCACCTCCTGCTACACACCCTAGTATTGGCTCGCTGGGTATTAAAAGAATACAAACAAATTTTAAATCCTGCCAGCTCTACGGACTAAATTGTTACCATTAGCTGAAACCTTCCTCTCAACAACTAATCACCAATTACATATGGTCTTCTATTTAACCGTCCCCACCAGTATTTCTTCGGCTTCTGACTCTTCCGTCAGTGACTACTTATACCCTGATGAAGGTGGTTGGGACCACCGAAATATCGAAATTAGTTATGTTTACGTTTATGTAAATCCTTTTTTACTACTATCAATCACTATTGTGTATTAAGAATATATGTGAGTGAGAGACAGAAGAAACGAGCCACATTGGCCATGTACACATTGAAACACGAAATCCCGCCATAGGCGAACATATTCATTCACATGGAAATAGAAATAAGGAACAGAGGATAGGAAAACAAATAAAGGACGAAAAAAGGAGAGTTGGGGAAGGCAGAATTGAGCAGATCACGAATGTAAAAATATTTCCTTGACCGAGGCTTGAACACCGGATCCTTCCACTTGCCGGGCGGATGCTCTAACCACTTGAGCCATCGAGGACACGTAATTTTACACTGAAATCTGCGGGGAGTTTATGCAGCCAAGTACCCCGATTGTTTATCCAAGAGATGGCGTTAGGAACTCTTTCACCCAACAAATGAGAAATAGACGACACACAAGAGGAAAGGACAGTAGGAAAGCAATGATATAACATCATATGGATGTAGTTCAGTAGTACCGTGTAGTAGAACAGTACGTTTAGTAGCACGCATAGCCAGGAAAAAGAAACGAGCCACATTGGCCATATACACATTCAAACACGAAATCCAGCCAAATTCATCCCACTATCCCTATGTATATATTTCCATGTGAAGTGATATTTGTTCACCATATGGCTGAATATCGTGTTATAAATAAAAACTATTTATATATGCACACACATATACATAAATACACATCCACAGAATGAGTTCACTTTTGGTACCGCTAGCCCTTAGGCCAGTTTCAATATGAACACCAATTCCCCAGTTCCCCACGCAATGAGTTATTTCAAAAGTTTTTTCCCCTTCCGTACGAGATATAAGGGAAATGACTCGGGAAAAAAATTGAAACTGCCTCCGCCGCGGGGGTTAGTCTGAACTTACTGAAATAAGATAACAACTTAAGATGGGGTCCTCGCATACTTAAAAGTGAAAATCTGATAAAAACTGGAATGAATTTAACACAGCGTTGGCAGAAGTGATTTAAAGGTTATGGAACGATGCGATCTTGCCCTTGATGAACCCATTCAGAAACACCAAATATAAGATCCCAACGAGAAATATTCTGTTTGGGTCATCGATTAGTTTCAAAATGAGATGGTTCTATTCGTTAAAAAAAACCGTAGTGAGTGTGTGAAAATCGTGTGCTAAACTTGTAGACTTAAAAGATTGAGAAAAATTAATGGAATGTTAGGATTCAATGGTAAACTCGACATAACAATCAGAAACGCTTGAAATCACAACTAACGTAAGGATCCAAAAGTTTTGAGTAGTTTACATCCAAAATCTTTACACGCCTACTAAACAATTTAATTGAAAAATGTAAATCTACATTTCGTATCAACGACTGTTACTCTTTCGGAGGCACTCTCATTTCGGGACCTTCACTTATTATTGAAAGCAATAAACATATTTCCCTGAGAGAATATCACAAGTAAAAAGGAAAATTATGCAAAAGTTTAAATGGGTGTCAATAATAAAGCTAGAAATAAAGCTTTTCGTTGCCTTGGGTGACGCCCCCCTACTGTTATGTTAAAGGATATCAAGGTAAATTTTATTCCAAAAATGCCAAAAAACACTTTTCAATGAGAGATGAAACAGAAAATGTTATGCCTGAATACTTTCATTAAACTTTACTTATTTCCTACAAACTCTTTCTGATCGATGCGACGTCACAAACTCAGATTACGGTTGAATTTTTAATAATAAAATAAATTTTTTTTTGACTGAATTGAACTCTATCCTGGAATGTACTATGACTTTTCTGGATGCAAGGAAATATAGTAATATACTCGTAAATACAACGTTTGATAAATTTATAGTCAGTATTTATCACAACAGAATGAAAGTTTGAGCACATATAGGCAAATTAAAGAAGAAGGCATACGGGAATACATCCTTCGAATAAGAAAATAGAAGCAAATAACAGTTTAAATATGAGAATATTGAGCAAGCACATTTGATACCGTCATAACAACACTGTAAGAACGGTCTACATTCGCTGACGTGTTGAGGAAAACCAAAGTAATCAGTTTAATGATAGTTTGGTAGTGATTTTAGAGCTCATATCACACATAGATCTCGTGAGCATTGAACATCAGGGCCGTGGGACCATACTCTTTCCTTCTGTCGCCTGAAGTTTCCCGGGATATTCTAACACCCGAAAACAATACAGCTTCAGCGAAGTTAGGGGTATCTGAAGCCACGTGGAATCAAACTGAACCCTTTAATCAAAAGTAGTACGCTAGAACAAACTTAATACTTCTATTTTATATGCAAAAACTTTAGACTAATATACCCTTTATATACGTAAATTTTGAGAGAATTTTGAAGGAAAGTATATTTGTTTAATTAAAATAAAATTTTAATCACCTATGTATGTTATTCTTGATATTCCTCAAAAAGATAATGTTTACCAACATTTTTAGTAATACCTAAAATGATCTGCTGACCAAACCGATGCTAAAATTTAAACTTTCTACAACTTTATTCTGCCATTTCACTTAGAAATAAAACTCACACAAAATCTAATCTCCGTAAACCACAGTTTGAAGGTGCAAAGGTTTTGTGAGTGAATATAAAAATACGACGCTAAACATAGATACCAAGCGCTGTCATTAAAGTACCTTGGAATCCACAATTCTTAACTCAAAACTTTCCGTTCTGCTCCACCACTCCATACCAACCATGTGACCGGCTATCAATGGTTCTCACACCCGCACCCGGAGTTTTACAGCTCCCGCAGAGACCTTTTACTAAGTTCTTCGTAAGATGTTCTTTAGGGAACAGTTAATCGAAATTCCTGAGCCAGCTCCTCACATTTTTTTACTACTGAGCCGGGTCCTTTTCAACGTCCGCACAAATTTCGTGGTTAATTAGACCTCCAGCGATAATACCTCCGCGTGCCAATTATTTCGGTACACATTCTGCCGGAGGACTCCCTCCAACCCTTCCAATACACATCCACCCGGCCCGGCCGACACCGCGTGTTCTTGTTACCCCAGCTTCGTGGGCTCGCCCTGAAAAATTCACTTCCGAGGGGATTTCCAACCCGTTAAGGGGGGGACCGCTCCGGTTGTGTCCACAGATTACCCAGTCACAGAGGCGAGCGGCGGCTGGGACGTGGTGGAGAATAAGTGGCGAAGAAGTTCCGAGGGTGGTCACGGAGGCTGGAGACTATATAGGAGAAAGGAGAGGAGGAAGGAGAGGAGAGGGGCTAGCGAACCGAACTGGAGGGAGAGAGATGTGTGAGAAAAGAGGGGGGGATTAATAAGAAAGTTAATAGTCGAGGGTCCTTTGGCGGACTGTGAGGGGAAAGGAAAAGAGCGCGTAGAGTGTACACTCCGAGCAGACACACAAGTTGGAGCGAGCCGAAGAGATTTGCCGCAGTGTTTCCGCGCGATGGAGGAGGTGAGGAGGTTCTACACGCGCGGGATTCCCTCTCCCCGGAGATGGGAAGCATCCTTTCCTTACCTCTCCCCTCCCCCCGATTTAGAACCTCCCTTCCCTCTCCTTTTGCCCGTCCTTCTCCCTAAGCTCCTTATTTCCCGACGCTTTTCTCCAAGCGCTAATGTAATGAAGGAGGAACAAGAGAAGAGGAGGAGGAGGAGATGAGAAGTGGGAGTTGAATTTGGGGGAATGTCCCAAATCCACTTGTGTGCAAAATGGAAACAAAGTGCGCACTCGGAGCCGGCGACGACAGGCATCCGGGGAACGCTCCCGCATGCAGGCGGCGGACGCTGTCAGAGGCGCTTGTGCGCGTCCTCCTTAGGCTTTAACCGTATTCACGACCGCCCTGCGATAACCACGGCGAGGAATTCGTTTTTGTGCGCTTATTTACAACCCAGGAAATTCAGCGAAAGCCTTTGTAACGTCCAGGAGAATATATGTCTGGCCGATAATGCCGGTGTTCTTTGGTGGATTTGTCAGCCGACGACATAAATGTGGCATCATGTAATTATTTGGGTGATAATGCTCCAATTACGTCAAGGGACGGATTTGGTAGCTCTATGAGTTCCTTGTCTCTTCCTCAGACTCTGCTACAGGGCTTCCGCCAGAAATTCGCCGGATACTGGCACCACTGTGAAATTTAGCTGTAATACCAGGCCGTCCAATAACGACTGATTATTATGCATTCAATGGGACCTCGATTTCAGTTGGCACACGACTTTCCATGTTTATATACATTATCTCACCAAACACACATCTGGACATATTTTAAGAAAATCATAACGACAGAGTAGCTCTGCCGGTTTAATCCAGTAATCAACCAACGGGATTTAATTGAATAAATATTGACAATTTACCCACCTATTACAACAGAAATTTAGACGGAATAAAACTGGTGAATAATATAATTAAGGTAACAAAAAACTGTAAGTTTAATTTAGCAATACCCACAGATATTTTAAGAAAAATGTTTCCCGGAGAGATAATAAAAAATTACTCCAACTAAAATATTATCTAATAAAAGAAGAGATTGTTTCATAAACCTCGTGCCACCATTGGCTAATGTATGAGGGAATTTTTATACGCTCAGCACAGTCAATTCACATTGTTCCTCAGGGTGTGTCATAGTTATCATTCAAACCGTAGGAATAAAGTGGACCGTAAAAGAAAGATGGGAAAAAAAACGGATAGCTAGGCTGAATAATTTCGAGGGCCATTTATTTTAGAAGGGAAACGTGGTTGGAATAAGTAAGCACGCTTCGTCCTTACGAGCACTACCATCCAAAGCTTTCAAGGGGCAATAAGATTTCGCGAAGGCACGCGACTGTTTTCATAAATGACACTCATGGAATTAAAGAAATAGGCAGGATGTTGAAGGAATATGTCAAGAGCGACCATGAAATCTCATCAACGGATGTTTGAAATAACTATAGATAATTTGAAACATTTTACTTCTATTTCCATTGAGAATAAATTAGAGATCTTTTCCAGCCCGATCACTTTTTTTGACTAGTATCTATTTCCTTGTGATTCATTGATTTTAAGGATTCAAATGTGTATCAACTAGGATAATAACTTTTTGACCGCACTATCCAAGTGGAATATTTTAAAGTTTTGTTTTCAATGAATACACGCGGGTACAAACCGAAAATAATACTGGTATTTACACAATGACGAAGCACTGTGACAAGAATAGTCACAAAGAAAAACAAAATATGAAAGGTTATTCGTAATTTCAACTCTTCTTACAAATATCAATGAATCATTTCGCAAATTAGGTTATGATCAAGCATGTTATTAGATTATTATACTTGTTTAATCCAATAATCAGAAGGACTACTTTTAACCCCACAGTAGAATTACATGTAAAAATGCTGTTGTTAAATTAAACGTTAGCATCAAATATGAAATGGTTATTTTCAAAATTTCGCCATCGATTTTTTATGTGCCATTTAAATAGATTCATTATTTGCTCAAGGTTTCCGTGAAGTAAGACCATTGTCTAATTTTACTAACTGATAAAAAATGTAAGATGAACCTATCGGGAACGAAGATACAACGCAAGAATCAAGTAACATAACTGTTATGAATTGCTTTCGCATCATTGGAAAACACACACGTACATACTATACCGAATGCGCAGAATTTATTATTTTCCTGCAGCATAGAGAATATGAAACTATTATTTCCTATTCGCGATCTAAAACACTTGTTACGGAGTAATTCATCATCGAATATATTTTGAGCAATTTCATATGCGAGTGTAATGTCTTAAATTATCGGAAGACGCAAAGTTTATTCTTCTTAGACTATTAGATCAAGATATGCTGAAAATATTTATCAATTTTTTATGACGTAAGATCTAAAGGTTAACGAAATAACCAGGCAAGTTTTCGAATGAGTTGCGTCATTTCGGGAAAAGAAAGATTAACTTCAGGATGTTTTACTCTCGATCGTTAATCCATATTACCGAATGATTATGACGACGTGTGACAACCAATATTGACTGATACAATTTGGAAATAAGTAATAAATAAATTATCATACGTACCAATCACATGATGGTTTTATTAAAGAAAAAAAATCTGAGTTGAGGGAAAATAAAAATCTATGATAACAATAATTCAGTTACCCGCATCTGTATACTGAAATAAAATTTACTTTCATCTCCATTAACTTATTTGGAAAAGAATTTTAAGGCATGATTACTAAAATTACATAATGAATTAGAGACAAACGAAATACCCGAATTTCAATATGAATTGGGATCAAATTTTATATGTTAGCTATCATTGGATGACGAAATATAGCACAATATTTATCTACCATCGGAGGCAAGGATTTAAAAAACACTTTCAAATTACTTGGGAAGTTATATCTGTGTCGCAGGTATTCATAGGATTAAATACTAACAAAAAAATGGGTAAATAAGACAGTGTCCTTTGAGGATATTATCGTCAGAAAAAAGTTATTTTCATTTCTTTCACTCTTTTAGAATATAACGAAGTGGAAATGAAAAATCTATAAAATGGCATTTTAGACCAGCGAAACTTCAAGTTGAAAGTAATTTCACCTGCCAGCTGAGAATTTTTAATTGTGGTCATGTGCTATTAGAAATGACGTACGAGTGATAAAACGCAAGTCATTTGTACTCTTATATTTTACCAGTAATAAATTCAGCCATTTTATTTTCCGGAAAAAGTCATTTCGAATGAGTTCACTAAAGACAAAACATTAAGGAGACAATTTTTACCTCCTTCATTGGAGAGCATTTAATGGGAAGTAATTTCAAAGGAAAACGTTCAATCCGAATTGAGAGAATCCTTCTTCGAAAAATACATTAATTCTACAATCACACCAACGACGACGACCACCCTCAGCACTCAGCTCATTGTCCCTCCCCCTCCATGAACCTCGGAAGAAGAGGATCCGCCGACTTTGGTAGAGCTTCTGCATTACCATAATGCCTAACTCAGTCTCAAACAAACGCTGGCGCTCAGCGAGTTACGCACGCCCGTCGAGGATTTCCGCACCCCCGAAGAAGAAAGCCCTGGCAAGGCGATGCGACACACGCGCCCCTCCACAACCCACCCATCCGTCTCCCCTACTTATGCCCCTGGGCGCAGACGTACTCTTGCAACGGAATAAACCATTCTGCTCACTCGTTCCCTACCCACCCCCTCCCTTTTCCACCAGCGTTCGAGAGCGAGACAGTGAGGGGGCGGACGGAGAAAGAAGGACCATCGAGGCAGGGAGGGCGGGAGGGAGGAATCATGGGAAGGAACCGCGGGGAAGAAAGAGGAAAAGATGGGGCGTCGGGGAGGATGATGATGCTCGATCCGGGGGAGAAACATGAGACAAGTGGACGAGAGAATAAGAAAGTAGGAAACGGGGGAGTGAAGGTAGAGGAGGAAGAAGAGGGAGGGAGCCAGCTTGCGCACGTGTGGCCAATGTGCTCACCGTCGGCGGATACGAAAGGGTGTCCCGCCTCCTCTGCCTACTGCAAAAGCCGGAGAATCCAATCGATCCCCGATCGGCGCCTCCTCCACCTCCTACTCCGCACACTCCGGTGACGCCAACGCTGCTGGTGCCTCGGAGTCTGCAGTCTGCCACCTCTGGAGGCAGCCAAAGACAAGAGAGGGAGGGCGGGAAAGCGACAGGGAGGATAATAGAAAGGGGGAAGAAAGAGTAGAGACAGAAAGACAGGCCGGGGTGGGACGGAAAGAGAAGGAAGGAGGGTAATGGGGAAGTCCGTGGGTGGCGATGGTTCCGTTGGTCCGTTTGACCCATCGGTGCGTGGCGGTTTTGTCTCCCTCTTCCCCCGCTCTCCCTCAACAAACTCTCCCCGCTTTATCCCCCGTTGGGCACACACGCACACTCGCTCCCATCATCCAGCCTCAGTGGAGGGTGGCCCTTCCGCGTCCCTCCGGACCCCCTCGCGCGAGACTCCCCCTCGGACGGTTCCTTGAGTATCCATCCTCTCCACCCCGGCAGATACTGAAATCCAACGAAACCCCACCAAAACTACCCTTTTTTTCCAAATCTCAATCGACGACCCCTTCCACCAACCCCTTATTAGCTTTCAGTGCCCAGAACTCCAACAAAAATGTGAGCGTCTGTGGTGAGGAAAGAATGGAGAGATCGAAAAGACATAGAATTGGAAGGAGAAAGAGAGGGAGAAAGAGAAGATTTTTCTGATCGGTCACTCTCGGAGAATCTCTTCCTTCCTCTCCGTCGTTCATATGCTCCCAACGTCTCCGCTGCTTGAGTTTCCGACGTCTCCGATTACATGTATGGACGTTATGTATGTGAGCACGACCGTACGGACAGCGGGGCCATCGGGGTTTGCCCAAGGATGCGATATATATCGTGGAAGGGGGGATGTCGTCCGATGGCTTTGGACGGCGGGAGAAGCGCCGGTCCCACTTCTTGTAATGCTCGTCCGAGGACGCCGTATTGGAAAAAGTCTCCTTTTATTCTTTTATTCCGTGTCTCTCCGGATCGGTTGATATCATCCTCTCTCAATGATGGGCGCGCATCGCGTACTGGAAGGAACCCCTCGTACTTCCCAAATGCCTCCCTCCTTCCTCTTCACGTGCACTCCGCAAAAAAAAGAGCACAGCGTCCTACCTCATTCCCATTGAGTCCAAAGTGAAGGCAGCCTTCCAGCAAAAAAATTAAAAGAAATACTTCCTCTGTAATCCCTATAATTCCTACTGTACTCTGTAATTACTTTATCCCTTCCCCTTCTTGATAAGTTTACAAATTGTACTATTACAACGGTCTCCTTTGAGGAGGTTGCTCATGAGACGACCCAACTTCGGTTCAAATATTTTTCGAATCCGTTTTTGAAGAAGGTTTTCTTTTGTCTGTTTATGTTTTGTAATTGGTGGAGTTGTACCTTTTCGCTTCATGAGCCAAAACCACCCGGTGGATAATCTTCTTGAAGACTCATCATATAACACTAAAAACTTAAGAAAATATTTTATTTATTTCGATGTTTATATGACCCTAGCACACACGCCTAAGACATATGATATTCAATGAAGCCTAGGTCTAAATAAAAATGTACTTTAATATGCCAGAAGACTGAGTTACAACTTTTTACCAGCGTTAAAAATATGGCTCTTCAATTACTTAGTATGAACGGTTATAAATTCACATGTTGAAGCTACAATTTCCAAGCTAACATATACAAGGGTGGTCTGAAACGTTTCCGACCTAACAAAGATATAAAACATTTTCTTTGAAATTTTCTGAGGTCGGAAACGCCGAATTCAGACCACCCACGCATTATATGAGATATGCTCGGATATATAGAGATAGCAGATATATATATATATATATATATATATATATATATATATATATATACTTCAAGAGTTAACGATTATATTCACTTGTTCTAAAAATCAGCAAACTCACTATTCGTATCCCTAGAAATGTCCTTTCATTTTATCCCGAGGAATAGAAACTGTTTTAATTCATGGTGGTAGTTGGTGAGCAGCAGCTGATGCAGCCCTATTTTTTATTTGTCCGGTTGGAAATGCATAAGGCCCCAAGGAAACAACGGGGGAAATCCGATACAGCTTCCGCCATAGCAATGCCAGTTGGGGACCCATCACATTTTTCGGGTGGTCAAGCCGACCGCTGGTCGGCCCGAGGATCTCTAGGGGGGGGGGCAGACAAGGTAGCCCAGGGGACGACTCGGCTTCCCTGTGTGAACTGAGGGACTCAAAAGAGGAGAGGGAGACGGTTTGGCAGAATACCGAATGTGGGAGGTGAGTAGAAGTCGGGTCAGCGAGATGTATCTGCTGCGATGGTTTTAACCAGGTATAACATATATGACGGAAGCGCAGATAGAAAAAAGGGAACCAGAATTGAGAGGAAGAGATAGAAAAAAGCATTTATGTCTAGAGTACGTGAGTCGGTGGCGGGGGGTTGGAAGAAGTGCTTCATGGGTTGTAAGGGTTTAAAGGGGAGGTGGAGCCGGCGGACGTGGTGGTGGTGGAAGCGGTAGGTGGCTCAGAAGACGGAGGGGTGGGGGGATTGGGAGGCAGGCGTTATTGCAGGTCGATGACGAGGTCACGTGCTCGTACGTACTTCTCTATGCAACAGGCGGACGGCCGCCGAGGGGCGTTTAGCACGGTTCCGAAACCCTCACCCACCCCCCGTCGCCATCCCACGACCCTTCCCGCCCACGCCACTCCAATATATCCACCTCGCCACCCCCCCATGGCTTCCTTCCCCTCAAGGTGAACTCACTCTCCCCCACCCACCCTTGACCCCTGGAAACCCTTCTCGGAGACCCCTCTTTGCCTAAGGAACGAAGCGGACGGCGGATAATGATGGCATTTCGGGGGGAATGGTGGGGGAAGGATAGAGATGTGTGTGGGCGGGGGTGTGTACGGTGTGACTCGGGTCGGGAGGCCAGAAGTCCGAGCGGTCCCGCCCGTGATTATACCCTCACACCCTTCCTCCCCTCCCCGGGCCTCAAGCGGTCTTCTGCAGCATCTCTCACAGCTCGACGGCTAATAAGGCCCTTTCCCTTCTTTCCGCAAACATGCGCTCCTGGAGCTCAGCACCGTACGAAAACGGGGGCCACGGCAATGAGAGACGGCTCTCTATCCACTCCCGAACGAAGGACTTGAGCGGTCAGCGGACCGGCGGGGCGGCCCCGACCGACCGTTCGGTCCGTTGCGGAATTTTTCCACCGCGTTCAGGTGGCAAAGCTGGAAGACCTCTCCCCCGGAAACGGTCAAATGAAATATACCTCCCGTCCCTTATCATTTTGCGATGGAGCGAATATTACACAGCGCACAGTTCGGAAACTAGCAAAAAATTTCTTTTCCTTCCTTCATGTTCAGTTTTGCGTGAAAATAACGAAGAAAGGTAGGGTGTCCTACCTCCCAGTTTGTTTTTCGTTCATGTTCATGTGCCGATGGGATTCTTCGCGCGCCCACAGCGAGAAGTGACAAATTTAGATTTTTTCTCCGACGAAAAAAAAAGACTACACCCTTCGTTCGTGAAACGTGATTCAAACCCACACTAAGGCGGCTTATGGAAATACGGAAAACCTAAATAATAACAAAGATATCACTCGGACTCGCAAAAATTAAAGTTTTCGGTCCTTATTCTTCACGGAAAATGGAAGACAAATTTGTCGTGAACGATTTTCACCGCCACCTTCTTCCTCCGTGATTGTGATAGGGGTAACAGTACTAGTTACTAGTGGAGAAAACCGATAACTAAGGTCATATACGTCATTAGTTATAGGTGGATAATTTAGTAAGGGTAGAATATTCATGGAATGGAGAGAAGTGGAGAGAAAGCGGTGGTAGTATTAACCTTCTCTTAAAGAAAAAGGTGCACAAGTCAATGCCCCATCCGACGGAAGGCATACTCTAGTTTAAGTGCTCTCCACAGAGCACCTCAAGTAGGGATCTGGGCACTCTTGAAAAAATTCCGCCACCACCGGGATTCAAACCCGGGGTATCTTTCCGGGAAGCCAGCAAACACGCCACCGTACCAATCCTATCCTCCATTCCCTTCGTTCCTCGCTATTTCGAGTCTCTGATAGTCAAATGGCAATTTAGCCAATGCATGCCCCTCTCCAATTCCATTCTTACATACTTTAAATTGGTATGTATGTACATGAGCATAAATGTATGGAAAATATTCTTTCTGACCTACCGTCAAGCACTTCCGCTTCTCTCTCTTTCGATACTCAGTCGAGGAAAGTGGCCGACGGCGTCATTTTGACAAGTGAAGTCTCTCTCTCCCCTCTCTCCGTCGTTTTCGCGGGATCGCCGAGGACGGGGGAACTGCCGTGGGGCGGCGGATGGCCGGCTGAATGCTGGGGGCCGCGTCCGACTCCCGGCGAGAAGTAAACAAGGGCTCCTTTCTCCTCCTGCTTGTCCCCGCACGGCGGAGGGTCCTCGAGAGCGGCGGGAGTTCGAATGGGATGGGTGGTCGGGAGGAGGAGGAAGGGAGAGAGAGACTCCTCTCCGTCGAGAGAAAGGCCGCCTCGGGACGATCGGTCAAGTGTTCTCCAGCTGCCTCTTCCAACGGTAAAACTCCGCGTCTCCGCCGCTCTTCCCAGGGCTCACATGTCTCATCACCAAAACACCTGTTCGACTCCCAGGGGATATTCACCAATCACTTCGAGCCCCGGAAGGAGACTGCGTGGTCGCCCGGTTGATAGTGACATGTCGCGGGAGAGTCAGCGTGGTGGACGCAGAGGATTGGTAGTTTGTCGGTCAGACCGGACCGGTGCGGATGGCGATATATGTATATATATATATAGAGAGAGACAGAAAACCAGAATGGGGTCACACGAGGTCAGGAACGTTCTCTCGCAAGACACTCACACTATCCTACACTGCGTACAAAAGGGTCAGCCGGCGAGCAATGGGAGCCGTATTCTTCACTCTGCAAAACCAGACGACTTAGCGGCGAGAGAGAAAACAGTCATACTGGCCCGGTTCCTATTTCTTCCTTCCGCCCTGGTCTTTCCTTCACTCCCTTTATTCCTTCTCTCCCTTTCCTTCTTCCTCAAAAGATTATCAAATCGGAGCCTCTTGCAGACCTAGGGCCTACATTCGAGGGGAGACGATGGCCAAAAAATTAGATGACTACCAATTCCCACTCCTCGAATCTCTTTAGTACATTTACGTATTTTTGAATATATTAATTATTCTCCCTCTCTCTCCTACGACGTACATCCCTTTACTCCGAACATGTCTCGGGCTACAGCGAGGGACTCGAGAAGTTGACCCGGGCACCGTTGAATAACCAGAGGCTTTTTCGACCGGTTCGTTCTATCGCACCCCCTTCCGCCTCTCCCTTGGTGTCCTGATGTTGCGGAAGCGTTGCACGGACGCTCGAACTTTTTCTATCTTTGATCCCCCCCCCCCCCAAGAGTACCTCTTCCAAAGTTATTCGGGAAGAAAGCAAAATACAGGATAGGCAGTCACACGCACACAACACGGCACTCCTCCCACTTCCTCCGTTATTCCCGTCTACCGCCTAATCTCCCTCTAACCGGTGACGGCCTCCATCAAAAGAGCCAAGGGCCCACCCCTCGCTCGCCGTTCTTCTCCCGCTCCGGCTCCCCGCTCTGTCGCCCGAATCGTACGTCAAACTTCTTCTCCCGCCGTCTTCCGCGCGAGCGTCGCACAGTCTCGCAATCGCCCGTCAAGTTCCGCAGCCTCGCAGACCGAACGCGAAACTGAACGCTCCGTCCCGTTTCCTCTCCCTCCCTCTCTCGGGCTAACGCCTGGGGGGTTGCGGAGGGGTGAGCGGGGCGGGGGGAAAGAGAGAGGGTTAGAGACAGTAAGAGAGAGAGGGGGCGGTGTTAGATAGCCGAACGGAGGAAGGGGAGGGCGTCGCTTAGGGAAGGAGAGGGGACCTCCAAGGAAGGGAGGAGGCGGTGGAGGCAGACGGTGAGAAAAGAGAAGGAAGATGATATAAAGAGAGACAGAGACATGGGCGAGCGGGGGAGGGAAGGTTTGGCGAGAGGGAGGGGTTGAAATTGGGGGGGTTCGGAGGGGACCGAAGTGAGCCTCAGGGGGGCTCGAGGAATGGGGACGGACCCCCCGACGGGGGAGGGGGGATCAAAGGGACGAGGGGGGGAGAAGGGACCACCCCCACCCCATTTTACACCAATGCGTGCGCGCGCCTCCCCCGTTCGCCCCTCCCCCGCTTCACCCGTCCCCCCCCACCCTCCCCCAAAGCGCTCCCTCTTCCCACACTCCCGAAGAACCAACATTACCCCTCCTCCGACCCACCGTCCCCTCGCCCACTTCCTCTCTCCCACCACTTTTATTCCCCCATTCAGGCTTTTTTCAACCAGTCCTCCCACCACCTCGACCAAATACTCCTCCTTCCTTTCCCAACCCGGACCCCTCTCCACCCATTCTCGTCCGTCCCCCTCCTCTTAAACCCTTCCCAAGAACCTATCCTCTCACAAAAATCTTCCTCCTACGAACCCCTTCCATCCCCAACCCTTCCTCTCTCTTTCTGTCTCTATCTCGCTCACCCTATCCGGGAGAGAGATAGAGAGAGGAAAGTTCGTACAGACGACACCTGTAGGCTAGGCTCCTCCCTTCCCACCGACCATATCCTCCTGGTGAGAGAGAGACGGAAGCACGGAGATAGAGAGTTAGGGGTGGATGGCGCAGTATGGGTGGAAAGAGGGTGTGGGACTTGCCTAGGCGACATTGTGAGGGAGTCGATGGGGGGTGTTCACGAGGGGTTGAGCGGGTGGCATCGCCCGGGGGAAGGGGAGGAGGAAGAAGATTTGCGTGGCATAGGGGAGGCTTCAGGTGGGGAGGGATCCTGTGAGTGAGGTCGAGGAAGCGAAGAGGGGGATGGGTGATCGCGCAAGACGCCCTACAGCCCGCCAGGGTGCCGGGGTCTGTTGGGTGATGTGGCTGGAGGTTAGGAGGAGGAGTTGCGGGAGATGGGAGGCCCAAGAGACAAACCCCTTCTCCCTCCAAAAGCTCATCCACCAACCCTCCCCCAAGCTCGCACATGTGTTTTAGAGTGTGTTTTCATGTGTGATCGAGTGGGAGTGTTTCCACGTCTGCGTGTTTGTACTTCCGCGAAAAGGAGCGCGAGTACCCCACCCGCCTCCTTGATGTCGGCAGTGGGTATAGAGAGGAGGAGGACCCTGCCGACCATGGAGTCCGACAAGGACTTCCGTAAATACGGCTGTTCTTATCAATAAGAGAGCCGGACGACACTTCACTGGGTGTGTTCACGTGCGCATGGCCTTCTCCGCCTCTATTTCTTCTCATTGTAGCCTCACGCACACGTGGAGTGACACGGAGCGGTTAGTCTCGATTCGCTCTTCAGTGGATTACTGCCATCTCTTGATTTCCGATGAGCCGAGGATATTTATCCAGGCACCAACTACACAAAGGGCCGAGAGTTGCCAAATAAATGCGCGCGGATAATTGGCACGTCGGGTAGAATGAGCTCAAGCCGATTGCAAGTAAGATTGTACCCGCCAGTAGAACGCCCGACCTGAAAGCCTCGATAATTTCAACCGTTAAACGTTTTCGCGTAGGACTCCTTTCTTTCCCACACCTTTCCTTCCTCCCTATCCCTTAAGGGATGCACGACTGCAGACATGAACCTCTCAAAGTATACGATAGAAACAAAATATACATATTTAGTTTACCCATGGGTTATGAAATGAATGAATTAAGTCAGAAAACAATGACGGCGAACACTGGTTTGATGGAATTGATGAAATAAAGCAGATTCCACAGATATAAATGACTGCACTAGCATCCACTTCTCACAAGATTTAAACTTAACTCATACTTTAATCCATATTAATGCTTATTATCTTCTTTCGAAGGTGTGCATTTTCCTTTTTTTCTTATCAGATGATATTCACCTTAATCTTGCCAAATATATTGCAAATAATTGTTTTAAAAATAGCAAGTTTTTTTCTCTTAGCATGATCTCTCTAATAGATGTGATGGCCATTTTGCAACAAATTTGGCAGGTGTTTATTTTCGTTGGGTAAAATAAATGGATGAATATTTTTACTAACATCAGCTACGATACGTTATTGCACCCCATCACGCAACGTGAATCGCAGGTGTGGATTTACACCCAGTCACACACCTTGCCAGTGGCTTATAGGGCACCATGTAAATGTATATGATTAGAGGACGGGAAATCAAGTCACGGGACTTGAAATTACCACCAATAAAACACGGACCTTCCTGAGTTGATGCATTTCCAGATTCTAAATTCTAGTGCATATTTCTGATAATCTTCCTTCTGATGGTACGAGTTTCCTTCCATCATCTCCACAATTTCGCGCCTTTCATTCTTGTGTCCCCTATCCTCTACCTAACCTAAAGCATGAGTTAATTTTTTTCACCGTGTTTTATGTTTCATGCTTGGCGTATTATCGCATACGTCAAATCCGAGCGCATATATGCATATTTTTTCAAAACACTTCAAACGAGACGTGAACGACACCGCGTGCGTGAAATATACTCGGTAAATGAAAACAAGACATTCAGTCTCATTTTAGCTGAGACTGTATATTTATCGACATTTCCACCCACGTGCGCTTTTCTTTTGCCATAAAAGGATCGCTTGTATCATAATCCCCTAAGGTATCTCTCTTTCTCTCACTCCTTTCTCCTCTGAACCTTGAGAAAGGCAGACAAATGAGACCTTTCAAATGAGAACATTAAAGATGCATCAGTACCAAGGCTATAAGGTTCCACCGGGTGGATCCCAATTCACGGAACTTGTATCACTAATCACCTTGCGTGCCCTCGCTGTCACGCGGAGAAGGCGCCCGCCCGAAATATTGCTCACGAGTCACGCGATGGGACTTATGGTTTGACCTGCAACGCAGTAAACCTGTGCCAGTACTAAACCACGTCACATGATTCGAACCAAATAATAAGATACAACCGAGGCAAGCAATTTCAAAGTAAGCTGAAGTAACGGAAGTGATTCGGAATATTCCACAAAACATGTTGCATTCTGGATGACGAGTCTCTTGTTGAATCATAGAATTGGCTCCGGAAAAAAATGTTCGTTCGCAAACGAAATGCCTTGAAGGGAAGAAAGAAACATTGGGTTTTTCATTGAAATTTAATTTTTTCCATCGCCACCGCGGAAATTGGCAATCTTCGCCAACTATGAGAAATCCAAAGAAAAGTATAATTTTTCACGTTCAAGGTAAATAAAATACTTTCATCGTGATCCGTCCAAATGAAATTTTTTTTATTCCTCGCAATTCAAATATATGCATTTCAAAAGTTACAAATCATCAATGTGATATTTCCCTGCAGCGATGACTTGCGTGATTACATCTACAAGTCTTGTATATATGCACAATACCCCGCAAGGGTAGCGGAACGGAGGTAGGAGTAATGGGGGCATAACCATACACTCAAAGCCGATAGTTCATTTTTGCATTTGAATATATTTTACCTCATATACAAAACCATTCTTACCCACGCATAATTTCATTCATATGTACGTACTCAATAATGGAATAGTTATTGACTGTTTTTTCTAAGTAAATATATTCGGATGCTTGGGTTCGATTTTTTATACACAATTGGGTATTTCATGGCTTCGTTCATTCCCGTTTGCATTCTTTATTAAGTGAGTTTAAGAAATCACCTTTAAATTAATGAAATGCACCTTTACATAACCACTGCAAGCCAAAAATTTTAATTTATCCATTGGTAATTTAACGTTCTTTTCAGAATTGAACAAGGAATAGTCTAATCTACCCACATAAAATAGATTATCCGTAGTCCACCGATGAACTAGCAAATAGACACAGCCAATTTACTCTGAATGGTAATCCTAACGTATCGATATCCCGATTTTAATACGTTCCTCACAATTCCGCAAATGGAATTTCTAGGGAAATACACTTCTTAATGCTTAAATATCTTCTAATGGCCCGTTTAAGTAACATCTTTCGATTGCGATGCTATTTCCGAAGCTAATCGACCTCCTGAGGTCGATTTTTTGCTCAGAAAGCTCACTGAGACAAAAGTTAAATATTTATTAAAGAATGGCAGCAGCTCTTCTGTTTTTATGTATGCATGAAATTGAATACGACCAGTTGTTCAAATATTAGGTTAAATTACTCAACCAGAAAAACGAATGCAAATGATGTCCTGTTGTACGTAATTTAGAAAATATGAACATGAAAATGGTAATGCAGAGACGAATCATTAAATGAATTAATTTTTTGTATTAATCAACAAGGCTGGAGGTCTGTTACCCATTTCCATGATTTTAGACAGCAAATTAAGTGGCATGCGACACCAAACGATAATGAATAAACGCCTTTCTCATCGGCATTTTTGAACAAAGAACACGTGGCATTCAGCGACCGTCGAGATTCCCTGTAAAAGAGAAGGCCCATATTTCCACCAGCCCGTGAAAATCTTCCGCTTAGTAATTTTAGCACGATAAATTAAAACTGCTCACTGGGAAGTGCATAAAACACGGATTGGCCAATTGGGAGCAGTAGAGGGGTGTGCTGCGAATAAATTCGCGCCTCCCACCCACACCTCCACAGCCGCGACCTACTCAAAAGTGGAAGAAAAGACTGCTGGGAGGGAGGGGGGAGGGTGCTTTTTAAAGAGGCGGGAGAGCCTCTTTTGTCTGATTCCTCGTCTTTGTGTGGCTTTGCTCCTTCGTGTGACGGTTTAGGTGTGTCTGGGATGAATTCATTGTAGCGTACAGCGACGGCTGCAAGGGCGGAAATAAAACGTTCCCGACTGGTGTCTGGGGTAGAGGATTGGAGGGTGAGGGGGTTGGGGGGGGAGCGAGAGGGAACCCAAACGTGGGACGTAGAAAGTGCTGCGCGCACCAAGGACAGTTCGTCACACTTCGCCAGCCACACAGCATTTGCACAGCAATCACCTAAGTGCCTTCCACATGCAATTCTTCCTCCATCAGGGCGGCGGCGTCGTAACTGGGGTGGAAGTGACATAAAGTGGACGGCTTTGAAAAAGAAAACAGACGGAGGCTTCCACCCTTCTTCGGTTGATGGGTAGGAGATACGGTAGAGGTAGGCGGATGAGAGGGACAAAAGAGGAGGTGATAACACAAACAAATCCGAGCTCGACGATATTATGCATTTACCGCTTTTCATTTCCACCTAGAGACTCCGGTGGATTTCACCGAGTGGGCCGATCTCGGCCCCCGGAACACGCTTCCACCACGCCCTTCTTCCTCCCACCCTGACCTCCTGAAACCGCACTCTTCCCTCTCCCGCCCACTGCCTTCCCTCCCCTTCTTTCCAGACAACCACTACCATCACCCCACTCACCCGTGAGTCCGTGTTTCGAGTCGATCCCGCCCTGCCACCATGGTGGTGAATCACGCGGAAATCCTGAATGCCCGTTAGCCTACACAAAAGGCTTCATAACGTCCGGAGGGGAGAGAGGGTTGCTCCGTCACTGACGGGATAAGGGGACTCCAGCACGATTGCGCACCATTACGTCACTAATCCACCCCCGGCCAATGTCCCAGGCCCTCCACCGCCTTAAGCCATCTTTCAGATTGTCCTAAGCCTCCCGCTCCCTCGCCCATGACTTCTCTTTTTCTCTTAAGATAATCACGTTTTGAAAAGGGGTAAATGACCCGAAGCCGACCTCAAATTCATCAGCTGTCAACGTCCTAAGGCCAAATTCTCCCTTCCAAAAGTCCAACCATTCTCCACTCTTCCCTTTTATTCCTTCAAAAGTTACTTCCGATGCAGGTCGGGGCGGTCAAACGTCGCCTCGGTGCTTTCTAATTTGTTTTATTCATTCGATTTCAAAAGATAGAAACCGCTTAACCCTTTTTTATCAAGGATTAACATGCTCACTTTAACTTTTACCAGTGTCTTCGGGCACTCATTCCTCCGGTCAATATAAACCTCTTCGCTTTTGTGAGAGGCCATTTTCCGGGAGAATTAACTCGGAGACTCGATATTTTTGCCTGTAATAATAGACTATGGAGAGCGATATTGCTTCATGGAACTGAGCATTAATAGACCGCGTTAACCCTGACAAGGAGCCAATGCCTTTTGCAGACTCAAAGGGTTTAGAAAGAATATTATTGTGCGTATCAAACGAATTTGAATATACTGCAATATTATGTCCCTACTGCGAATGTTCTTTAAACCACCCACAGAACGTAAATCTAGTACAACCTATTCAGCGTACATTATTAATCGCTGGATAATCAAGATCAAAATAAACAAGGAATGCCTTTTTATCCTCCGCTATTTTCAGATTTTTAATACGGATTAAGCAAAATGAACTCTAAAGAAATGGAAGGAAACTAACTGACCTAGATATTTATGGAATTGATGCAAACTTTTGCGCTTTTCTTGGTAAGTAATATAAAAAAAGAACTAATAAAGAACTGCAAGAAGAATACGCCTTCTGATAGTTCTACGCATGTCATTCAATAACCTGATGAAATTCGTAGTATTCGGTATTTTACTGTTATGACTAACTAGTAATCATGTAATATGCTTGAGGTGGTGTTGCTTAAGATTTTTCGAGAAAATCTACTGATATTACCCGCTGGAAAAATTTATTATTGTTAACTCTTACAAAATTCTCGGAATTAACTTTTAAAATTATTTCAATCTGGTTTATTTAATTATGTAAAGAAACCTTATACGAAGTGTTTAACTCCACTACATACAATGAACTTTTAGAGATGAGACACCAAATTTTCTGGACTTGAGTCGGAAGATATTGCAGAGATCTCGCATTACGCCTCACTGACCCACTTTCAGTTAATGGCCAGTAATAGAGATGAAATTTCTCTAAATCCTATTACAGCAAGATCCCCCCCCCCCACCCACACACACAAAAAACATCCAGGCTATCCAAAGTACCCTAAATCTAGGTGAAAATCATCATCCCGGAAATACAGAGGAATAAGTAGAATTTTTACAAGTTCGTTAATAAAACTGAGGTGGGGGGTGGGGTGTAGATGTGAGCAGTGTAGGGGCTGTAATGCTCCCAACACCGTTTTAATGTCGTTAAAAGTTTTGAATCATTCCGGAAAACATTACTCCAGAGAGGTTTGCTGCACATTTCTCCCGGGATTCGTAAACGACACCAGCTGGAAACGCATTACTCCCCAAAGTGATATCATTACCCACAGGTTTTTAATCCATTGGACAAAACGATTTCTTTAATCCCATCTGACGCTCCCAAATGCTCATTCAAATCGATTCACCGCCAACTGGAAATGACATTTTGCGAACGGATAAAATATTAAAAAAAGAAGGAATTAGATTACTAACGATTATCGATTTTAATATCAATACGAGTTACGCGCCAACCATCGCTACCCTCCAGTACTGATTAAAACATCCCCACATCTCCTTCCCCGATAACGATGATTCACCTCGGGATCAAAAGGAGTGTTACACTTGCAAAATCCGAAAGAATTACTTCAATTGTTTCCATTACGAAGCGGTGGAAGCGCTCGTCTGGCAACAGTGGGCGCGGCAAGAAAACCGGAGATGGAAGCGGAATCCGAGGAGGAAACGGTGGGGAGGATTTAAAAGATGCTATCGGAGTCTGCCGAGAATCGGAGTTTTTAATAAGGGCTCTCCTTGCTCGCCACCCCCTTCCATTCTGAAGGAAGAAGGAGCTCATAACAAGGGGATGCGAGCTTTTTGGAGGAGGGTGGTCTCCGACCGGCAGCGGAATTATTGCTTGTCACAAAAAAGCGCGCGGATACGGATGAAATTGGTGGGGACCACTTAAGACGAAAGGGAGGCGGGGGGGGGGGTGAGTTTAAAGGCTATTTCATTTCACCCATCGTGCACCTCCCCCCCACTCAGGGTACCCTCTCTCTACCTCTCAATGATCCCATTTTCTAATTCCAGGGTCTCATTTTTATTTCTCTCTCGGAGCACGAAGGGAGCTCGATGGTAAGACCTGGGTTGGCTCCGAGCTCATTTTGACGGAATGCCTCCCACGCTCCCGCCGGTCGACACACGGCTCAAAGACCATTTCCTTTAATCGGAGCGTCCCGCTCCCCCGCAAATCCCCGAGACAAGAAGCGCCCTAATTGCACGGGATGAAAACGTAGGGCAAGGTTGATGAATGCGACGAAAGGGACGTCTGACTTGCAGCTCCCGTTGGTGCTGAGACGCGCGACTCTCCCCCCATCCTATAGGCCGTCACTCCGCATTGGACCGAGATAAATTTGAACAGCGTCAGCTGATTCTGTCGAAAAATATAACATTCTAACCCTCATGAGAGGAAAACACTAAATCTAGGTTAATAACTTTAAACAGCATCTCACTTGCACATGGACCAGTTGATACGTGGAATTCCCTAGACGGTGCCACAAATCGCGGTGTTTAATACCTACTCCGAATCTGTCGGTTTTTTGTCATTTCATGTAGCACCGAAGGATTTTTACGACAGGATTACACGATGAAATGAATCCTTCACTGCTGATTGGATGTTTATTCTTCAAGTTGTTAATATCTAAACGTTTTTCAGACGAATAATCTCAAGCAACTTCAGGGTTCAAATATAAAAAAATGTCTATGTCAACCATTTTTATGATTTTTATGACACTTTTTAATGTTTATTAATCTTTAACAACTCATTTTTCTTTACCAATGTGGAAGTGGTAGTCTCAGCGTAAAAATATAGTCCCTAGGACCGTATTATTTTCCTAGTAATTTGTTTCATAGTTAACTCCGTCCTATAATATTCCCCATTCAATTTATTTATATTTCATACCAATATATGTCTAAATAAATACTTTTACAGTTTAATGCATATTATCCTACTTGAAGAGAAACTGGCACATTTTTTTACCGCTAGTGGAATTAATTTTTGGGTCTAGATTTTATTTAATATTCGGTTGTATTTTAATTGAGCGTTTTCTAAACTCATATCAGTAATCTAAAAATAAAGACACATTTCTTATATGAATATTTTCATCAGATTTTTTCTCTGTTAAAAGGTTTTTAGCGTAAAATTTCAAATTGTTGCAAAATTTCAGAGACTTGATCAAAGGCAATGGTTTGACATTGTGCGTATTTCTAAAGAATCTGATAAGATGACAGTAAATCAATATTTCAGTGCAAATCAAGTATTAAATTCTTACTTCGTATTGTAGCATTAAATAAACCTCACACCCATGTTAAAACGATTCAAAAAGGTTTATTATGACTTATTAATAAAAATTGGAAATCATGATATTCCACCATATCACGCCTGAAATGTCTCTTTTTATTATTATGACTTATTAAACTAATTTTACTTTGCTGTTCTCTTTTTACCCAAAATGCTCTGTGCAGCATATATGCCAAATACACTTCCAAGTAAGAAAAAAATAGTAATATATCCTTTCAGAAGTACAGTAATTTAAAATAAATGAATAAGAGTAACGTAATGATTTGAAGTACAAGACTAAGATTCCTACTTTTCAGATTGAATTTGAAACCATGCGATCGTAATCTAAGTACTTTCTACTGGAAATATGACAGTTCGGAGGCTTTAAGCGAAGTGACCGAAATTCTATTACTCTTGCGAGAGCAGGACTGTCACAAATGGAAAGGGTTTAATTACAGGAAGGATATAAGTGACTGAATAAATTGGTGTAACAGTGTTGACATACCTTAAACATAGTGGTCACACAGTTTAACTTTCCCCATTAAACACGATGCCTGGCACTTGGAAAGCTCTCTCCGTCGCTAAACATTCCGAGTCCCGCTACAGAGAAAACACGCCACGCCTGGATACCAGTCTGCTGAACATTCCCAGAGGTCAGTACAGGAAGGGCATGTGTTTCGGTCCTTATGAGTTAGTCTTTAACCTGGAAAAGAGGTACAGTAGCAAATTGAGATCTCCACTTAGTGTTGGCCGCACTACTGAATATTGGACCTAAAATTCAGAAAAATCCTGAAAAAAACTTCATTAATGCAATTGTAAAAATGAATTCAAGTAGATACTTTGCCATGGAAGATATGTACATTGATATTTTAAAAAATAGAACATCAATGCCTATACCATTCGCTGAATAATCTTCACCATGAAGTGGATTCCTATGGAGCTAAACAGATTTTGACTTTTACGTAGCTTTTACGAGCTGAGGAGTTTCTCAGTCTTAGTCGGTTATTTCGTCGTTGGTGACATCAGTGCAATTGATTGCGCCTTTTGTGCGATATTTACGGTGGCAAATATAAAAAAAAATATTGGACAGCTTCTTCTACAAAAATTAATGAAAACAACGAAGGGAATTAAAAATTCCATTGCTCTTTTCAACTTAATAGGACTACAAAAATTCGATCCCAAAATTGATGAAAGTTTTTTCCAGTAAAGGTTATCCAATTTCAGTCGAGCGAGAGGGAGACCACGGGTCTAAGGAACCATAATGTAACTAACTCCCCCATACCAAAAAACGTCGCAGCAACGCAAAAGCGCAAATGTCACTCGGCTTAATTATGCATTTATGCGCGCATACGTTAAACAGAATACCACCCATTTCCTCCTACAACCCTCCCCCCCTACTCCAAACCCCCCACGACTTGACAACGCTGAGGTAATACAGGACCGTTTTCTCCCTCCCGGGGAGTTACCAGACTTCAATCTCTGAGGTGGATGGGTGCGGGGGTGGGGAGGGGAAAAGAGGCTGGGAGTTCGGGGTTTTGGGGGGAGGAATGGAGAGAGGGCGCGGCGCCATCTGCGAGTTAGTCCACCTTATGCATGGAGATGTGGGGCAATATTTTAAGCGGGAGAGAATTTACAGGCCATATAATAGAAAACATCAATCGAGGGCCTGAGTGCGCGAGAGTAGAGTGAGGTTAGCCGCAGGGACGAGCGCCGAAGCGTCCGTTGTGTTTTCGCGTGGAAATTCTCTCTTCCTCGCCCCCACCTAACCCACCCACTCGCAAATGCAGAACTTCTCGTCCGCGTGGTCAGGGAGGCCACCGCATTATGCTGTCCCTAGCTCAACCCTTCAAAGAGTTTTATTATCTTCTTTTCCTCTCTCTCTCTCTCTCTTGGTCATTTTACACCCGATTTCAGTATATATTACCGCCGGAAATTCGATCCACGTCCATTAGGAGTATATCGGTCGGTGTCTATTGATTGGGTGTCACCCAAAAAAACAGTAAAACTATTCGCAAACGAATGTTCTGCCCACACGAAAAAAGCACTCGCACTTTGGCAATAATATGGTTTATAACATATGGATACCACAAATGTTTTTTTACGGTATGAATGTTGAAATTACCTATTTGGTCCTGTTGTATTTCTATCTTTAATACGGCAGCGTCCATAGAGTGATCGCGGCGAGATACCGTTTCTTCCCTCAGAAAATAATTGCACAAACAACTTTAAAATGTACAATATAGAGCATTTTGGGTCATGTATATACTAGGAAAAGCGCTGAAATGACCTCTAAATGGTGTGGCTATATTTTGTGTTCTGTGGGAATTCCGAGTTCAACATGTTGACTCGCGGTGCGGATTTTGAGGGCATATAATATTATTTTTCGTATGGTATAGTGATTTTGGTTCATTGCTCTTGCTATCCACACAAATAAAGAGCTAAATAATACAAATATATGCTCTTTTATAAACACTATTACAGGTTTTGATCAAACAATAAACCGTAGAACTGTGTTGAAACTCGTGGTAAATCAATCATATGAAATAAAATAAATAAATAATCACTAAAAAACGTCATGTGCATTGAATTAAATACACATTAGGCGCCAAAGTACTAAAGTTGACCCATAAAATCCACTCGGAAGTCTTCCATTTTATGAGCCTCCATTTCTGCCACATAAAAATGTGCCTGGGTTGCGACATCGGATCGATTTCCAGGCGTTGCCGCTGCTCTCATCGATTTGAGGAGGGCAGCATGTGTGCATCCAAACAGCAAAGAAACACATAACGCGTGATTGGGTCGCATGGAGCTTAAGGGTTTCGAGTGGTTTCCCTGGTTACCAAAGCTTATTACTTTCCAAAATGGAGGTCTGGTAAGTTATCGCCAACTGTTGCGCCGCGCACAGATTCCCGAACCGGAGAAGAAGAAGGGGACGGAGCAAAAGGTGTGATATACTGCGGAGAGTCTACAACCTCCGTATATCTTCCCCGGTGAATATTTCTCCCTTCCTCACAAAAGCGAAAACTTTAATGTCTCTTAAGCCTCTGCCACGCCAGCACCTCCCGAACATTTGTTAAGGTGACGTCAAAAATTTTGCTTATGGGTTTATGTCATTAAAGCACTTCCACTTGCTTGCACGAGCATAAATATGTGTAATTATTGTAATGGTAGGCAAAAAAGTTTCGTATTTCGCCGAAGGAAGCTGCCAAGTTATCCTTCAACTATAAATCACGAATATAAATGACGGACCCTTTTGAGAGATGAGACTAATTTTTCTAATTCCATTTGGCATTAGAATTATTAGTACGTAAATTTGCCGTTATTTTGAACAACGTGGAAGAATTATCATAACCCTGAAGGATGAAATATATCATTTTTATACTTTTTTGTGGGCCAGATTAAAAAAATGAAATATCTTCCATACACGCAAATAGCAATTAAGTGCACATAAAGTCATAATGACTTGGAATTTCAAATGATTTGGTGTGATGATTACGATTTCTCACTTATTGCATGATTTTAAAATTATATTCAGCTGGTATTTAAATAAATAATTATCCACTTCTGGTTATCATTGAAAACCCAGGGGAAATAATAACATAGCCCAGCTTATAATTCTTTTACACACCCTTCAAACTCTCTGTAACACGTTCGTATTGAGTAGAGAGATGATGCATATCCATATAAAATGTTCGTTTATCATGCCACCAACAGTGGATTCAGATTCAGAATCAGTGACCTATGATCGGATCTCTCCTGTGAAACTCATTTAGGCAAGTGGTGGGGAGGAGGCGAAGTTGATGGTGGGAATAAAATGTGCACCTAAATAAAAAAAGAAGAAGCGCATGTGGAAATTGAAATACCGAGAGTTCATGGAGGCATTTACATTTTGATTAAGAATTTCCCTAACATAATTCGCTGTTGAAATTTCGGATTGAACGCTGAATAAATTCATATACAGGTTGTATTTTTTCAAATTTGAAAAATATTGACTACGTTTTCCCATATTTCTGGGAAATGCTACAACTTTCCAACAGCAGATCCATTTGTAAGTCACACGTCGGAACCATTTCCGTAGTCTCATCGTTACCATTCGGCCGTAAATTCCAGTCTGTCTGCATTCACATTCGGCTCCCGTCATCCTTATAGCACACACGTCCGCGCAACGAAAGCTTTTACGCTACAAAGCTCGAAGGAAAAAACATCAGCACCATCATCCCCATCTATGCATATAAGGTCTCAAAACCGGTTTACGAGGCACATGTTAAAGTTCTATCCATCGGTTCCAAAAAAAATAATGACAGTGAGGAATCACTTCTACAGAGAACCAAGTTGACTTCAGTTAATTATCTAAAAGAATAATGAGAGCTCAGAAAAAATTACGATTTTATTTACCACCAAGGAATATCACAAACTACCCTATCTATTACGCAAACGGGCGTGGTTTTTAAAGTAATACAAATGCATAGCAATTATACCTATATAGAAAAACACACTTCCTGTGTTGTACCATTGACTGTTAACATCTTCTACGCTAAATAACTAACTTGACTTCTACAGGAAGTCATACTGAAGGAAACTTATAAAAAATTATTACCAGCGCCCTTATTATAACATATTACTCATCATCAAACCATCCACGTATTAGCTACACTGACTCAACAATTTCCTCTAGATCCTGAAATTACATTATTGTCAATGTAAGATGTTTTTATTATGCATATTTATTTATTATGCATCTATTGAACATCCGTATTGATTACTAATTGATTTCAAAAGATATTCACAAAATCTAATCACAGTTACCTATATCATCGATTCATATTTCCAAAAGTTCTAAAAATTTACCCAAATTAATAATTTCAGTGGTTAAGGTATAAAATTAAAGTGTATAATAGCAACGTATGAAACTACTGAAATTTGAATTATCTCTCAGGAAAAAAAATCAAGAAAGCTATGAATATATGCGTTTTTCGCAGATTTGCGATAACCATTTTGTAATGGGTTTGAACTTTCTGATTTAAATTCTTATGATAATGTGTTAATATTTCATTTTAATAGATACATAAAAACTAGTAGTCATTTGAAGGTTATGTAAGAATATTAATCCATACGAATTTTTTTTTTAATTTTAGTTATAACAAACGTAGGTGCTAGTGGACTGCACATTGGTAGCCGTTGAATTGTACGTCAAACGAGGAAATTTTGACGATATTTTGCCAGAACTAATTATCAGTCAAGATATATTATCCTGAATTCTCTTCACCGACGGATTCCATAACAAAGATACGTATCTTTGACAGAGAGCGTTATGTGAAAAGCATAAATTTCGCTCGAGCAAAATCCAATGCTTCAATAGTTGCAAGTTAATTACAAATACTTGGAAACTTGTTGCTCATCCTGGGACATTGGTGTACATTTAATAGCCACATCTCTCAAAATTACACAAAGGGTATGCGCAAATTTTAGTAAGCACAAATTTAGTTAATTCATCTATTTTTTTGAAAGAGAGATTAATCTCAATTTATTATATACGCACCGTGTTTAGAAAACTAAATTGGAAAATTTTACGTTCAGATTTTAGTAATCAATTATTTGCGTCGACATTGTTTTCCTCGGAAACCATATCTTAGTCCTTAAAAACCAAGACATATTTATTATTGTCTGAATTACAAAAGAATTTCGCAGTTTAACTTTCCTGATCAAATAAGTTAATATGAAGAGAAACAACAACTTATGGATATCAAGGGCTGTGTAAGTTCATGAAAGAGGATACCTTCTGATTCCCCATAAAAGCATGGAATGTGTGGTAGAGCATTTTATCATTGCAAGCTCACGAATGTACAATCAAAATTATAACCTGGGAATATACGCCTGGAATAGATACGTATTATGCAACTTTAAAGTAATGGTGGAAAATATATGGTGAAGAAGAGTGTTTTGAGAATTACCCGTGAGTGCTGTAATACAGCTACATAGCAAAAGAATTTTAGACTGGCCAATAAATAAATAAATATATATATATATATATATATATATATATATATATATATATGCACACACACATAAAAATATTAATGGAAAGCAGCAAAACCTTCTGTTTCCAAAACCCCATGTTTCTCTCATCCGACGTGATTATCAGGACTTCCAACTGCACAAAAAATCCTTAAAAAAACATACATCCATCAATTAACCTGTAAGAAGAAACATGATTCTGTCCATTTGCCTATTTCCCTGGAGTTCAGTGTCAACAAATTATACTCAAAGATCTTTTGCCCATCTTAGACAACAAAACCGCTGCCAACCTACCCTCTAAATGTCCAACTGTAGCATGTAACGTCCAGGATATCTTTTTGATATTCCTAAATCATCAGGCTTGTCCCTAAATTCATTCCAATTCCCAAAACCCTTTCGACTCCATGCAATCGGTTTAGATGCAAAACTTGCTCCATCTTTGTAATTAAGTCAAGGTTCCCGTCGAAGCCTCCTAGAAAGTTTAATGCGACTGGCACTGAGGTACTGAGAAGAGTTTTTTTGAAGAATTTTACAAAATTGTACTATTAGCTGCAAAAAATGTTCTGGTTTTTATTGTAGTTATTCTTGGGACAGACCATGTGTGTATTTGTACATAAATACAATGGGTGTGAAATTCACACTCACAGGACCCCAGATCCTTTCCTTGTGCAGCCTATGTTTTTCCAGGAAATTCAGGTACCCAAAAAATTGCAAACCTCGGGAGTAACTTCGGGTGACTATAGAGGCATGCCGGGGAATCAAACTGAACTGACTCTTCACCAGTTAATAAGTATCTTCGTTGTTGTCCCTCTTTACACTGTCATTAATTTCATCGTAGCAGGTTTGTACTCGACCTTCCTTGGCCTTCTTACACTTTCGTATGACTTCGTTCCGCAACTTTTTTTAAAGGGATTAGATTTCATTTCTTGGATTTTTTATGTTCTTCTTGCCTTTACGAGAGTCCTTATTTGAGCTGACACATTAAGAAGGACGTAAAACAGGAAATATAACAGGGAATGAGTGAACTAACACTTAAACGGAAATGAAGGGTTGCAGTAAACTAATCTAACTAATAGGGCGCGCACACACACATATATATATATACATATAAATATATATGTATATATATTTATACATATACCTTTTTATATAAACACTTCCCCTTCCACTGAAGGAGTTTTTTATGTGGGATGTGGTCCGCTTCCGATTCTTTAAGCACAGGATTTTAAAAAGAAATTCTTGCGCAATGGACACGATAGAATTTGAGAATGCTGAACCTAAAAACTTTTGACCTAAATAAAACTATTTTATACTGAATTTTAAACTGATTTCAAGATGTAACTACTTCTTTTAAAATGTCTGGGACTGTCATTAATGGAATAATAAGTTAATTAAACTGTGGAATTTCATTAATTATTCTTTAAAAACATTTTCAACACTTTTAATTATACACGTCAATAAAATAAAGGTGCAGTGGTAATTTATGTGGAATATTTTTATAAACGCTATGAACTTGCTATTCGACAAACACATTTTTTTCAAACCAAGCTCTCCTATTAAAAAAGGAAGGATGAAGTTAAATGCAATATCAGAAGCGTGCGCGTATACGATAACGAGTAAAAAAAACACAGCTCAATATACAGTCAAAACCAATTCACCCGTTTGTTACAATAAACGCAAAGGAAATCCAAGGATTTTAGGATATATAGATAGAAACAGGCCAAGATAAAACGCAGTTGGTCCCCAGGAAATTATGATGTTAAGAAAAAAACACTCTTAAGATAGAGAATTGCAATAACGGCATTTCTCGAAACCTGTATTTTAGCTTTCCAACACATTTCATAATCAAAGATTTAATATCAGCGCCCCAGACATATAAAGGGAGGAACTACGTTGACCTTAATAGAGGCCTTAATGCGGAGTGGAATTATCATGATCAATTACTTAGAAATACCATCAGACGACGACGAACGAAATTCCTTACCAGCAAGCTTTTTCCCCAAAACGCGACCGGCGTCCGTGGTTGGCACGGCGCCGCTCTTAAGGTGATCCGTTAACACTAATCGCATTAAATCGCAAAATTCATTTCGGCTTTCGCAAGACGTTTTATTACGACGGAACCCTTCATACAAAATTTATGCCTTCCCTCCCAGGGCCCGGGTTCGCGTGCAGCCGCACGAAAAAGGCTAGCTGGCAACGAGCGGTACCTTCCGCCACGAAAATCCTCACATCTCGCCCGGCGTCCCTCAGAGGCGGGAAACCGCCCACCCACCACCCCTCCTCTCCCCTTCTCTCTGCCGCCTCTTATCGTGCCCGAACACGCAGCCTGGCCCACAAAGAGACCCTCAAGATAAGCGATGCGATCTAAAGGGGCGCTCATTTTTCACCTCCCTGGATTCGGCGATGCTCATCCTCTTCCCGTTCCCGGTTGTCTTCCGCCGGGTGAAAGAGTCCCCCGCAAGAAAGCCCCGCTCTCGGTCGGAAGATTCCTAATGCCTCGCCACCCAAAGCTACGTGTCTGGCGCCGAGATCCTGTCTTCCATGATGAGAAAGGGTATTTATTCTTAAAAAGGGGTGATGAGTCGCCGACGACATTTCAGGTTGTCAGCTAAGACGACTAAATTTGATGAATTCCTTACGGGGGTCGAGTTGCGCAGAAATATTGATTGGGGTTTGTAGAATCTTCCAAAACTGGACGTTTAATAAGGTCGATGAAAATGATACAAATGATTATTTTGGACTGAAAACAAAGTTCAAAACGATGTGACTGAATGAGACTTTCTTGTATAGCAGGAATACGGTGAGTATGAAGGATTAATATTTGCATTCTGCATAAGAGTATTATTGAACAGCTAAAATATATCCATAAGTAATAAAATAGTTCAGTAAGCACTCTTTTGTGGTGTTTCTGTTGTGGTGAGGCATATCAAAGGACATTAGAAGCGATTAAAATGATAAAAAGGAAAGCAATAGAGGGGATGTAAACGTAGCGATTAAGGTATAGGCATGTGTACGAGTGTACAGTATACAGATAGGCATATTAAATAAACTTCTTACATTATTTAGAATGATCGTCTGGCATTCTATAATGCGTAAAAACTTCTCAAAACAAAAATAAAAGAAAAGTGGATAGAAAATTTTTCATAGGATGGCATAGAATGGAATAAATACCGAAAAACCTAAAGGGTTCGAGGATAGCGATTTATGAATAAATCAAGAGGTTAATGGAAAGAGAATAGATTAAAGTCCTGCAAGAATCCAATTTTCGGATTGATGACTGAGGAAGGTGATCGATATAGTACAGGGGTAGCGAATGTATTGTACGCTTCCACTTCCGAAGGGCGAAATTCTCTCTTGTCACACAAAGGGATGAGATCAATGACGATTGTTATATTATTATGTCCTAAAATAAGCTGAACTGAAATATCTCTGTACGTTAATATGTTAAACTACGAAAATACTATTTGATACTTTTAAGTAATCTTTTGTAATAAATAATTTACGTTTGCTATAGCTCAACCTCAAGGTCTGTCCCAAAAGTAGTAGAACTGAGTCGGTTAAAAAAATGTATTGCCATAATTGATAGCTTTACTCAAAAGTCTTCAAAGTAGCAGCCTTCTTCGTCCACACACTGCTATCAGCCAGTTTTCCTCATACTCCTGGAAGGCGTAGCTCGGAATTCTACTAAGCTCCCTCATCACGACCTGTTGTAACGCTTCCACCGATCGGAGGTGACGTATGGATTTGAGGTGTGGGAAGAAGAAGAAGTCTGGCGGGACCACGTCAGGGCTGTTGGAAGGGTGAAGCATAATCGAAGTACTCTCGTCAGATCCAGAGTACTCACGGTACCAACTTTGCGCACACCTTTCTTATGTCCATGTTTTCGGTCACAAGACGATGTACATAACTTTTAGGAGAGTTAAGTTCATCAAACACCATGCAATAACTTAATTTGCGGCCCTTGTCCAACAAAGCCTTCACTCTTGCAAGATTTTTCTAACTTTTTAAGGATGAAGGGTGACCCTAACGTTCGGCGTCTTCAACATCTTCTCTACCCTCCCGAAACAACTTTTTTCACCCAAAAACACCCAAAACACACATGGCGTGATCACTATTAGCTGCATTGACATGCTATGAGTCTCTTTCCTGGTTTTACCCAGTTGTACGAAAAATTTGATGGTGTAGCGCTGTTCTAATAGTGCGGTTCATGACGAAGCGTAAGGAGGTCACGTTATAGAGTTTTCGAAAACGAACGATCCACACTCCGCAAAGGCTGGGAGCCAACTGCCACTGACCTCCTATCTTTCATGAGACTCTCCTCCCTCTAACTTATCCCGAGAAACAGCCGATCGTTTGTCTGTCTATCTGGGAAAAGTAAAGAAAGTAAGTTTTTCTACTTTTGGGACATACCTTGTATTTTGTATACTCTGCACTCGAAGAGAACTTATTTTCGCATCCAAGTGCGATCATAATACAATTCATAGATCTTGATATTGTAATAAGATGTTTTTTGAGATTATAACTCCAATTAACGTTAGATAAGTAATAGCTTAATGGTGTAAGCAAACCTCACAATATATGCATACGCTTTGGTGAAAAATCTCTCTTTACCATTACATCATGAAGAATCTATACAACAATTTAATTCAGTTAGAAGTGTTAAAATTATGGAATAACACTCGTATTTTAAAATTTTCTTCCTAAACCAAAGTATCGCACAAAGGGAAATCCAAAACCTAATAATTCTCCTTCACTGTTAGAAACGAGCTAATATATGGAAAATTTCAACCGTTATATCCCAAAATAACATAGCACATAATATAACTCCCCTTCTTGCATACAATATTTATTATAAATAAATCATTTTCTCCTTACATACATTATACTAGAGGAGTGATAGGAAAAGCTGCATGCATGTGTCAATATAATATAGGTGTAAAACTGCTTGAATAACACCACGATATTACATTCAAATGGTTGAATGTACAATTACAGTAAAATATATCTTCCATGCCTCATTTGCCAATATCAAATCGTCATCAATCAGAATTTAAGGTCAAAATAGTCTCAACAAATCGATCCATTTGTTACGCAGCTGAATATATAGATGATTCTCAATATTGAGTTTGGATGAATTCATCGGAATTGCCGTGAAGAAGCTACTCGGATTAATATTCACGTGATGTCTGATTTATTAAGCTAACGGTTATTTTTAAAACCAGCTGCTACTGCCAAAACTATCCATTCGTACTGTGTCTCCATACATAAAAGTGGACATTACCCTTAAGCCTTGAATTGAGCTTTAAGACGGGTGAAATTCACGTAATCAGAGTCGCATGGGCAATCCTTTTCCCATCACCCCCGACATCTGTTCCTCTCCAAGTGTCAGTAATCAGAAAAAAAACAGAACAATTTGTTCGGAATTTTGACGGGGTGATCCAAAGACGTCGGCTGAAATTTAAATTGGGAACTCTCCCGTGAATTAGCCGAAAGTTCTTGACACCACTTCTCTTGAGAAACCAAAATGAGCAGTACCCAATTTCGTCCGACAGTGATCACAATATTTCCTTGTTCAATAGACTATCGTTTAATTTGAGTCTTTGATGGATACAAGGACTGACCATTGTTACATGATTGATTAAAGTCTTCAATAATAAATCTTAATAAATTAACACTCTGCATTATAATAAGCCATTTGTAAACGCCTCATACGTCCTGCAACGCTTCATTCCACCCAAAAGGTCTAATTTGTGTTTGCATCTGCCTTGTTTGCTGGAGATTCTCCAATCTTCCTCAGCTTTAAATATTCCATTACCATTGAATAAATGGCTGAAAATAATAATCAATCAAATATGAATGTAGGACATTTCTAATTTCATTTTTAAACCTTCCTGGATTTTTTTCTGAAATTCCTATTTTCCCTTATCACCTGCCTCAATGACCAAGTTTCTGATTCGTACAATATTATTCTCCATATTTGTCTCCAATATATTTTTTCGTAAAAGCTTTAAGGTCCCTGTCAACAACTCCCTCCTTCACGTAAAAGCTTCTTCACCTAACGCAATTCTCCATCTGATGTTCTTACTACATTTACCACCTTCATCTAAAACGCATCAGATATAGGTGAAGTTTTTACTTGCTCTAGTTTCCACCTCAAATTTTGAAAATTTATATTACCTTCCTCTTTCTGGAGGATCTCATTACATTTGTTTTCGTTTCGTTGATACTCATTACATTCATATCACACTGATTACTTAGCATTCTTAGTAATTATTGTCATTCATTGGTTGACTGGTAAACTACAGCTTGATCATAAGAAAATTGTCTTGATTGGTTCCGAACCTATTTTCATTCCTTCCTGCATCCCCTCTCATGCCACTCTTTTGTTCCCTTCACGTATACTTTGTAAATTACGGGCTATAATTGAGTAATTTTAAATGAAAAACTTTTAGAGAACAAAGGAAACAACTCTTTTCTATTGGTAACTTTTTGTAAAAGCAAAAACATCACTCTCTGATATAGAGCCGTGTGTGGGTGCTTTGGAGCTGAATGCCTCGGGGGACCATTCCCTGGGAATCAAAAAAAATAGAGACCGTCCCTCACGTGCGGAGGGCCACGACCCACTCGGACGAGAAAAGGGAGGTCTGAGGCTGACGCCACGGACAGAAAGGGTTTAGGGAGGAGGAGGCGAGAACATCTGACTACGGCTCCGCAGGTGTGCGAGGAAAATGACTGGCAGGGGGTGCCGCTGTGAAAGGGAAATGGACTCTCCCCTTTCGTGTCACGTACCCTACTCGTGCGACCTGGTTTTGTCCGGGAGAGTGTGATGCAAGCGGGGGGTCAGAGGGGGTGGCGTGGGGGCACGGAAGGAGGGCGACGCAAAGAACGAGAGCGGCCACTCCTGCCAACTCTCTGGGCGGAGGTTTACGACCCGAGGGCGAGTGGGTATATGGCGGCGGTTCGCTCGGCGTGAGAAAGGCCTTGGGGATTAAGCGTGCTCTGTCCCAGAGGCCGTTGAGTACTCGTTCAAATAATGAACCTCAAAAATCACTAACAAACTCCATGCGACGACCCAAACCGAATAGGCACAAACCTCACGGATACTTTAGTTAGTATAATGATTAGTGTTAGATTTTTTCATACTTTCTATTTGCCTTAAGGTGTTTCCCGCTTTTAGCTTATCCTCTACTTAACATTATTCTTTCTATAACGACTTATAATTTATCTCTTAAACATATCCCTAAATTCCATTAATCTGCATTCTTTGATTTCAACTAGCATATTGAATTTCTTCCTATGTCATACTTAAAACGTCATTGCTTAGTATAATTACCAACGAATCCCTTTTTTTTGGCAACGAAATTCTTCTTATACTTTCTTCAATACTATTCTCATTATGAATTAAATTACTACACAAGTATATTGACTGCTCTTTTGCCACGAATTTATTCCAACCTACAGCTAGGGGCAGTCAAGTGAAAGTCGAACACCCCCAATAGTACGCAGTCCGCATGAAACGTGGCAACATTTATGTTACTTATCGATACTTCGGTAGGAGAACTGCATAGTGACAACTCACAGGCGCACCCAGTTGTTAGGTTTTGTCCTTGTTGATGCGCGGACTGGTCATGTGTGTCCGTACGTTAGATTTTCATTTGACTGCCCCTCATACTATTTATAAACCTTTTACTTCTCCGAAACCACACAATATATACCTCTGTATTATTTTCATGTTTTCAGTTTCACACACTATACTTGTCTGGTTTTAATGCTAAAACACATATTCAATTCCTTCTTCTTTCTCGCTTGCCTGATAGTTACTATTACATAGGATATGAAGCATAAAATTACTTTTAATAACACTCGATCCCCTTTTTCTACCATCAACTGATTGAACTATTAATTTTTCAATGAATCAATAATGCCGAACATATATATATTTAGATTTTACTAATTTATTGCTTCCTACTTCATTGTCACAGCTTATATACCTTCAATACACTCTCGTCTATTTCCTCAAAATCCAGATTTCGGGGCTTTAGAAGGCTATATTCAGCATCCACATAATGTTACAACTAGACAAAAGTTTTGCATTAAGTTTCGAGATCCTGAAAAGCCAATTTGTTTGTACTACAATAAAGTAACTAAAAAGGAATATGACATATTACGTACAACGCAATATAGGACGAATGAGTTGACTGAGTTTGAAAGCGGATCACTTAAAAAGTATATTACTGCTGCACACAAAATTCATTACTGCTTTAGGATAATTATTATTGGACTCTTCGCGGTAAAAGCTGGAATGCCTTGATTTGCAAATATTCTGAGCCAAAAGGATTAGCTTATGAGACAATTTGACGGAATTCCTTCAGACTAATTATAGAAACATCCTGCGGTTTATGCAACCATCATGACATGAATGTTAAAGAAAATTGCGTTTGTTCAGGATACTTTTACTTTTAGGTGTCAAGTTGTTACGGCTTGTTTGGCCATTCCATTGGCCTTTCGGTTCATTTTAAGTGATGGCCATCGCTACTTGATGTGATAATATGCGGGAAATACAACAATAATTCTCATACCCATTGGTTAATTTTTTAGTAATTAGTCCAAATTACGCCATTTTAAAGGATGGTCTGAAAATTTTCCAACATAATAAAGATACGAGATATTTTTTCTGAAATTTTCTCTGAGTCGGGCAATTTCAGACCACCCACGCAAAATATATGTATATATATATATATATATATATATTAAAATAATGCATATGTCTTAGAAAATAAATAATTTTTTCCTATTTGCATTTAAATGGAGGCCTTACTTTTGAGATTTCCCTCATGTGTGTGTGCATATATGTGTGTTCATTAACTTTAAAATTATTTCATTTATATTCTCTATTTCGCTGGTTTTATTATTGCTTTATGTATATTGATTATTGCATTCAGAAAAGAGTTAATCGGATAAAGCTCTTGTGGCCATCATTAAAGTAAAACAAAGCCGAAATATTTAATAAAGAAATAATCTATAAAATCTTTTGTCCCTGTATTCTCACCGCATAAACGTTCTTTTATCAAAAAATTCAATTTATCATCTTTCGTGTCGTTTTCTAAAATATGAAATCCTTCCAGTTGAGAATTTCGTAAAATGTTTCAGAAAATAGATAGTATTGATCTTGCGTAAAGTTCAAGAGTTCAGCCTTCCAAGCCATTAAATCCTGTGATAATGCAATCTTTTACATTTTGTTCTTGTACTTCTCGTATAAAAGTTCTGGTAGACTAAAGGAGTTGGGTTTGATAATACTCATTACAGAAAAGGTTCATAAGTATCACCGCAGAAAATCAGAAACATGAATATTTGAATTTTTAATCTAAGTGGTTTCAAGGAGTTGTGTCATATATCACGCGCAGAGTATTAAAATCTTAAGAAAAAATGAAGAATCACATGCTAACCGGATTAAGGGAAAAACTTAGTATTTCAAAATGTTCAAAATGAATGTGTATAGGGTCAAAAGTGATGGCACACGTATAATTATAACAAAATATCATGCGGAACGCTACACGTTCTTGTGATTAAATTAATATCTTTTTCGGAGATGCGAGAACAGGAAATCTTAAAGTCACACCTTTTTTCCCCCAAATGACGAAGCTGAGTGGATGAAAGTTCCCGATAGTCGTCGGGAATCGCGAATTTAAGCCTCTGACTGCCTACTTTAGGTTTGAGCGCCCATTTTTAGGAGCGCCAGCCTACGAGAAACGGGGCCAGTGCTGGAACACACCGAAAATATGAGGATAAGCCTTCTTCAGGAGGATAAAAGGATAAGGCAGACGGCGAAGGAGATGGAATTTCACTTGAAGAACAGAAAAACCAGCCTAGGTGCTGGGGTAACTGAGGGGAAAATAGAGAAAATTGGTTAACGTTGCACAATCAAAATTACGCAAACCGAATTAGAGTGCTTGAAAACCTTCTAAAAATATTTCCGAAAATGAAAGACAGGTGTTTAATTTAAAAATTTACTTTGGATCTAAAGTAAATGTAAAATGGTTCAAGGATATCAAATTGGCACCATTTCGATTGGTTCAGCATTTTTAATTCAGCTCATTTTGTGGCGACAATGAGTAAGAAATCATTCAAAAATTTCTGTTAATAGAAAGATGACGCAATTCCCACATTGTAGACCATAAACGCCACTCCGTTGCAATGTCTCCACCGGATCTTTTATTTATTTATTCGTCTTGGTCCGAAAACAGCACTTTTTGGCCTTTACAGCGGATAACAATGGCAACACATCAGTAACAACAACACAAACACCTAAGCCCTTGGTGGAAAAAATCCCACCCTGACGGGAATCGAACCCACGACCTTTAAATTGGCAGAAGAGGACGTTACACCGCCGCCACCGGGGCCGGCAATACTGATTTACTGATGGGAGTTGGTTTTCAGACGTTTTTGTTGTAAAAGGTTTTTATATTAAGGTCTATGAGGAGTTTTTAATGCCAATTGATGCTTTCCCTGCGTATTTTAAGCGTCGCCCACACTGCTACATTTACATAATACCCTGGAAGCCGTCACAAGGGCGTGTGGCGGGGATGTTAGGTCACCACCCGTAAAAGGGAATAAAACAACATTCAAAACGAACACATACGATATATGCAAACAACAACAACATATTGTATATGCAAACTCATACCCATAGTGGCGTATACATTCATGTAAAATTCCTGTCATTTTATACTCTTTCACATACATATACTAACGTCTAACAAATAATTACACCTTAGGTTACAGTAAGAAATTTATCCAATAACATGCTAGAATTTGAAAAACAAGACGGCAAAATTATGTTAATGCGTGTAAATAAAATGCTAAAATAATGTGCTAATTTCTTCTGTTTTCCTATCAGCAGATTTTGTTCTGTGTAACCGTTGGCCACTGCTATATTTTTATGGTGGCTAGTCAATCAGGCCTATCAAGCTCTATGGGTTTGAAGGGTATAGTCAAATCTCTCTGAATCATGCTGTGAAAAGCTATTTTTTATGGCGTGTTTAGAAGTGGTGTGAAAGATCTGGTATTTTTACGGGTCAAGATATAAAAACAAGATCTTATTAAAGTATATGTTTCACATATTCTACACCTTTTAAATTTAAAAGAGGCACAAAAACATCCTATTTCTAGAGAATCTCAAAGGTTCTCCCTGAATGCATTTTTATTGAATCGTCCGTGAAAGCCGTGAATTTTTGAAAAATTTCAATCCAACCCCAGAAGACAAATCATTATTTTGTACCAGGAAGAATCCAATCATGTAAAACAGTTTGCAGGTTTAAAACAACATCAGAAGCGAGAGTTGACGAAACCTCGAGAGAGAGGCACGACAGTATCGTTCGGGGATCCGCGTATCTGGATCAAAGGAAGAACGTACAAATAAAGAAAAAAATTCACCGCAGAGTGGGAGACCGAGAATTGTTTTTGCTGGATTATATTAATCCCTTTCCTCTTCCCACCCATCACATCAACAAAATCCTCGGGAAAAGGTCACGCTTTTAGCTCTCCTTCTCCTTCTCAACATTCAATTATAAGAGGCTGTATCCCCTGCGAGGAGAAGGGATTCGTAAGAAGAAGTAGGCGGAGTGAATGAAGGCGCGGGGGGAGCGACGGAAGCATGGGGGATGAAAGAGTAGTGAGCTCTCTTAAGGGCTCCGACTGGATCCGCATCACCGTCGCGAACCCCGATCCGTTACCTCCACGCAGCTTCCCCACCGTCCGTCTCCGCACCCTACCCCTCTCGCCCCATCACAGTCCCCGCACCCTGTCCACCACGCTGTGCCCCATCTCCCGCGCCTCCTTGCTTCGTTTGCTTTCCAGGACACTCGCCCCCACCCCCTATGTCGTCCTCGCCACTTCGACTTCCTCCCGCCGCTCTTATGTCAGTCACTCGCTCTCTGCGAGGGATCGTCCGTGAAACAATCCTCCCATTCCGAATAAGGGAGGGGGAGGAGAGGGAGGGTCGGGCAAAGAGGCCGCCGCGGCCTGGAGGTGTCCGGGTGGGGGGACAGGTGGTGGCGGTGCGGAAAAGGGAGGTTGGTTTATAAGTCTGGGAGGGGGGGTAACTGAAGGCAGCAGAAGGGCGCAAGGTGCGGGAGGAGCAGAGGGCCTCAGCATTTGAGGGCTCATCGATCGCACCACCTCCTTTCCTTTTCTCTATCTCTCTCCTTCTCTCTTCCCCTCTTTCCCTCCCCATTCCCTCCTCCTACCCCCGCCGACCCATTCAAACCCTCCCCCGTCCCCGGCACGTGAACCTTTTCCTTCCCCGAACCCAAAAAACTCCCCCCTTTTCTCCATGAAGCGCCACCCAACACAACCTCCCGTAACACACTTCCCGATACCCCGTTCTCACCCTCCAATCCTCCCCTCATAGCCTCTAACCCACTCAACCCAACCTCCGAACGTTCTCCTCTCCCCCAACCATTATTCCCTTCTCACCGTCCGACCCCTGATTCTTTTTTCTCCCCTCCCGTCTTCCATCTATCCCTTTCCCATTCTCACTTTCTCTCTTCTAATCCTCTACTGTTCTTCCTCTACTTTTATTCTCTCTTCCTTGCCTCTAGCAGTGACTGTTGCACTACAAGGATTTTTAACAGGTTTGCCGCTCTAGAATGCTCCTTACCCCGGTCGACAGTTGACTTCCCCGACTTCATTCCCTTCCGGCATCCGTAACCGTCTCCGTCTCCCTTCCAGTTACCTGTGTCCCTTCCCATTTCTGGCTGGTTTTATGGGAGAGTTTTGCCCACTCCTTCCCTCACAATGACCGTGGACTGATTTGACCCAGGGAATTGGAAGTTGGCAAAGACTCACGTTATTAATTTCTACCGCATAAAAGTCCCCCCCCTAAAACTCCATCAGCAAACCCCTCTCTTTTCACTTGTTCTATGAAAGTTGTTAAATGTAAGGGGACAGCCTAAACCCCTACAGTGCTTCGTGTCAATATCCGCTTCCCACTATCAATCTGCCTCTACCAAACGGTCGAACTCCCACCTCCCTAGCTGCAAGTTTTGCGCACATACAAATGTACATGTATGTATACATACATACACATATAAGTCATATGTGTATACATATATAATTTAAATGGAATTAGCACTAGTGGACAAAACAAAAACAAAAAATATATATATGAATGTATATGAATATATATATATATATATATATATATATATATTCATATTCATATAAAAAGGGCTGACGGAGTCAGTCCTAACTAATCTTCCGAGGAAGACAGATCTCAATTCCGTCGAAATTATCAAGAAATAACGTGCGAGCGTTCCTTTTATGTGTTCTCAAATTGTGTGTTGCTGTCAAACTTATATATATATATATATATATATATATATATATATATATATATATATATATATATATATATATATAGTTTGCTAGGTGGGGAGTCACAAAATGTTTATTTAATAGTTGTGTCCATCCAAAAACCTACCTTAACCGGTAGATTACCTAATTATTATTATATTATATATATATGTATATATATAAAACTTAGACAGTAACACACAGCACGAGAACACATAAAAAGAACACAAACAATAATATCTTGATACTTTCGACGGGCTCGAACTCCGTCTTCTTCGGAAGATATATATATATATAAAATTATTGTTGATACTCTACCGGCTACATCAACATCTATATCTACTTAGTACTCCGCAAGCCGCTGCAATGGCGTGTGGCGGAGGAAGTTAGGGCACCACCCGTAATTAAGAAAAAAATCGCACACAAAAGCCACATATTTATACAGTCCATAAACAGCAGAACATTCATGCAAAAACCATTACACATGTGGAAAAACACAACTACGTTGTGTTGTTTAAAACACATGCGCAAAAACTACCAACTAACATACACATGCACCTACAAATATACCTTATATCTTTGCAATGTTTAATTTTGTTCCGACTTGTAAATTAAATTATCTTAATATCTCTAAAGTGATTTTGTCTCTTATTATTATGATTTATCATTGCTTGGGGAAAGCATGAGTATTTGTATCTATCTCTACTGGAATCTATGTCCCTTATTTTATCTTTGTGGTATGACCTACCTAAAAAGTGTGGGACCATTGTAATTCCTCCACTGTCATCGTTAAACTCGTTTGTTCAACGTCACGTCGTTCAAGTCTCTTTTGTTCTCTTCGTATCTCAAGTGGCTCCCAGCCTATATCCCCTAAGAGACCTGTTACACTTGAGTTCTTATAATAACAATTTTTTTATGAATCTGGAGGATTTTCTCTGAAACTTATCCAATTATTTTTGCCAAATTTTCTCCCAAGGATCCCAAATACTGGCAGCATATTCCAATTGAGGTCTAACTAAAGCAAAATAACGCCTTTCTTTAAATTTCTCATCATATTTCCCCACCACCCATTTAACAAAGTAGAGTTTCATTGAAGCGGATCCACTTATTGTCCTGATATGCACTCCCCACAAAAGGCGTGGTGTTACAATTACCCCAGTACTTAACTTGATTGGCCGTAGTTAGTACTGAAACCTCTATTTCATAGTTTGTATCCTGTTCGCCACTTTCTTTGTTCCCAATTTCAAAATTGCGCATTTGTCAATATTAAGCATCAATCACCATTTCTTGCACCAATTCGAGATTGTGTCTAAGTCTCTAGAGAGTAGCTCGTGATCTAGTTAGCTCCTTATTCCCCTGTATACCACCATGTACTCAGCAAATAATCTGCGATTGCTGCTAACGTGTGCGCTTAAGTCAATAATGTATATTAAGAACAGAACAGGCACTATTACACTTCCCTGGGGGACGTTCGAAGTCGCATTTATATCCGTTAAGCACAACCGATTGATGAGTACTATTTACTTGCGGTTTGACAAGAAGTCCCTCATCCAATTAATAATTTTCTCAGTGATTCCATAGCATTTCAGTTTGAATTTGTCTGAATGTTATAGAATTTGAGATTAATTTCCTCTAGCATTCCGGGAGAAGCCCTACGAAAATAGATACAATTTGCCTCTCTACAGAATTGTCGATTAATTAGTAGAATTTCGTCGGAAAGGAAACTTAACCAAAACCAGAGTTTCACATACTTATATGCATTCAATAAAAGAGTAAAATAGTATTTCATATTTTTTCCATGCCATGAAAAATATATTATAGGCATAAAAATTATCTGGTACGATACATCAATCCTTTTGGAGACTGAGTTAGGGTGAATAGTGAGGGAAGATAAGGAGTAAGAACTTCAGACAGTTGTTTGAAAACGTATGAAGGGCATTTAAAAAAATATCCATACGATAAACAAGGGTATTTCTTCTCATGTTCAACTATATTGTTTTACATCTTTACGCATACGACTCACCCGGATTAAAAAAATGGTCAGATCACGCATGCATAAGTACATCAAAACCTTCATACTTTCTCTTTCGGGGTGGATAGAGTCATAGTACTTTCTGCTCAGTTTCTACTGGAATCATTATATTTAATCTAATTTATTACTCTTTTACCTAAACGTTTTACCATACACTCCTGATATGTGCCGTACATATAGTATTTACCATATTGTGTTGACAATTAAGGCAATCCTCGTTTCAGCTAAATATTCTATTATAGGTAGGAATACGCTTTTATTTTAAATGCATGCTACCTTAGACAAACATTTATCCTTTGATACGCCTGACATTATACTAATAATTTTTCTGTTTGGCGCAACTTTTATTACATCTATGTATTGCACCATGTTTAACAAACATTCTCTCCAGATATGTGAAACCATCCACGTTTCAAATCACTGCATCGTTTACGCTTATTTAACGTGCAATATACATGTACGTATCTTCCCATTCTCCCTCTGAAGCCAAACTACAATAATTTTATTTCCATATAATTAAGGTTAATAAACCATAGGTGAAAACAGTTGACGATAGTGACAAATATCTGGTAATGATTTATTCAAACAATTACCTGATTTTTTATAAAATATGAGCAATGAAATTTATTTTTCTGTATTTAATTAATTCTTTTGAACCTCACTGATACTTAGAGTCGTAATGGTTTAGTGGGTAGAGCGCTAGTGTATTGAATGAAGAGCTAGAGTTTTGACTCCCGATGTTGCCCCTGGGAAACCTCAGCTTTACAAAAGCCGTTTGATTTTTCACGTACAGCATCTTCCTGAGTACTCAAAAACTGCACGGGGAAGGGAACTAGTCGTACAATGATGTCTGAGTTTTACATTCCGATGAGTATTTAGTAGATGAATTCTATCCTCAATTGTTAATTAACCTTTACGTTGATTACTGGGTTATTTATCATGGTAGTGATGATTACACGTTAATAAAACTATTAAAAATATCAAAGGGAAGTCACCTCATTTATGTATTACACAAAAATATAGATGTGACATCACTGAGGACAGAAAATTTATAAAATATGAATTGGGAGACGCAGAGAACAATAGATATTTTAGGACAATGCGAGTTGAGATGGAAAGAGAATGGCACTACTAAATCTATATTTACGAATAGAGTAATATAGAGCGAAAGAAAAGAGAGGCAGCGAGGGATGGCAATAATATTGAAATAAATAGGGATATAACGTTCTAAGCATAAAACAGGTAAGTATTATATAATTATTAGAAGAATTAAAAGCTGAACATGACACCTTGGTCATTATTCAGGCCCACATATAAACAGTGTATGATCAATAAGAGAAAATAATTGAGTGTGATCCTGGGAGGAAACATGTCATAGTTATTGGAATGCGGTAGTGGGCGAAGGGAAAGAATAGATGAGGTAGTTTACCACAGTTTAGGAACAAGGCATGCGTTTGGAGTTCTGCAGGAGACAGGGTTTAATCTAAAAACACCTGGTTAATGCATCACAATAGACCTAGGTATGTGTGGAGAATATCCGGTGTTTCAGAGATACATCAGACCATACTTTTGTTGTAGATTGGGAGCATTTGATATGAGGCTGTGGAAAATGATGGAAAAGACACAATGGAAGGAAATAAAACTAACGTAGAACTATGTTAGGCAAGCGACAAGGAAAACAGGAAAACGAAAGGGATATTGGATGAAAGAAATGAAGAAAAGATGCATTGAAGAAGAGTGTATTTTTGTTGGATTGATTAATAGACTTTACCTTGTTAGGCGAAACTAAGAAATGTAAAGTCTGTGTCTATCTAAAACCTTCCTTAAGCGGTAGAATACCAAATAAAAGTAATAGTTACTTTGAATATCCGGGTTGGAAAAATATTTTATCGTGAAATACTATAGTAGTATACGTTTTCTAGTAAATACTAGTATACGTTTTCTCGGAAGTAAAGTAATTCCTGCTTATAACTTGTGAATATTATGAATTAAAGAATACTTGGCATTGTTTCGCACTTATTTTTAATTAGCCATTTAGCTTAAACACTCCGAATAAAGTTTCTTGGAACACTTACGCCTTGTAATAATGGTGGGTGTATTTTTTTATAATTTTAAAGTCTTCCAGGAATTCATACTTTTAAATCTTTCCTTCCATGTTCTCCTCTCTTTAATTTTTCATGAAATAGGCAAATGATTCCCCATGCTGCCTTGAGGGGAGGGAGGGAAGAGTTGGAGATGTGATTGGATGAGGGAACCGCCTCTCTCCATTCCACTCCCTATTCCCCTCCCTCGACCGTCAAGATTACCGAGCCTTCTGTGGTAAATTTACGGATCCAACAGAGGATGAATGAGGATAAATTGAAGGTTAAGAAGACAGTGAGTGATAAAATTCAGCATAAAATTACATTAAGCGAGTGCATACGTAATTTTGCGGTAGTAGACTATTCGGACAATAAGGTTTAAAGATTCGAACGGAAGTGGGGTAGCGTATTTGCTATCGTAAATGAACGAACTCTGGTGCAAATAGAGATGAAAGCAAGTGATTAATTTTAAGATATTTTTAACTATCATACTCATAAACTAGTGATATTTAAATAAGGTGACCTCAGAAAACATTTACATGGGTGAAGGGTTTCCATTTCTCAGCGTCATATAAACCGTTTTCATTCTTTATTGTAGGAAGACAGAAGAAAAGGAACATATTTACTCGTTACCACAAAGCATACAAAAATGTGTTCATACTCGTACTTTGTATGCGGAGGACAATGTTAGGCAGGAAAACATTTCGGTGAGCAATTTAACATACAAGACCAACCATTTCAGAGAGTAAAAATCATTGGCCTTGACCGGGATTCGAACCCGGATCCCTCGATATCCGGCCGAGTGCTTTAACCAATTAAGCTACCGAGACGTCCTCTTACACTCTGAAATTTTGGGGGCTTTTGGGGGCCGGTCAAGGCGAATGATTTTTACTCTCTGAAATGGTTGCATTATAATGCACACATAGCGGGTGACTCCGTTAAAGTTACTGTTACAGTTTCTTGAAAATACAAGACCACTTTTCAGACCACCTACAAGGGTGGTCTGAAAAGTTTCCGACCTAACAAAGATACAAGATATTTTTTCTAAAACTTTTGAGGTCGGAAACTTTTCAGACCACCCTTGTAGGTTTCGTATAAGGACACCTTGAGGAATATTAAATGGTAAAAGAAGCTATTTTATCCTGTAGTGGGATCTCTACCTTGGTCTCTCTACCTGGTGGTACCTCTATTGATTGGGTAAATAATTATGCAATTTGGCAGACTTGTATAAATTGACGATTAAAAGTAAAAAAAAAATAAAAATAAATCAGATTTCCACCATTTTCCTTCAAGAAAATATGCAAGAGAATAAATGCAAATCCCTCAAAGGGAATTTGAAATGATCTACTCCTTTGTGTAGGTCTTTACCATTCGTTTTCGAGTAAATTTAATCAAAGTTAATAAAAAAAACTAGGCAACAGAAATTTCTTACCCAATTCGGCAAAATTATGACGCTCCGTGGCAATTATCCCATTCCCGACTGTGGTGGTCATATCCCAGGAGCCATGGATAATTTATGGCCGTGAGAAGGGTCCTAACGGGAGGGTATTCATATATTAAAGTTACTGAAATTTCACCCGTTAATATTTTTTCCCTCCAAAACAAGCCTAAGGGCAAACGTTAAATGTGGTGCACTATACTCTCCCTCGACCTCTATGTTGCTTGGTTAAATCCTGACTGGCGCCCCCTTTCCAATTCTCAAAATCCCCTACCACGCCACTCTCTCATCCACAACCTTCGTGTCGTACGGTTCCAACTTTTGCCATTCCTCTCTTGCCTCTCTCCTCTAGTGCCCCTTAATCTTCCTCTGAATCCCCCATTCTCCTCCCCTGTTCTTCTCTCTTCTCGATTCCCTCCCACCTTCCTGTCCCTCATTGCCGCCCCCTTCACCCAGCGTGCCGCGCGTCGCCCGGGGGCGCTCATTGAGGGAATGGAAAGCGAGGTCGGCCGTGGGGAAGGGGCGGGGAAATAAAAACGTAACGGACTCAACGCGGATCGAATCCACCGAAGGTCGCAAAATCCCGGCGACGACGACGAATACGACGACGCCACGATGCGAATTTTCACGACGGGTCTGGTGGATTTGGGGCGGGTCGTAATCCGGGGGCAATTGGAGTAGGACGGTAGGTTCTCCCTTCGCCCACTGTCTCTCTGTCTTCCCTGCGAGAGTGTAAATAGGTGGTACGTGTTTGTGCGTGTGTGTGGGCGCGCTCGACGGCCTTTATCCGGTCTCCCCACGGGCCGCGCAGAGGCAATTATGCGAATTGGAGGGTAAGGGCGCTCATTTTGGGAGGTAGACTCGAAGACGGGGATGATTACGTTCGGATACATTACGCGGGGACCGTCCATTCCTCCTTTAGTCATTCCCTCCCTCCTCGCCTGCCAAAAACCCCGACGTCCCCACGACATCCTCCCTTACTTACGCCACTAGTTACGGCAGACATAGGTTTCAGAGATCTTTCTTTCGAAAATGCTCAAAAAAAATAATAATTGAAGGTAGGAGAATCGAAATAAAAAAAAGGAAACGATGCGTGGAGCGGGTGAAAAGAACGAGTGGTCCGTGAAGTACAAGCGAAGTGGGGGAAAGGGGGAGTCAATTCACGAGAGAATAAAAGTAGGAATTTTATGACGACGGAAGCGTGTATGAACCACACGAAGTGGGGACCGAACGAAGACTTTTTGGGGGAGAGAGGGAAAGGGGTGAGGGAGAATGAGGGAACAGGGCCAAAGGAACAAAGCGCTCGGTGTGGTTACGGTCCATGGAGTGGAGCGTTTCGGAGTGCCAGGAAGCTACTTCGAAGAGGTATGCACAGGTTTCCTCGGGGAGAACCCACCCCCTGCGGTAATGCCATAACCGCTACACACAACTGTCGCACACGTAGTCGGGGTCACCGTGTATGGAGCTCACTTCAGTTAGGCTGAGATGAATCTGGGAATGAAATCGCTGACGAAATGGAGCGTCGGCTTGGTCAACGGTGTGCCGTGGCAGTCGAATTGTTTGTCGACGCAGTCAGTTAAGACAACCCAGCAGCAAAGTTTCCTACTACACTCTGAAAGACCCGATACAACTCACCGCACTGCTACTCTCTTGCCCTATGCGGCGAACGATGGAAGAAAGAAGAGATTAGGCGGGGGGAAAAATGCCACCAAGGCTTCTCATAACACATTAAAGCATATCAAAACACCCTTGACGTCCACACTGCACTGTTGTATTGACTCTAATGTAAGTCACAAACATTGGGTCATATGGGCGTGCTGCATACATTCTCTTTGTAAATCTTTACCAATATATCAAATTTAATTTAATTATTTCTCTAACACATCATCAAAAATGCTAATTTATCAACGTTGATACCTGTTAATTTTAAGATTTGAATAGTATTACGAGTTTTTCTCCAGTCCCCTTGGCTACTAAAGTAACGCAGGTGATTAGGAAGTGATTTTTTCGATTGCATTGAAAAAATTTACTCGTATAACATTTAAGACCCATGCTCTATAGTGCAAAAGCACTACACTTCATTTTATCCATTGATAAATACCTAAATACCTGTATATTCCATTTCGTTTAAAGATGCTAATTTATCAACGTTGCTACCTATTAATCTTAACGTTTGAATAGTATTACGAGTTTTTTCCCAGAACCCTTAGGTTACTAAAGTAACGCAGGTAATTAGGAAGTGGGTTTTTTCAATTGCATTGGAACAATTTGCGCGAATGACATATGCGAGCCATGCTATATGAGACAAAAACATTACACTTCACTTTATCCATCGATAGATACCTAAATACCTATTTAATCCTTTACGTACCATTTCGTTTAAATTTATTGTTTCAACAGAAATCCGTAATTACGAACAGGACGAAAATTATAGCGAGGTCAATTATTATCAAAGTGAAGAACAAAAAGTCATTGGATACAGCTAGCAAAATTTAATGCTGAGAACCTCTACTCTCGACAGGAACACAGAGACGGTAAAGGTCTTTCGAAAATTGAGTGTTGAAATAACATACGAGTGGATTAAAATATCAAATCTAATATAAATGAATAAATATATTTGAATCCCAAATCAGGTAGAGATTTTCCTGACCATCATCAACAGAAAATTTTATTAAAAGCATCCATATCACTGTAGTTTAATTATTATAGCCGTTAGCCAACACAAATATAACAATAGAATGACATTAAAAAGTTCCTTCTTTCCGCAGAGGAAGACTGTCCCTGACACCGAAAATTTTGGAATACGTGTGTGTCCTTTTTTATATTTTTCTATGCCACAGTACCGCTTTTGAAAACGCCTCTTAAAGGATATTAAGCATTTCTCCTGCTAAAACTCAGAAGCTCAGATAAGAAGTATATAAGGTTGAAAAGTGAAAGGAGAAAAGGCTGATTCAATGGATCTGTTTGTTTCGTCTGTGTCCTCTGGTTGCGATATTACGCTGCCACGGCTGATATATACATATTTATTTGAAATATTATATGAATTGTGTGAATTAAAACTATTAAAAGCGTCCACCCACACACTCTATACTTCTATACTCTTACTAATCGAATTGATAACAAAACAATCGTATGATTCTGGACAGTTAATGTCATTCAAACGCAAGAAGCAAAAATTAATTACATTTGATGTTAATATTAAAATAATTACATTTAATAACAATTTTAAATGTCAATCTTTAAACTAAATAGAAACTCGAACAATACAAACGTTCAGGGAACGCTTTGTTTTTCTCAGAAAATGTATCCCTATATACAATGGCTATTAAAGTAGACCGGTGATCTTACTCTAAAAATAACAGTCACAAAAGTTAATTTAGAAGAGAATTAAAAATATTAATTCAAGTGTTTCTATAATCAACTTCCGCTCGGCTTTGAGAGAATTTTTCTGATTAAACAAACCGGCCACGGCCAAAGGAAATCGAAATCAAACAAAATATGAAGATTCTAAAATTAAATTAAACACTTTGAAAAGAATAATATTGCATCCACAGCTGATCCCTATGGGACCATTTTTAGTTCGCAGTACTCCCTCAAAGAGAAGAGGAATTTAAAAAAGCGTCCAATTACTAAAAAAAAGCAATTGATGGCAAAATAAAATATTCACGTCCGTTTATATACCAGTTATATATGTAATATATTCATTTCTCCCAAAAGAGACGTATCGACACTCTCAACATCGCTGCATCAAAACTCGGGTGGGCTTTGGTATAAATCCATAGTTATGGCAACGCTGCATCCGAAAATCCCAGACAATTCGCCTCCGGGAACAATTCAGCCCGGCAAATCCTTTAATGCGGTGGGCATACGAGGCGAATGGGATGCGACGCCGCTAACAGAGGATATATGATCCCTGCGACAGCTTAAGCGCCTGGAATTGCTCATCGACACTATTGCGTCACGATCCCGTTAATTAAATCCTCGGACGACGAAGGCGTCGACTGCTCGCTGAGAAAAGTTGAAGCTTGCCTCAAGTGCGTCCTCCCCTTAGATGGTAGCAATTTGGAAATCCTCAAACCAAAAAATTGGCGGAAAGGGGTGGACCGGGGGGGGGGGACGGTTCTCCTGGAAGGATGCGGGGGGAAGGAGCGGAGGAAAAGGGGAATTGGGGTGGGAGCGGCTCGAGTAGTCGAAGGAAGTGTGTTAAAGGAGCGCCCGGAGAGACGGGAGGGAGGAGTGAAGGGGAGATGTAAAGGAAGGAGAATCGAAATTAAGGGAGATGGAAAGGAGGTGAAGGAGGCCAATGAATGAGTGGGTAATAAAGGAAGTGAAGAAGAAGTGGAGGAAGTTTGGGAGAGTAGTTATCGTGGAAGAGGCGAGTTGACGATTGGGATGGTGGGGTTGGTTTGTTGGTTAGCCGTGGCGGTGGGATATTATGGAGAGGAGGGAAGGTGGAGCATGCATTTTGGAGCACCTGAGCATCCATTTTCGGGACTTTTCGTTCAAAAATAATCGAGTGAAATGATTTACGTTTTAGTCAAATTTCTTCGGCACTGATATGCTATTAGAATCGAAGACCATGAGACGTGGGATTTGTAAACAATGAACGTCTTTTCACTCGAAACGCATTAAATCGTGTTCTGTGAGTCACTCAGGAGACGCCTTTGTAAAGGTTTTAAGGAAAGGCGCCAGTGGAGTCACGCAGTTTAACGCTCTGTTTATAGAAGATAATACTGCGCTTATGAAACGGTCTTAACAAGGAAAATGTGAAGTATAGTAAACGGATCTAAATATATCTGTAAAACGCCCGGAGCTTAACCCAGGATAAGAACGAGAGAACTAGTATTAAGGTTGACAAAGGAATACAGGATACGCTTACTCTAATATTATATGGCCTCAGAGATGAGTGAAAGTAACAGTATAGAATAAGGCATGTGGAGGAAGTATTCAAATATAATTACTACTATATGGTCATATTTCTATCACCAATACTATTTTATGCATGCCATTTACGAGTTCGGAAGGCTGCACAAGACCGAGGCGTTATGCGAAACCTCTTTCCACATCCAATATGGTTGACTCCGGTGCGTTCTGTCTTGGTTAAAGTGCATGTTATCAGATTAGGCGACGATTTATTTGTGTCCTATATCTCTAGGCTAAGTTATTTGTAATCATTGCGGTATTACATGCACTGAACGACGTAGTAGAACATGCTCCCAAACTACGATCTCACACTTAGGAAATGAAGTTGACGGAATTTTTAGCACTGAAATTTTAGGTCATGATCATTCCTCATATGTTTCTCAAGTAGCCAAAAATTTAGCGACAGTGTAATCTCCGTGAGCTGCCATGGAGTTTATACGTATCCGTGATCTTTGACCTATAAGGAGAGCTAAAAGCTGACACTGTCGTCCGTAGCGTCAGCTAAATTTGTTTGATGAGCGAAGAGCCCACGCACGCACTGATGGAGAGTGAGATTTAATAAAGTGAAACTCCCCCAAAAGTATTTTCATCCTCTGTAGAATCTCCGTGGTTGCCATTCGTTACCTTTCATCCAAGGCACCTCATCGAACTCTCTTAATTTGAAACGGAAGATGACATTCACCTCCCTCAACCTTTTTCCCAAGATTCTCGACAGGCGACCAGGAGTTGTTCATCCGCCATCTTCAAGCGAGGAGTGAAAGTGAGGGCGAGAGAAGAGGGTTCACCGATTTTGAGAGAAAAACAAAAGAAGATCTGAAATGGGAAAATTTGGATGGAGAGGTTGAGGACTCTGCAGTCGCTCGTCACGACCTCTCCCACCCCTCCCCCCTTCTTCCCCCGAAGAAAGGTAAATCCATGAACTCCGAACACTACCACGGTTTACGCACTCCCAACACCGGCACGTGAAGAGATGACGTGGGGACTAATTAAATTTTGATTTCATTAGCCTCTGAAATTAAATTAAATTTTAGTCGTCCGGTCGACCTGCGAGTTTAATCGGATCTTTTTTCTAAGGGGTGTTTTTTTTTAATTCATCCAACCTCACGACGCCTCGATGAAAACGACGAGACTTAAAATTCCTAAATTCAATCACGAAGAATGGGAACTCATCAAGCTCCGTAGGTGGTCTCACTCACGTATAAAATTTGGATCTGAAGTGCACCTAAGACGCTCATATACTCAAGAGGTGAGGGAATATCCCTGATTGGTACTTAAGAATGGGTCGATATAGAAGTTTGGACTAGGAATTTCTTCAAAATATTGCCGAGATTTGGCTTCGGACAGGAAGGAACCAACATGATCGAGCAAAGGCAGAAACTTAATCATATGGAGCAGTGAAGTGGGTGCTCTACGAGATAAGATGCAATTAAAAAGGAGGCATCTGCTTGGAGCTAAATAGTAAGATCGTTAACGAAATAAATAGAACGTGAAATGGGAGTTGAAGAGCAGAGGCTTCAAGGTATGTGTTATCAAGCATACGATCCACACTGTACGGTTCGTACAGTGTGGATTCCATCGAAAACAATTCTCCGAAAAAACTAATCATTTACTGAGATTACTTGGGACCGTACAGACAAGAATGGTAATGTAGAACTACGTAAATTAGCACCCTCATACTGCTAGGATATCTTATGAGGAATTTAATGTGTTGTTCATGACTTTAAGACGGGCAGTTTGTGATCGTTGAGGTAGCTTGTGTACAGGAATTTCGATCAATCATGTCTCCACGTTTTTTGCGAATTTCGGTGTGCCGAATGTCAAAGATAACACTTGATTGAAAATATTTATGAACCCCTCACCAATGGTGATCTTATTCATTCGCAACTTTTCTTTATCCTTTATTTCCACTTTCTAGTGACACAGATTTCAAATAAGTAGAGAATCCCTTTCATCTTTTCAACATCTTCTCAAGTTAATAATTCTACACCAACTGTATAGAAATTTTCGGGATAATGGAAAGTTTTTACCGAGTAAAAGTTTTACTTTTTCAGCTGAGATACCTGCGGTGAGTCTGTTGTTTCTAATGTTTATTATTTAATCCAATAAAATGGCTTGCGAAGTCTCAATCAGGGTTATATCAAAGGTGATAAAAAACTTTTCAGTAAATTCTCAACTAGGTACTGGGTTCTCATTGATAACAACGAAGCCATTTAGTTGGTACTTGGAAAGGAAGTTGGTACAAACGTTTCATATCGAGCAAAAAAACACCAACATATTTTAAAAGAAACTTTATAGTAGAAGTCCACTTTATTTAAAGATACAGTGAGCGTTCCGAAAGTAATGCAATTAAAGTTTCCGCGATGGCCTTTTAGGAGAGACGGGAGGAAATTCACGACGTGCAACCCTCTGGACGGCCATCAACCAGCAAAACCGGACTCTGATTGTCGACTGAGTATCAAGATGGTTGACAATGAACTGAAATTGTCGTCTACTGCTGTGTTTTGCATTATTACTGAAGATTCAGCGACGAGGAAATTGTCAGACGACCAAAAGACCAACCGAGCGGAAAGTTCAAGTGAACTTTATAGGCAACTTATTAAAAATGAACCTGATTATTTGGATAGCCTCATCACTGGTGATAAAATCTGAGTTTTTTTAGTACGATCCAGAAACAAAACGCTAAAGCTCTGAGTGGAACACCGACCAGTCCCCCAAGCCAAAAAAGGCGGAGCTGGAAAGACTCCGACAAAGGGTCATCAGGACGATAAAAGACATCTCCGCTACCTAGCAACTCCATCACAACAACACGATAGGAGTCGGCGAGTTCCTGACCAAACACCAGGTGCCAACGCTGCCCCACTCCCTTCCCTAGAGACCTGACATCACCCCAGCAGACTTCTTCTTGTTCCCTCGTATTAATGCAGCCCTTAAAGGAACCCGTTTTTCGTCAATAGAAGAGATTCAATCAACCGTGACGAAGACCTTGCGAGAAGTCCCCGAAGACGCCTTCCAGGGCGCGCACCGGTCATGGCAGAGTTGCTGGAACAAATGTGTAAAGGCCCAAGGACATTGATTTGAAGAATTTAAAGTGTTTGCGCAAATCTGTTCAATAAATTACTTTAAAATAATAATCACATTACTTTCGGAACGCTCCCTGTATAATGATTTATTTTTTCTCAATCGTCCTTGTTGTGAACAGAGCAAAGTATTTTGATTTTTCATGTCTTACAAAAAAACACAGTTTTACACTAATTACGTAGAGACGTATGAGAACTAAAGTGACCCGAATAATTCTCTCGTGTTTATGATTCTAATGATAAATACGCATTTTACACTTAAATCTAACCGCTCATTGGCTCATAATGCCGTTTCCTCTATGGTTGAGGCAGCGATTTTGAAAACCCCTGAATATCCCTTCGGCAGTGAAAAGGACGGTGACGTGGCAGCACAAAACTTCACGCGCCTTAGCCGGGCTCGAGGCAAACATTTGTATTCCGGCAACACAATGCCCGGAGATCGGATTGGTCGGGAGGTTGGTATAATGACAGCACCCCGAAGGAGATGAAGCAGGGGAGAAGGGGAATTCGAGTTTTGAAGGGCCATACATAACCATCCATCCAGCCGGATGTGGAAGAGCGAGTCAGAAATACACAGCCGAGCAGCCAAGCATTCAGGCACACAGAACTGAGCGGAGTTGATAGGCAGTTGGACGGACGTAAGACGACCGACCGACTGAAGTTCGCGTAGAAGTCGTCCCTTGTCTTTCCTATTTTTTTTATGAGGGCTCCTTGGGCTACGGGGGAGACGATGACCCCGGAACAGTAGGAGAAGGGTGGAAGAAGGGGGAAGGATAGCGTAGAGAGGGAGAGAAGGGTGAAGGAGGGCAGAAGAATGGACGGGAAATGGACGGGATGAGGGAAGAGCCGGAGACAAAGGGGGAGAGGAGTGGGTGCCGGGGAAGAGAAGATGATGGAAGAGGCGTGTCGGGACTGAGGAAGGATTTTGGGAGGGAGGAACGTAGCGCACGTAGATTGAGGGTGGAAGGCCGAAGAGAGACAGTCTCCTGCAGGCTGTTTACGGGTGGGACGAGAGTGAGGTTAGATTGTAAATGGGCGAATCGAGAGACCCCTTTTGGGATCTTGGAACATTTGGGGCCTGCCGCTGCATTCGAGAGATGAACGGAGGGAGGAGAAGTATATGTAGAGAGAAACATGGAAGTCGGGAAGATAAGAATGTCAAAGCAGGGAGGAGGAATGGATGAAACCTGGCGCTGAGATTCGAGTGATGATTTGGGGGAGGACTCCAATGGATCACATCTCTCCCCTAAAGCCTTGGGTGCAGATTGGGCCATTTCCCGAATTGGGAGAGCCCCGTCGGGAGCCGAACGGCAAAGGTCAGGACGACTACGAGTCGACCTCCGACTGGAGAGCGTCCTGGAGCACCAAGAAAGGTGATGGATGGGGAGATAAATAGGAGAGATGCGGAGCGCGAAACACCTGCCAAAAGAGCGAGATAGAGAATAAGGTACGGGACTGGCGATCACTCCACGTATCAACCCCACCTGGGCGAAAGAGGCGTCTGGATTTCTTCCAGCTCAAATAGGGTTATTTTACCACATTCTTCTCTCCTGCCCTATCCCCTCCCATTTAAGACCCTCTTCATGAAAGTTTCCTCAAAACTGAAAAGCAGAGATAAATGAAATAAAAAAAATCACTCCGAGGAAATAGTTTTCTCTCGACCCGGAGAAGTTGAAGGGGCTTCTGGGGGTAGAATGGAAGTGGGTGGGGGACTGCAAAGGCTCCAAAGGGTGGGGAGGGGCATCGAGACGAGGGGATTGGGCGGCAGACGAACGAGGTAATAAGGGGGGAAGAGGAGGATAATGGGACGGTGCGGTGAGGGGAATAATGATGATAACACCCTTTTCTCATCCTCAGCGGAGGAGTTTGAGGGGGGTTGGAAGAGGGATGTCGGCGGAGGACGAGGTCCGGCTAGGTGGGTGGGGAGAAAGGAAGGTGGATCCAGGTTTCATCGAGAGAATGAGGTGAAGGATGAGGGTGAGACCGAGGGAAGAAGAAAAGATAGAGAGGGGGAGTTGAAAAAATTGGGAGACGAGAGACGGGAAGCGACGAGGAAAACGGAGGTAAAAAGTGCGTCACAATCCTCGAGAGAAATGGTGGTCGGAGCCGTGAAAAAAAAGGCTTTTTCCCGTTAGTCGGGCGTCCAATATGCAGCGGGCGTTTGGGACCAGTCTCGAAAAACATTGATTCGAAAATGGAACAGAAGCCGTCCGATTCGTTAAAAAAAATAATGTGAAAGAACACAAAGCCCCGTTCAATTGGTACATAATCTGGAACGGGAGCCCTTGATGGCTATAAAACAAAAAGAACAGGGAATATCTAACATGTTACCACCATTTGTCTTGCAGGATCATAGAAATAGACCAAATATCGCACTACATCAGTATCTTAGACAAATCAATCAAAAAATAGAAAAATTACTTTTAATGTCAATCCGACAGATTCAAGGATGAGGAAGGTATTTCTCTTCATAAATTCAAAACTACAAATCAGTTATATATATATATATATATATATATATGTATATTATATATATATATATATATGTCGCGGTGGTCTAGTGGGTAGAGCGTTGGACTACTGACCGGAGGGTCCCGGGTTCGATTCCCGGGGAAGGCACTCTGGGCATCTGCAGCTCCACCCAAGCTAGTTGATTTTTCGGGTACCAGATCTTCCTGGGAAACCATAACCGGTACAGGGAAAGGAACTGGCCCCCCTACCCTGATGTGTGAATATTCACACGCCGTCGGGCTTGTTACATGGGTGAGCTCTACCATCACCTACTAAACCGACCTTCGGGTTGATTACTGTGTTTATGGTTTGTTTATATATAAACACAGTAATCAACCCGAAGGTCGGTTTAGTAGGTGATGGTAGAGCTCACCCGTGTACCAAGCCCAACGGCGTGTGAATATTCACACATCAGGGTAGGGGGGCCAGTTCCTTTCCCTGTGCCGGTTATGGTTTCCCAGGAAAATCTGGTACCCGAAAAATCAACTAGCTTGGGTGGAGCTGCAGGTGTCCAGAGTGCCTTGCCCGGGAATCGAACCCGGGACCCTCCGGTCAGTAGTCCAACGCTCTACCCGCTAGACCACCGCGACCCGCTGTTTATATATATATATAACTTTTGGACGGCACAATAGAACACAGAATAAAACAGATAACACGTAAAAGGACACTCACACTGTAGATGATTTAAGCTTTCGGCCTACTCCGAGGCCTTCTTCAGGTCTGACCTGAAGAAGGCCTCGGAGTAGGCCGAAAGCTTAAATCATCTACAGTGTGAGTGTCCTTTTACGTGTTATCTGTTTTATTCTGTGTTCTATTGTGCCGTCCAAAAGTTATATTGCTCTCGTGAGTACTTCCGCATCATCGATATACACATATATATATATATATATATATATATATATATATATATATATATATATATATATATATATATATATATATATATATATATATTTTTTAAGGTAATCTACCGGTTAAGGTAGGTTTTTGGATGGACACAACTATCAAATAAACATTTTGTGACTCCCCACCTAGCAAACTAATCTATATCAGGTCCCTCTTCATCTCGGTGTACCTCTTCCTTCCCTTCATCCCGTCCAACATCCCTATCCTGTTCCTACCCTTACCTCGCTTGCCCAACATTCTCCCCTCTATTACCCTCTTCAACATTCCACTACCGCTCAATACGCCTTTCATCCATTTTTCCTGCCTCCATAGGATTTCTCTCAACAAACCCCTCTCCTCACCCACCATCTCCAGTACTTCCTCATTTGTTTTCCTTTCGGTCCATTTCACCTTCTCTATTCTCCTCCACACCCACATTTCAAAAGCCTCCAATCTACGTCTATCCTCCTGCTTCAGCGACCACGTTTCCGCGCCGTACATAGCTACGCTCCATATCAGAGTTTTTACGAGTCTTTTCTTAACATCCCTACTCAACGTCCCCGTCATCAACTCCCTCCTCCTTGAGAAAGCCTCCTTGCCTAGCGCAATTCTTCTCCTTACGTCCCTACCACTTTGACCGTATTGGTCCAAAACACTTCCGAGATATGTAAACTGTTCTACCTGCTCTATTTTTTCCCCGCCTATTTTAATATTTAGCTTAGCCATTTTCTTTCTGAAAAATCGCATAACCTTTGTTTTATTAATATTGATTCTCATCCCATATTTATCGCACTGAACCTCCAATTCACTCAACAATGCTTGCAACCCCTTGGCTGACTGAGCAACTAATGCTTGGTCATCAGCAAACCTAACCGATTTTACGAATTCCCCTCCGACTTTCATTCCTACTTCCAGTTCTTCCCATGCCTCTTTAATCATTTCCTCTACATATACGTTGAACAGAACCGGTGACAATGGGCAACCCTGCCTTACACCTCTTCCTAACACTGCCCATCCGGACTCTTCGTTCCCCACTCGCACCTGAGCAGTCTGAGACATGTACAGGTTGCGGATCAGTCTCCTGTCCCTCCAATCCATTCCTATTTTCGGCAATACACGCATTAATTTTTCCCAATTCACTCTATCAAACGCTTTTTCGAAATCTACAAAACAGGCAAAAACGTCCTGATTGTATTCTATATTCCTCTCGACTAGTGATCTCATTACTGCAATGGCATCACGCGTACCTCTTCCTTTCCTGAACCCAAACTGATCATCCCCTAAGTAATCATTTGCCTTACTCTCTATTCTTTTGTTGATGATCCTGAGAGTAACTTTAGCTGCGTGGGATATTAAACTTATTGTTCTGTAATCCTCACATGACGAAGCCTTTGCCTTTTTTGGAATAGGAACTAACACCGATCTCACAAAATCTTCCGGCCAGATCCCTTCCTCATAGATACTACGAATCAGTCCATATATGGCCTTCTTCCCACCTTTCCCTAACCATTTCAACATTTCTACAGGAATATTGTCCACCCCCACGGCCTTATTTGCTTTCATCTCCTTTAATGCCCTTTCTATTTCATCGTCGAGTATGCCTGGACCTAAGCTATCTTCTTCTACGTCATGTTCCTTTTCTATGTCTAACCTTGTCGGCCTAAGTTCTTTACCATACAGTGTTTCTATATATTCCTTCCATCTCTCTTGGATTTTTCCTGGTTCAACTATTATCTTACCCCATTTATCTTTAACTGTTAGCACACATCTTGCCTTCTTACTTCCCGATAATAACTTAACCTTGCTGTATAGAGCACCAATTTTACCCTTCTTCTGTAAACTTTCCATATCCTCGCATTGCGTTTTCCACCATTCTTCTTTTGCTTTATTTGTGGCCCTTCTCAATTTATTGTTTAACTCTTTGTACTTCATTTTGCCTAACTCTGTGTTTACATTTTTCCATCTTCTTCTCTCATCCATCTTTGCAATCATCTCATCCGTTACCCATGGTTTCCTTATCCTTTTCCCGTTAACGGTTCCTATAGTGTCTTTAGCGGCTTCCAATATCCCTTTCTTGATACATTCCCATTTTTCCTCGATAGTACCCAGTTCTTTATCGTCATCCATCATTTTCTCTACAGCCTGCTGATACTCCTTCCTCGTTAATCCATTTACTGCTTCTAAATTCCATTTCCTAACCCGCCGCCCTTGCCTTATCTTCTTGAAACGAACATTACATTTCATAACAACTAAATTGTGGTCAGAGTCCGCATCCGCTCCTGGGAAACTGTGCGAATTTATCACACTGTTCCTAAACCTGTGCCTAACCATAATATAATCTAACTGATACCTTTCTGATATTATATATATATATATATATGTAACATTTGGACGGCACAATAGAACACAGAATAAAATATATAACACGTTTGGTGTTGTTGAGAACATTTTGCGATTTGGTCTAATACTCATCGATCTCCGGAAATCATTTTCCATTCAGGACATTTTTTTCCAATCGAGGATATAGAGTGAATTCATAGCTTAGTAGGCTCATTGAATATGGTGGGGTATGGAACAACGAAAAATTTTTTTTTTCCTAGAACTCGTTAATAGATTTGGCTACTCAGGCGAAATGGAGTCATGATACACACACAGCAGCATCCTGTGCCTTCACAGCAGTGGAGACGTTTGTAGAGAGTACGTAATGAACGGAACCCTAAGAAATTCCTACGCTACCTGTGAAGTCGTTTATGGCTTAGCGTTGTTCATTGTGATATTTTTTCACACTTTTCTTTTGTTTCATGGATCACTATCTTTATCACGAATTTGATAATGATATGTTTTATTCTTAGACAGCAAGAGAACACTGCCTCGTGAGTTTCGTATTTATCTTTCCTATTCACTTTTATATCAACTATTTAAACACAGAAACACAAAGAAAGTACATTCACATATGTAGTTTTGACGTTTCAACGGCACGACCGTCGTCATCAGGCTTTGATATATTTATATAAGATGTTACGTCCTAGAACAACATAATCCGGGAATGACGCCATTAAATCTGAAAATTGATCAACCAATCTAATTAGGAAATAAATACTTAAAAAGATTGCCTGGGTTTTTTTTGAAAATCTGGCAATTGTGACTCAAGAATAATAGCATATAAGGAACAAACAACAATTGTAAGATAAACTGTGGAAAGAATAGGTTCTGGAATGTCATACGATAAAACAGAGTACATAAATCACCTGCAAGAAACTGATACCCAAATATTCATAGTCGTAAAAGGTAGAATCAAAAGAGCTCCAAAAGTAGAAGAGGCGAAACAAAGGAAGAATGCAACCTAGAGAAGGCTGAAAAATGAATTCGTTGCCAAAAAATGGAAACCGGTCTAATATTTAACAAAATACCTAAAGCAAAAAAAGCATTTAGAAATACACAAAACCCAGTCAATGCTGAATAGTCATAAAACCAGATTATGGCGCCGAAACACTATTTTTGAAGAGAATGAAAGGCACTTGGGAAAGAGCAACCAGAATAACATTATGAATGGTGGAGTTTTTATGACAACCGAAGTAGGTAAGACGATGAAATGTATCGCTACAAATAAGGATTATCTGAAAGAAGCAGGAATATTATTACTGAAAATTCGTAAAAAAAAACTTTCGTCAGAAAATTTGGAATTGAAAATTTAGACAAGGGAAAAAAATTAAGTACCAACTAGGTCGGTTGAAGGTCCATTCATACAGAAGGAAGGAGAATTGTTTACAAAAAAGGCAGAAAAGAAAAACACCTATTAATTTGTACTTTGCTTGGTCCAACAGGTCTCCCAAAAGAATAATAATTGTGTATATAAGTCTCTGTGGAATTAATAAAATCAGTTCGGTTTGCGGATGATCAAGCATTAGTTTGCCAGTAAACTACGGACCCGCTAGCTAAACTTCCGTCATCGGAAAGACAGTGTGATTTGTATATTAGTACATGATAATATGTTAATCATGTTTACATGAAGTAATAATTTTACTTTTTAATTTGTGGTGTACGCGGTGTCAGATATAAATTTCATTCATTTCAATTAAACTTTAACGTTTTAATGCGCGGAAAACAAAATCAAAATTGACCGATGTGCATTTAGGACCACGGCAGCGTAGAGAAGTTCGTTTCGTCTATCGACGAAATAGGAAATCCGAGCGCTATTCCCGGGCAGGTCATTTGATTTTAGTTCGTGGGGATTTATCGTGCATTGTTGCCTCGACTAATCAATAGTAATCGAAATTTCAGTGTTTTTTTTATCGTGGCCCTAACGTTGCTTACTTTCATCTTCAAGGGTGAAAACAAAAATTTGAGCGACAATTCATTTTCTTCTGTCTCCCCGACCTTATTTTCGGCTCCCCTCCACCAATGCGGACCGCGGGATGAACGCGTGGCACCCAGGGAATCAGAAACCCTTCCTCATACATCTTCCCTCTCTTCGTATCCTTCTCGGGAGCGCGGCTGCATTCCGGTTCGCCATGGCCTCAGTCACACACACACAAACACCGGAGAACCACCAAACCAATACGTCGTGTGCGCTGTGACCTCCTCCACCTCTCAAACTAGACGTGATTTATTCGAAAACCGTTACACGTATTTATCGTCCTTTATCGCGGCTTTAATCGCCACTCAATCGCCACCTCTCTTCCATCTCCCTTCGCTCCCTCTGCCGACGTCCTTCTCCACCGAGCCAGGTCCCCCCTCGCCCCGCAAGGATTAATGCCATTCGGAAACAAATGAGTGAAGCATGCCGCTTTGGTGGGGGGGGGAGGTGTTTGCTCAGCCCCCCCCCCACTCAATCTCTTCCTCCCAACCTTCTCCCCCTTGGATACCGATTACCTCTCCTCCTCCTTCCGTCGTCCTCAAATGGCCTCTGCAATGTGTTCCCCCTCCGAGCGACTAAGAGAGGTGCTCCGAACAATTCTCACGCGGAGCATTAATCAACGTTGCCGATTTCAAGTTTGAAAAACGGAGATCCGTTTTCCTTTCAAGTTTCGACCGATTCTACTTAATGAGAATGTCCCATAAGTCACCGCAGGGAAGTGCAGCAAGGGATATGATAGAGTGTGACTCTATTTTGAAATATGCCAAAGGAGAGGGTACAGAATATTTTTCTAATTGTATATCTTTTGGTGCCTAATATTAAATTTTGGTTTTAGAATTAGTTACGAGCATTACACAAAGAATACAAATGAGAAATATCGTCACCGGAATCGGAGAAATCAGCATTTATGAAAGAATATGCAAATATAAAAAATAAACTTTTGATGCAACCGGCTAATATTATTACACGTTAGAAAAATGATACGAGTGTCTCAAAATTTGTTTTGAAAACTTAACTTCTCTTAAATTTGGATAAAATGTTTGCTTTCCCTGAAAATCGGAAGAAAAGATGAAATAATGAAACTAATAAGTAAAATTCATGTCTTCCTAGTAATGCAAAGCGTCTGCGTAATATGAGCCACCACAAAATAAGCGGTAAAAATTGAAAAAATAGGCACATCGTTTGACTAAATGAACCGAGAAATTTTAGACATTTGATAACAATCGAGTACAAAGTTATTGCAGAGTGCTTTAATACCACTTTTTCGCGTAAAATCAAGATAGCAGTTCCTTTCAAATGACGAAGACTGCGCAAGCTTTCTAAATGGAGGATATTTACGAATGATCAAACCTAAAGCACGAAATTATAACCGGATCTCTTTACGTTACCGCAGCCACCCAAGCGAGGCTCTCTTTTTGTTTGGATGAAAAGGTAAACGCGCCTGTGCAAGCCGACAGTTGAGATTGCGTCAATACACACCCACCCCTGCTTGCACGCAGAAAATACGCACCTTTGAACACAAAAGAGACTGTTTTCCAAGGCGGAACATTCAACCACCAAAACCTAGCGCTTAGGTACTCGGTGAACTCCCGATACATACGTACGGTAAAAAAATCTCTAAATTCATGTGAAGTGTAAGAAAAAGGCATCCATGCAATTCAAATACAACTTAACTGCAGCTGGTAGTAGCCCCCGGTTTAACTTATTTCCCAGAAGCAAATAAAAGGTGGAACATAACGTGGAAAAAAATAGTGTTGAGAAGCATAACTAATGCAATTTTAACAACTGCCTACTCAAAGCATACAATTACCATGAGTTTTATATTAACCGTAAAAAGAGGTTTCACCACCATAGCTAGTAACCGTATGATATTTTTATTAACATAATTTATAAAAAAACGCTATGGATAATAAGTATTTTTTTTAATCTTCAAATTAATATTTTCAAAATACACATATCAATTGAATCATTAAAATTTCTTTGTACTTAGAGTGTATTATTTTGTTTGATATTGTGAAGTGAAGCAAAAATTCAGGCCAATTTCCCGTAAAAGAGAGCGTTAATAAATTTAACTAGTCAAAAGAAAACATTTCCTCTTCATTAGGTACTAAATAATAAGCGGAACTTTCATTTTTACACATTTTTTTAAAACATTGTCCGTGCATTTGTAAATTAATATTTGAAAGAGCGCACGAGGCTACTGGTAAAGCCTAAAAAATGAGACCTCCTCTAGGAAGCAGACGACCACATCTGAATGCCCACCTCATGAACTCTGTGGCCAAATTATTATTATGGGCCCAGCTAAACAAACAACGTATGCCAGGAACATTATTTTTTAAGTGTCAAGAACCTGTGAATTTAGGCAATCTCCATGTTTTTTCCTGTATCTATGTTCAACCTTCCGATGTTGTTAAAAAGAAATAATACATAAATAAATAAAAAAGAAAATAATGCTAAACAGAAACCGAACATTAATTAAACATACGACCAATATTAATGCTTCATTTACAAAATTAATGATCCAAAAGTACATGGAAAATAAAATATAATGTGGTCAGGTCATTTGATAATAACTCACCCCCGGAAGAGTGCGGTGTAGGCATCTGCACTATTTATCCGCAAGATAATATATCTTTTGTTATCTTCCGCAGCGAAGGTAACCATGAGGGCGGTGAAATATTCTCTGAACACACATTTTGGATTCCTTATTGCCCGCAAGCCCCACTCGATCCCGCAGTGCTTTTCCCGGCCTGGGGATGAGGGGTGGGAAAGTCACTACCCAGTGAACGAAACGCTGAGAGGAGAACGTAAAACTTTTCCACGGCACAACTAAGATCCGAATCCGTGGATGAAGCTTTTGAGGGTGTTTCTGATTCTAGAGAGGTTCAGATGGTATTTCCCACCAGATCCTCATCCGCGCGCGAGGCTAAACCGGCATTTGGCAAGGCATCGTTCCCATGGAGTTCGTTTCGAATAATTCTTCCCTATCTTTGGAAAAAATGTTCCAAGATGAAAACAAAAACACGAATTCTGGGTAAAATGTGAATTAGACTCCAAATATCTCTCTTTTCAATTGTTCCCGGTTCGTACTTTAAAGTGAATGGTAGAAATACGGTTCTAAAAGTCTCAAATACAAATGTTTATAGTTTTTTGTGATATTTTGTTCAGTTATATTGAGGATATTTCAGTCATAGTTAGTCAAATGTAAAATTTCTGTTACATTTCCCAAAATATTTTTCTTGTCGATTTTAAAAAGTTGCGAAAGGTTCATAGGAAAGGAAAGATTCATATTAAAACATTTTAAAGTATTAAATAGATATAGATATTATCATTGGCAGTGGGAGCTTTGTGTACAGCTGGGAAAATCTCTGGATTATAACGGATTTGGAGATGAAAGAGCAAAAACTTTCAATTGTTTGGAGATAAATACTATAAGATGACAGATTTTATCTGATGACACCATTATTCAACCTATAATAATTGATAGACAAAATTCGAGGCCCAGTTTTTAAATGGGAAGTTAGAATTTGAGGTTGTGAAATTAGAGGGTAGGCAATATATGAGGCCCAGATTAAGTTAAAAATATGAAAACGGAAAAAATAAAATTAGCAAGACCTGCAGAAACTCTAAATCTTCTCATCATGAATCGAAAGTTTCAGATTTCGGATTTCTTCGGTGGCGTGACTTTTTGTCATGTGAAGAAGCTCTATGCACTCACTCTAACCTTTCCGTTTCCTTGTTGAATCCCAACCAATGTCCATAATCCCTGAGACTTCGTGCAGTCGTGTGAGATGCAAAATCCACTCGAAAGTGACGCATTCTCTTCGCGTGGAACACCATCTCAAATTCAACCCGTCCTTCCCAACCCCTTGTCTGCAACTCAAGCACCGTCATCTATCATAGTTAATGCAAACTCTTCTAGCTCACTAATATCTGCCAATACAGCGCATCCCTCAACATCGAAACCAAACACACACACACGGACACTCACATTAACACATACACGTGTGTGTATGCTATATATAATTATATGTGGGTCGTGGTAGTCTAGGGGGTAGAGCGATAGAGTAGGGTCCCGGGTTCGATTCCCGGGCAAGACACTCTGCCCCAGCACCTGCAGCTTCACCCAAGCTATGTAATTTTTCGGGTACCAGATCTTCCTGGGAATCCATAACCGGCACAGGGAAGGGAACTGGCCCCCCTACCCTGATGGGTGAATATTCACATGCCGTCGGGCTTAGTACTGGGTGAACTCTACCATCGCCCACTAAACCGAATACTGTGTTTGTATATATATATACACCCATATCATAATGGATGCTTCCTGTTAAAATATATGTCTCATGTTCTTTTTCCCTTCTTTAGTTGCACCAATGCAATTATAAACGAAACGATATAGGGATGCTTTCAAAATCATTCAAACACCTCGTTTAAAAATTTTACATTACCGTTTTCCTACCATTTTCTCATTAACCATTCAACTTTATACCCTCTTTTCCCTTTCTATATCCTTCCCATAATTCCCCCAACCCGATCCTTCATCCTCCTACACTAAAAATCTTCTATCCCCTCTTCACCCACTCAACTCATGCCCTAAGTCGTATTTTCCCATAGAACAGGAAATACTAAAAGTGTGTTCGTTTATTCTTTCTGTGTTTTCTATGGTGCAAACGACCTGAGTTTTCAAAAATTTAACTTCATTGAATTTTAATTAATTTCAAAAAGTTTTCAACAGACCAATTGTCTAAGCATTGCTACGCTTGTAGGCCCCACTTGATACAACAATAAACACCGTAAACCTGATGATACAATAGGCCACTTTAGTACAAAACACACACGTTAACACGTATGTACATGCATACGTATACATCAAATAAGTACTTTGGACTAAAATTTGTTAACAATGCATGCCATGCGGGCGATTGTAAATATGTTACAATGTCACGTTGATGTGTTGCGCTTACCAACAGCGTGTATGTATATATATATATATATATATATATATATATATATATATATATATATATATATATATAACATATGAAATCGTCCTCCATTTCGTACTCACTCTCACTGCAAAAATTTCACTCGAATGATGATGAACATACCTGGAAACGGAACCAAAGAGCTATCCTTTGTCTCCCCGTCCCTCTTCCCACGGATGAAAAAAATCTCTAAACACGATAGCGACCTCCTCTCGAATGTTGGAAGCGACGCTGCACGAACGTCATCCACTCGGCCGCACGGAACGAACGCGGTGCGGAATCAGGCGGAGGGGGAAGGGAAGAAGCGGGAGGAGACCACCGTGCACCGCAGCCACAGCAGCGAGAGGGCATTTCCGGCACGCGGGCTAAACAAGAGAGACGTTGCGACCGGGTCCGAAGGCTGAACCACGCCGGCACACTCCATCCATCCGCCAACTTGCCTCCCCCTCCTCGAAACCCGAACGCCGATCCCCCGCTCTCCAGGGAAGGGGGGGATGGAACTGTGCCCCGATACATTAACGGAACCGCACCAAGAGAGAGAGAGAGATACGAGTACATCCACGTTTTATTTCACCCGGGTCAGGAAGAAGGGAATCTTTTCCTCGAGTCTCAGGATTTTTCTTCACGAGGACACGTATCGCAGTCGTTAAAGAAATAGAGATAGGTATTGCACATGTCACCATCGAAAAATACACTAATTTAATAAATTTGATAAAAATATGGTTTGAGCGGTGATAGCAGAGGTCGACCTGGCACAGAGGAATCAATCCTCCTCTCGCTCTTTCCTTCTCTCTCTCTTTACACCACCTCTCACTGCTCCACTCATTCACTCTCCGATTCTCCAACTGTGATTTTAACTTCAATTCGGACGCGTGCGAAACTTACATGTTCGGGTGGGCCTTTTACATGGTCCTTTTACTTTTCCGCTTGCGATCGCTCAGAAAATTTTAGTTTCGTCATGAACGTATATAAAGTGTAAATAAGGATTATGAACTAAAAGAATAATATATTATGACAAATTCATAATCAGTTGGAAAAAACCATTGCAGCTAAAACAATAACAATGCACCGAATAATCCAAGCATAAATAATACTAAATTATGCTAAACTTGAACACTCAGAAAGACATTTCGAGTGAATTATTTAGTATAGTAATTTTCTAGTCAGTACTGATAATGTGCATGTCACCAATTTATCATCTACTCATAAAAAATTACACAGCTTGGTCTTCCAGAGGAGACAACTGGGTTTGAACCCGGAATCCTTCAACCAATAGCTGTCCTCTCTACCCACTTAACTCTCACGCCATCCCATCTAATATACTAATGAAATCACGGCAAGTGATCAACTCGAAGGTGAATCACATAGGTTAAGATAAGGCTCACCTCGGACTAAGACCTATTGCGAACGAAATTCACACTTTCAGGGTGTTTGGAGGTTGAGCAGTGCTCTTTTTTGTTGCCACCTGCTGTTTCCCAGGAAGATCCGGAATCCGAAAAATCACGCAGCTTAGGTAAATCTGAGAGTTCTCAGATGCTTCACCCTGAACCCACACCCTCTAATGAGCCTCCTAACGCTCTTACCACTATTCAATCCCTACCGTGAATAATTTTACAGACATAATAAATGAGTGCATGGATGTTAGTACGCTGAAAAATATGTGGACGGTTATCACGACGATGAAAATAAGGAGTCATTTTTATGATAAATGATTTACTGTTACAATTTTGAAGGTGGCAATCAACTAAGTGAAACCTCAGTATTGATGGAAGTTATTATTCCTTCTCGCTGTCTCACAACGCGTTAATAAAAGCGTTTTAAATTTTGCTAGAGACTTCACTGCCCACTGATGAGAGAATTAAATAAACGCATAAATGTCAATGCGAATGATGTAGTCATTCTTCGTGTTCTATGAGGAGGTATCGATGGGACATGAAGAGATAAGAAAGGAGAGAGGAGAGTGAGAGGAGGATGTGGGGGAAGGAAATAGTGGGAATGGGAATGTGGGCCATGCTCCGACCCATAGTGTAGCTCGTCAGAAAAAAAATACACACACACACATACGTGTGTGTACAAATATATACACATATATATACAGACATGCCAACTATCCCGATTTAAGCGGGAGACTCCCGATTTTTCCTTCTTACGTTCTTGATGAACTGTTCAAATTGTGTACTTAGCTTAACATGTTAATAAAGTGTGACATTCATTAAAAATTGGCAAAGTGTCATAAAGGGATTAAGGTGCCATGCAAATATTGTGGTAATTAAAAGTGATTACTTCGTGATACACTTCTAAAAATCTCCCGATTTTTCATTTTTGAAAGTTGGCATGTCCTCCCGATTTTTCATTTTTGAAAGTTGGCATGTCTGTATATATATATGCAACATACACACACATATACATGTACAAATGTGTGTGTGTGTGTGTATAAAACGAAAATTCTCGGGAAACCCACATGTTCAATCCCTTTCAAACTCAAGCCGGTAAGCCGTGACACAAACTCACACGATTCATTCCATTTCCATCGAAGGTAAGCGAGAGAGGGATCCATCCCCCTCTCACTTTTTCTTTTCCCTCTCTCTCTCTCTCTCTTTATATCACCCCTATACATTCTCCTCCTTCACTCTCCGATTCTCCCACTGGGATTTTAATTTCAATTTTAATTCGGCCGCCGATTCGTTGTCTGGATTTCAGAATAAAAATATCCCACAGACAATCCGAGCTCAACGGTTTTAAAGAGGTCGAAATGGCTACCCCCAAGAAGCCACACACAATATTTTTTTAATCAAAAATCACCTCTTTTAATTTTTATTAGATTAAGCTGAACTGTGTTGCATCAAAAAAATAGTAAGCATCAATGCTATTCAGTGCTGTGATGCTTAAAAATGTTGATAACAAAAACCCACGCAAAATCCTTCATTGTGAAATGTTATCTAAAAATGAATTTACGGCTACCCCCTGATTATTATGAACAAATACCATAGTTATTCTTTGAATCCTTATTAATACAGAGAGGTACTCTTTAGATACCAAACAGATGCCTACGACTTTTCTCTCCACCAAAGAGTTAAGCACTGATTGCACTAGTATCGAGATATTCTCGTAACATCTGCACACTATTGTGTGGTTTGTTTACAGCCACAGACTCATCAATTACCAGTCGTTTTGCTCAACATATGCTATGATTCTGGTCTAATGTAGCATTCAAGAATGAGGTCGAGTGCGGGTAACCCTCCCGACGAGGCTGCCAGCTGAAATATCGCCGGTTAGCTAAAGGAGGCCAAGGGGGGATGTATTGCTCCTTGAAAAATGGGAGTGAATACTCCCAAGTTCACAACGACCGTCATTATCATAGTAATTGAGCTCCCGTACAATTACCAAACGCATATAACCGCACGTGATCTATGGGTGGAATTTTTCTGGCTTAATATCACTTTAGCGGTTGTTTTCAAGAGATTCGACTCTTCAAAATCTACCGGGAAAACACGTATTCATCGAATAACGGCTAGTGACTGCTCTAAAATTCATCTCGTTGATACCAAAGCCACTTATGATCGGAGAAATGAAGATTAAGTGGAAATGAATGATTTTTGTTTAGGTTGGATGTGAGGTTATTAAGATATAATTAGACAAGGCTCGAATTGGAAATGTAAATCGGGGAAATCGGCTAAGAGAGAAGACATGGAAACTTTCCAGACGTATTATCTACGATATCATATTTTGGTTAATGGTTAAAATCCAAAAGTAGCACCTGAATAAATTATCAATGATCCGAAAGTAAAAAAAGAACTCGCTAGAACCTGATACGAATTCCTTCACTTACGGAAATTCTAACACGCTCGTTCTTAATAAACGTACATTCGCTCACACTGTCACACGAAAGAACTTATGAGGCTTGTGTTTCGGTCCCTGCTGAGCATTCGACGTCGTCACCTTTCGAGATTTCGCATTCCTAGCAGGTCGCAATTTTAGGAACAATGATGATTCTTCCTATTCGCAAGGAAAATATTATATTATAAAAAAGTCTCCGTCCCCTCTCCCTCAGTGCTTGTTCATTGTGGGAAATATACTCAACCTCCGCCGTTCGTTGGTAGCGTGTAAGCGGAAAGTGCTAATGTTCCTGGAACCCTCTGACCGTCCTCTCCCTCCTCTCTTGACGCAGGTTGGTCGTTTAACTCCCACTGACGGAAGAATGTAATAAGTGAGTGTTACTGTTGCCCTCTCGTATTTCTCCTTCGTTAGCGAGATCTGAACTCCTCTCCCATGCGGCTCTTGGTCTAATGCCGTCGCCTCGGTTAAAGTACTTAGGCATTTTCTCGAGTTCTACTGGCGTTCCTCGGGTAGCTGTAAAACGTTGAAAATTGAAGTTTTTTTTATAACACCCCAGTCCTCTCGTTTAAATCTTTCTTTCCAAATTCATATAAGAGAAGGAGGTCAAATACCGCGACAGCATTAATTTCACCCGGGCAAATAAGTGAACCGAGCTGCTTAGATCTCTTCCCCCACTCGAAGTCCTGCACGTGTGGGATTCTCCACAAGGTATTCAAGTCCGTATAGGAAATACTTTCCGATGCGCTTAGAGGTCACCGAAGATTGAACATACATCCTTCCGCCAGGAGGTCACCATCAGCAGCCTTTTCCACGACCTGGATACTCAGGGGAGGTAATAAAACGCTATCTGCTCACTATGTGGTTGGAGGTTAATATAATTTGGTGCTGAGTAAGGTTAGGCACCGAAAGATGTTTGCGTGATGGTCGGCCCTGGATCCAATTTCCTCACAAAAGTAATGCTTTTTCAATTTGACAGAGCGGAGAGTCACGCCCTCTCTCCCGTCTTCCCTTAATGTTCAACGTCTCCGTAATCCCTCCTCTACCGAATTTTTTTGCCATCACGTATCTCTCCTTTTTCATCTAGCCTCACGAAAAACGCTCCAAGGGTGGGTTCCCGGGACATGGTTTTAATTAAGTCAAGCGTAATGGGTGCACCGAGGAAGATGAGGATGGCCGGCCCGGCATCTCGGCGTTGGTGCGGGCGTAAAGAGGTTGGGGAGGGACTGGGTGGACGGGCGTAGATTAGAGGGCGAAGGAGGGCGACATGAGTGGCGGAGGGTGGAAGGGGGTGGTAGGAAGAAAGTGGTGGAAATATGACGAGAGGTCACGGGGGAGGAAATGTGGTTGAGAGGAGGAGGAGGAGCGAGGTAAGCGTCGGAATAGGGAAGGGAAGAAAAGGGCGTCGAACGAGGAGTGAAGTGTGGAGGAGTGACGGAAGGGTACTCAGAGGAGGATGAAGAGGGAGCAGCAGCATCAGTGGTTGAAGGAAGAGAGCGTGAAGAAAGCGGTGGGGCCTTTTATTGACTCCTGCTCCCCTCCCCTGCACCCCTCCCACTCCCCCCACCCATCAGGGATGGTTTATGCCTGGATATAAGGGTGCGGCTTCTATGGAGAAGGAAGAGCAGGCATAATTTATTCACCACACTGCAAACACCAGCCGTGCAACACAAACCGTAAGTGATATTTGAGGATTGTTTGTCCCCTTTCGAATGAGCACTCGCGGAGTTTCTTGGGAAGACTATCCCTTGAATGTCAAGGCGAGAAGGGGTCCATCCTTTCACCCCAAGACCTACTCCTCCCTATCTCTCTCGCCCTCTCGTTTGACTGGGGCCTATCAGCATCAGAATGATGAATAAATTATGGGATAGGCCGCCACGCCCACCGACCCGCTCTTCCTATCCCTCTCGCTCTCATTCCCTCCCTCCGAACGCGCATCCCCGCGAATTAGATTTATAAGTCGATTACGCAGTCAACAAAAGCAATTGGAAAATTCTCTCCGAATCGTCGTCGAATTTCTATTTTGACGAGGTTGCGTGAGGGGAGTCGTTTCAATCAAGTGAGCTCGGAAATCCTCCCATCCACTCCGCACCCCGTAGTTGCTCCTTTAGCCGATAACCATATTTCGACGCTGCGTCCCATGAGTTCGCTTCCCCAAAATCAGTCGCCCGCTCCGGAAACGAAGACAGAATGTGGCCCCCCACCGCGGCGTTCTCCATTCATCCTCCATCGTGGCGGCTTGAGAGAAACCCACGCGTCAAGCAACAAGGTACCACCAAGGCTCACAAGAAATTTGAAGGAAAAATATGAACCTAATGCGACACCATAAAATTGAAACAAAGATCATCGCTGTGAAATCTACATTTCAATTTATGTGAAGTTTGCTTATGATACCATACGTCTATGTCCGGTCGTCGCCCATCCTTCGAAAAACACAATATGATTTCTTTTCCCTATTTTTCTCGATTGGATCCTCAAAATCATGATTTTTTATATCCCCGAAAAACGATTTTGAACGTGGTGGGGCCTCGATTTAAATCGATCCTGATGACCACGGGTTTCCGAACCCCAAGGGACTCAACCGACCGGCAAAATATATAAATGAAAGGGAGAGAGCGAGAGAACTGCAGTGGAAAAAAATTGAGCGGGTACGTTGAACGGTGACAAACACAATAAAAAAACACGACCGTGCTTCCCATCCGACGAGCTAGCCTAAAACTAATGCCCATGCGCCAAGTGATTGAACAAACGCGGTTGAAATTAATCGAATTCCATCGGGTATCAACGAAAACACCAAAGGGAGGTGGGAGGTTTTGCGGCCATGCGTTCGCCAAATTCCGTGAGTCTTGAATTCCGTGAATTCGGAACATGACGAGCATGGTCGGAAACCCTCACGTCAGGCTCACCAAAGAGTGGGCGAAAACAATCCCCTTTGTGGCCGAGACTTCTGGTTTTGGGGAAACAAAAGGTGGATCAGAAGATTCGCGCGGAAAAAAGTTAGATCCCAATCCTCTGCGGGAAAAGTAATTTCGTCGATGGCCTCAGAGGAGTGGAGCACTGGAGCGGGATAGAAGACGAGCGAGCAGTACGTATAGTATGGGCGAAAATAATAATAGGAGTTTGTGGCGAAAGAATGGCGGAACTCATTGATGCACTCAATAAACAAACTCTAAACAAAACACACACCCGCACATATCGAAAAACAAATAAACGCACCCAAACAAAAACACTGCCACATAGGAGAATACACACACGCAGGCTCTTCACTCGGAGAGGACACACGGCCAAGTGGGGCCCGATGAAACACTTATTTTGACGGAGTCGAACCATTTTTTTCTATTACGCCGTTACGCGCCGGTGTAGAGCGGAATTTTAATTACACCGGTCAATCGAGACTGGCTTCACAAATGGCGGACAAAATGAGATTCCCGACGTAACCCATTAAATATTTACCACCGCGTCGAAGTTCATTCGTCTCGCGGTCATGAAGCTAAACAGGATGGAGTGAGTAGGGTTGGTGAGGCTGGGAGAGTGAGGGAGGGTCGTGGAAATGTTGACGTGGCGTGGCGTTGGAGGGAAAGCCGGTGTCAGCGGGGGGGTGGAGTGGTTGCGGTGGTGGAGGGGGGAGAAGGGTGCGAGATGAGAAACGGAGGAGGAGAGTGGCACTGGGGTGCAACCGGGGGGACTTGGGGAGACGGAAACATCCAGAGTAGTTAGTGAGTGGTCAAGGGAAGAGGAAGAGAAGGCAGAGAGGACGAGAAAGGGAGTGAGGAGAGAGCGTGGGTGAGGTGAGTGGGGTGAGGGGGCGTTGGGGCTTGGGAGGAAGGAATAAGGGCCTTGAGTGGGTCGGGAACCGTTTAGCATGCATGGGTTAATGCCCTGCCTATGCGGAATCTGGACTGGATATGGAGAGTTATTGCAATACGTCCGCTTCCATCCATACAACAGTCAAAATATGGACTTAACGTGCATTAGTTAATGAATAGTCACCTCAATGGCTGATTCTACATTGGGTCGACAATGTCGTAGTCCATGAATAATCTTGTGTGCATCCAAAGAGGACAATCAAATTGATTAACTCCTGTAAAAATAAATTCCTGGATACTCAAAAATAATCCTCCATGTTTCGTTTCTTTAGTTCAAAGTACTGAATTTATAATATAAGAAATATTTAACTGGATGAGTAAATGTTTCGTTATCATTACTTCGCAATGCATACATGACGGTCCTTCATTTAGACCAGAAATTTCTCCTGAAATCATTCACTGCGCTATAGTTCTGCTTAATAGCTAACCACGATATTCCTTTCTTTAAGTGCAGTTAGATTTTATCGCAATTGAGATACTCTTGGCAGTAATGTAATTACTTGACATTACTTTGTCTGAATTTTTTCTCACTAGTTAAATATCTGTTGAAAATGCTGATAACGTATTCAACAAAGTGTCAAATACTTAATGTTTCATTTTTAAATTAGCTTTTCTCTCTTTCGATGAAGCATTGAACGGTCCATCGTGCTGAAAAAGTACTAAAGTGAAATGCAATGTTCTACGCATAAGTTTTGCTAGTCTAATCTAACGCGGACGTAATGCGATGGCAGATAAATGAAATTAATCACAAAATGATCACAGATTAGTTCGTAAATGAAGGAACAACGCTTTAAAACCATTATGGCAGTATTGAGACGTATATAGTTCGGTACAATGTTCGTTTTGAACAGGATTAATTAATGAATTATCGATGAAGATAGTTCTGTTCAAAAATTTAGACGCTTGGATTCACTCTTTGAAGGGAAGGGATGTAGCGTGACTTGAAGGGTGAAAGCCAATCGTGTGGGATGGCATGAGTTTTGATACGAAATATTCTGTGGCCAGTTAAAGAGGTAATGAGCTTGTGGACCCAAATCTATCCTGGGTGGATTCTATAAAAAATTAAACCTATCAAAGTTTGAAATATTTTAACCGTAATTGGTCTCGTATTATCCAGCGAGGTCCTTGGCTGACGGAATCTAATTTTCCATTGTAAAAAGCATTTTGGGGTGATTTACAGCATGAATAGAAAGTGTTTGAAGGCTTGATAGCTATTGGCAGTGAATTTTAAGTTACGTTAATTCCTAATGGCTCCAATGACGTTAATTTGGTCAGATAATGACCATCAACGGGGAGAGTAAAGGACTTGACAGCGAGAAGATGTCATTACTGAAGTACTGGTCGATGTCAAGTGTGTGCAGTTTAAGTTGTAAGTTTTATTTTAAGTTTCTTATTAATGGATATAGGAATTAAACTAAATTTAAGCGTCGATCAAATAAATGAAAGGTGGAAATAAACTTTCAGATAGAAATGTTACAAGCGTCCCGATTCGGGCTTGGGCGGTTCGACGTTAGCACACCCATTTTCTTTGTAATAAAAATCTTAAAAATAAAAAAAAATATTAAAAATTTAATTTTTTCTGCACTCTAAGAAATCTATGTTATTTACCACAAGTATGTGTTCTATCTATTTATTATTTTATGATTATTCACAGCGATATCTGTGCCCATTGTTACATCGTCATTAAGGCGGTAGAACCTGCTAATATCGTAAATATAACGCGGGTCCTTGAATTTCTGCCTTTAAGAAGATAAACTGTGATCATTTAAACAGTCTTTAATTGGAATGCACAAAGTTTCAAGAGGGAGTAATAGTGTCATTGGAGGATGAACCAAAGGGAAATGTGAAGGAGCGATAGATGAAGTAGAGGGAAGGGGGTGGAGGGTGAGATTGGCTGCGAGGGGCAGAGGAGCGAAAATACGAAGGGAGGAGATAAGAGTGTCAATGGGGCGACCGACCCGCTATTGGGAAACGTGAAACTGGAATACCACACGGAGTTAACGGGTGGCCAGAAAAAACACACTCGCATAAAAGAGAAGTGAGCATGCATTTCTTTCTTCCACGAGACGTTACTACGTCGATCTCATTTCAAAAGTCGCTGGGCATCAAATGATAGCATCATTGGATAAGGTTGGGGGGGATAAAAACTCTTTATTGCTCAAAATGATGATTCGCAGTCTATTCTAATCTCCTGGCTGAATTTCCCTCGGGGATGTATTTCCGCGTATCTAATGGCCGGGAGATGCGATAGCAGCGGTGACGGAACCAGAGATCGGAGCGACAGAACAATGCGATGCTCATATCGAGGTGTCGACCTAGGTGATTTGGAAGTGGAAATCAACCACCACAGCAGAGGCAAAATTGCTTACTGTGCGACACGCTCATTCTACGGGAGAGAATTCACAAAATAGTCTGTCAAAAGAAGAAGAATTGAAGCGGGGACCGGAAGCAAAGAGCGCAGGACACTACACGAGTCGGAAGACGGGGAATGGCGAGGAACGACGGGATGCGTAGCGAGCAGAGTGTTGTCCGATGACTCTACAAGCAGACACAAGGGTTTGCACGGTATAGACGGTAAAATTGAAGGCAAGGACTTATATATGCACTCCAGGTGAACTGTAGAAGTATTCTCAACAAAACTAGCGAATTTGGGACTGTAATAGATGCGTGTAATCCCAACATCATGATTCGCATATAATATTGACTTAGCGATACCATTACGTCGGACGAAATTTTTCCATCAAATCACAATTTGAAGAGATTTTGAATACCTTCAGGGAATCAAACTGGGAAGTGAAGCGTGTGGTTGGTGTCGATGGGGTTAACGTGACGCTCTCGATCTGCAGCCTTGTTCCGAGGTTTGATCGGCGGACTCGTTTGGAGTCGAGTGGAAGGCATCAATCAGAGGTCGTGTGCTTTCTGCAGGAATATCGGAGTGTCCTTCATTGACCTTCAGCCGGCGATCCAATCGTGTAGGAACCCTCTGAACCGTCCTGCGGTTCACTACACGTCTGAGATCGCCAGGTGTGTGGTTGGTAGGATATTCGAGCACTAAAGTGTTTTTTAGATTGAAGTTTAGGTCAGCACTTAGGTCAATTAGTGGGTCGCTAAACATTCTATGTCAAATCATGTAGTTTTAAATTATGTGAGGTTCAATTTCAGCAATAGTTCATTTAACACAACAAGATAGCATCGGACGGAAAATTTTATAAATGATTCGATATTAATAAGAATCTTCGTTAAAAATTCAAAACATCGTAATATCAAGGAAACATTAACTGAATTGGTAGTAAATTTACCAAGTTAAAAAAAAATTAGCAGAATATCATCTTCTTATTCAAAGCACAGGCACAGATACCATTATTGGGAGAGAAAATCGGTTATCCACTGATATTGCCGACAGTGAAATTTTCCTAAAATCCTTTTCCATTTACAGAAATGACAAAACAAATAAAATCGGGGTGGTGTCTTTATTGCAGTTATAAATTCTTGCGTCAGTAGGGCTGAGGTAATTTCGGGTAATGGTTTGGAAAACGTTTGGTGCTCAATGAAAAGTCCTCAATCCAAAACAATTTGTATGTATACGCACTTCACAGACCGCCAGTCGACAGAGACAATTCAATTCTAGAATTAGATCAGAAAATTAAAGGTTTATTATCCCAACAAAATGATCGCGACGTTTAATCGGTGGAGATTTCAATCTCCCATCTATTGATTGGAGCCCATATAGTTTTAAAACGGGCGGTAAAGGCAAATATATCTGCAAATTCGTTCATGTTGAACTCGTTAAATAAACTTGTCACTTCACCAACTTGGGACGATAATATTCTTGATTTGTTACCAACTAATATCCCCGAACAAGTCTTAACTATAGAAACTATAAAAGGAATTAGTGACCATAGGGCAGTAAATGCTAAGTTTTCGCTACATGGAGTCCGAAATAAGAAGCCTACAAGGAAAATTCACTCATTTAAAGAAGGGGACTACAATTGCCTAAATTGAGTGATATGGAATCAATTTGTTAGTTTTAAGAAAGATAGTAATCACTGAAATACTGAGGATACGTGGAATGACTTCCATGACATCACGCGCTCAAGAGTCAACATGTTTATTTCCATTAAATGTTATAAAGGATAACACGGAACCAAGATGGTATAACGCGGATGTTAGAAAGGCATTACGAAGTCAAAGGCTATGTCACGCCAAGATGAGAAATATTGGGGATTATATCTCTAGCGACAAAAAGAATGAAATCACTTATGATTATAATATATCCAGGGTGAATGCAAAGAATGAATTTCGGAAAGCGTTTAACTAATTGAAACGGAAAAGGTTAGCGGAAAATTTGAAAGAGAATCCAAAATCGTTTTGGTCATACGTCAAAGAGGTTTAGGGAAATGAGTCAACTGTTAATTCAGTCAAAAATAATAAAAGTGAAAGAGCTCCTAGCAGTTCGGAAAAGGTTAATCCATTAAATTCCAATTTTCAAAGCGTCTTCACCAAGGTCTCACCTAATGTCTCCGATAGTTTACCAAATCGTGAATTCAAGGTGAACCGATGCCCAAAATTGAAATCTCATTTAATGGAATAGAGAGTTTGCTGAAAAATATTAATCCTAATAAATCCACCGGGCTTTATCAATGACCGCTCGAACTAGCGTCGGCAATTGCACCGTATCTAGAAATCATATTTAAGAAGTTGATAGCAGATCACAAGGTTCCCAAGGATTGGAAAACGGCGAACGTAACACCAATATTTAATAACGGAGACAAGAAGGAACCAAGCAATAACATACCTATTTCTCTCACATCCATTTCCCGCAAGGTTGCAGAGCATATACTTGTTAGTTCGATCGTGAGACACCTCGATAATAAGAAACTATTATTGAAAAATCAGCACGGGTTCCGAAAATGTAGATCCTGTGAGACACAACTTGCGCTGTTTGTTCATGATATTCTTATTTTGGAAGGGAGCAATGTTCCAGTTGACGCGATTTTTCTGGATTTAAAGAGAGCCTTCGACAAAGTATCTCGTAGTAAATTACTCGCAAAGCTAGAAGTATATGGCATAGATAAAAATACCTGGGTTTGGATTAAAGATTTTTTGAATGGTCGGGTACAAAGAGTAGTGATAGATGGGAGTTAGCTCAAATGCAAGTTACTTCAGGTGTTCCTCAGAGAAGTATCATCGGAACTCGTTTATTCCTACTCAAGTTAACGACATTGATTCCGTAGTAACTAGTAAGATACGTTCATTTGCTCGACGATGCAGTGTTTTACCGTGATATCCGTGATCCTGAGGGCACAGCAGCTTTGTCAGATGACCACAATGCTATACAACACTGGTGCGACACTCGGCAATTAGAATTAAATTTTAAAAAGTGCGTAGTCATATCGTAAATTTTTGGAAAAAGAGAAATTCCCACCCGAACGCCTACTGTATTGGGAACACCGAAATTGAATGTGTAGACTCAATTAAATACCTAGGCGTTACCCTCACTCACGATCTCTCCCTGGTGAAACACATACGGGGAATAAGTGGACAAGCTAACAAAAAATTAGGATTTATTAGAAGAGTACTTGGTAAATGTGATGAAAAGGGCAAAGAGAAATGTTATCTGCCGTTGGTTAGGCCTCATTTAGAATATGCTTTAAGGATATGGGATCATCTTGGGTTAATTACCGGCTTGGATCGCGGGCAGCGTAGAGGAGCTAGATTTGTAAAACGATGTTATGATAAATTTAGTAATGTATCCAAAATAATAAAGCAGCTAGGCTGAGAATTACTCACGGAGCGAAGGTTAAATTACAGGTTGAAGCTCTTGCATAAATTGGAAGGTCTCTTCAGGGGTGATATTGAAAATGTATTATTTCCCCCATTGTACAATGGTAGGAAAAATCATGCTAGTAAAATTTGAGAGATTAAGTGTAGAACAGCTAGGTTTAAGATGATTTCTTTACAGACGATAGGGGATCATAACAACATTGTTCGACTGCGGTAGGGTCATGCTCAGGTAAAGTTATTCTGGTGTGTACTCACCCCTGCTACACACTCTAGCGTTGGTCTGCTGGGCATATGAATAAATAAATATGAAATTAAAGAGTGTGTAATTATGGGCGAAGGGCGGCGATGGAAGGTGCGTTGTAGGAATGGTGTGAACTTAGCCCATGTGTGATGGTAATGGTGCGGTTGGTAATCTTTAGATGTATATTAGTTAAATTAATTATTAATCATTGTATATTAGAGTATTTTGTCTCATACATGTTCTTCTTGTGTATGTATGTGTATTGCAAGAGTGATCGTGGATTATGCTTGACCTTTACTACCAGGATAATTGCCTAATTACAACGAGATTTATACAATAATAAAAATACCCTTTTCTACGACCGAATGAAAATCGAAAGCCGTACAATAAACGAGATATGATAGACCGGATAAGGTACATACTAGATGCTTCATGTGGAGGGTTCGTGATGGTGCGCCGAGCCTTCTCCTACTTATTGTAGCTTCCACCCCCATTTCCTCGATCTAAAAGACCTATTCTCTCCCGCACTCTTCACCGCTCGCCCAACTTCTATTAAGATCTTTAACATCCCGTTGCCTCTCGATATCTTTCCACACAATTTTCTGTCTCCTTCGAATTCCCTGAACGTTCCCACAACCTCCCCATTCCATCTCTAACGCTTCCTCCCTCACCTTCCTTTATGCCCGGCTTATTTCCTTCATCCTTTCCCACACTCACGTCCTCTGATACACGCTCAATCCCCTTTCTCAAAGATCTACTTTCTGAACCATCCACCACGAAGTTCTATATTTGGACGTGAAAAATCGTCCTTTGTGTCTCTACCGAGTCATAATTCCCATTCCCTTTGTCAATACTTCTTTTCCTAAAGCTATTTTTCGCAATAAGTATTTAATATTGTCCCCATTTTCATCCAAAATAACTATTTAAATACGTGAATGATTGCTCTTTCTCCAATGCATCACTTTATATTTTAGTATTTAGTTTAGCCTTCTTCCTTAGGAAATACTTACCCCAGTTCAATTCTATACATATAAATACCGAAATTATGTGGGCATCATACTCGACATGGTACTGAATCGACACATTACAAGCAGATTGGCCCAGATCAGTAACACAGATTAGTGCAAAAAGGGTGCATGATTCGAACTTTTGTCTCATTTTTTCGCTTATCAATTTAACATAAATCTTCTTTTCCTATTTACGTCCATAAATCTGGCACCAAAGCTCGACACAGTTATCACACTAATATAACTAGCATCAGTTACCTTAGCCCCTTTGCATGTTTCCATACCAGCTTGTGTTATATTGCATATTTAAAAATGTGTTAGCAGTTTAGGCAAATATCTTTATACCAAAAGCACTCGGAGCAGTCTTTGGATTCAGAATTCATGGATAATGATCTACTGTGGGAGGTATGCTACTCTGCAGGGCTCGTTATTAGTTAGGTTCGGCAATGAATGGTAGTCTAATGCTATTGAAAGAATTTATACGGCGACGAAGAAACGCATTCTTATCCATTCGAAAAAAGACGACATTTGAAACGCATGAACTACTATACTATGCGATTTGGTGGTGAGTACGTATTCTTTCAAATGGGACTAGGCATTAAAACATATGTGTGAAATACCAAAATAGTATTCATCGCAAAGTTTAATTTACCAATCTAGAACCTATTCCAACGATAATGGATTTTTGTTTCTCAAAATCAAATTATGTCTACATTCAATCAATGTTAAATAAAAAACTTGAAAATGTCTCATTTTGTTGCTAATAGTTCAATACAAAGCATTAAAACTTTTGAACATTTTATTAAAAGTTATTACCAGGGGAAATTATGCTTAAAAAACGAGATAAAATTTTTTTTGATCCCACTTTTTAATTTTTTTAATGACTTGAGCATTTTACTTTTATTAAAAACGACGATATATTCTGGAAATAAATATATAAAAATGTGTGTGTATAAATATACATAAATTCACTAACAATATTGGCACCCTTTCCAGTTTAATAAGCACCCAGACGGTGTGGCCGAATGACCACTCCATTGCTCGAGATAAAAAAATAAAACTCCAAAAAACGACCTCTCGGGAGAGAAGGGGAAAATGGCGATCGTTAAAAATGAAAGCCATCTAATGTTAGAAAAATTACAATCTCTGGCGGGTTTGGACCCGAGGAGAAGGAGAAAGAAGGGTGAATGGAGAGAAGGGGATGCCGGGGAACTGATGGGAAATAACCATTGGCTGGGGAAGCGAATGCAGGAGAGCGAGAATTCTTTTCTGCCAGTTTTAAAGTCTCTCAAAAGAGCTATGGATTGAAAAAAGGACTAAAAACGGGGAAAGGGAGCGAAGGAGGGGCGTGGGGATGGAAAAGGAAAAGAGAAGGGTAGGGAAATATCAAGTAGGAAGAGAATGATGAGGGAAAAGACATGTGAGTGCAAGGGGACAAGGGGGTTCGGAAGGGGTAATTGGGTTGGCCGAAAGAGATGGTGTGCTATTCGCGCGTGTGGGAGATGGAACTGGGATTTTAGGGTCGGGAGGAGTGCGGGCGTTAGGAGGAGGAGATGGGAAAAGGGGAGAGTGTGAAAATGAGGGAGAGGAATCGGCCTGCAAGTTAGGTGACGCGGAGAACGAGGAACGAGAAGGGGAAACTGCAGGGGATGGGGAGCTAAAGTCACATTTGGACGACAGAGGGGGTTGAGAGAGTCGGGAGAGGGGTATTTTAGGCACCCAAAGGAGGGAGAGAGGGGTGCAAGGAGTTGAAGGGGAAGGGTGGGTGCACTTGAAGAGAAGGAGGCGGGGGAGATGGTGAGGAAAGGGGGATTACGATGGGGAAAAGGAAGCGGGACAAGGGGGAATAGCGGGTTGGTGCGTGGAGCGCTCCCTACCGCAATCGATGCTGCCTGCAACTCACCGTGTTTTCATGGTTCTAATTGAAGTCCGACCGGGAGCGCTTTACGGCCTGCGGGGCCTCCGAAGATAATGGACTTTTGAAAGAATGCTCTTTTTTTCTCTCTCTCTCCCTCCCTCCCTCAAAATCCCACCGTGCTCGTTTTACGCAGGGCGTAGATGGAAACATTACAGTTTTTCGAGTCCCATCGTCCAAGGCTAATGCTTCGAAAATTCAGGATTAATAACGGGGCGCGAGAACGGTTAACTCGATAATGTAACTTTTTTCGCAGTCTCGGTTTGACGCGTCTCGTCGATGTTTCAAATTTTACGCCGTCTTGCAATCATTCTTTAGTTTTTCGCCTCGCCCCAAACATTTGCGATAAAGAAGCGCAGGTAATCTCATGAGTTTATGTTCATTTCTTTTTCATTGGTGTTCGTCCAGCGGGTGCGATTACTGAAGAAAAAAATTAGTCGTCAGGGGATAACTCCCGTCTTTGGCAAAAAAACGACACACCATAAAAATTTATGGATTCATTAATTTTCGCGCTGGGTATTTATACCATGGCTCAAGCAGGAATTTGAGCTAATGATACTTTTTCAAAGAATCACTTATCGGGAAAGTTCTACTCTCCGGTTCACCATCCAGTCCTTTAAATTACCTTTTCGGAATAATTGATACGATGCCTAGATGCTCATGATATAAATGTTTGGGAATGGTTATTGTAAAGTTTAAGATGATCGGAACCGTTGACGCACACATAAAATAGTGGAAATTATAAAAGACTAATTTTCTCAACTCGTCTTACTAATTTCCTAGTGTATCAAAATCTTTCATTCAGATAGCATCCTCTCAATGATTTTTCTGTAGCCATATAAAGATATAAACAGTGGTTGTACCCCCAAGTCGAAAAACACAATTTTTGTATGCACTCCTTAAATGTCACCAAAACATTTATCAAGAGGATTTTGTCTACAGGAAATTTTCATATCCGGACCATTCTTGCTAGTTTTCTCGTAATTATTTCTCGGAAAGAGCACGCCCAGCATGGGTTTTTAGGTTAATGGTGGTACATTCAATAAATAACATTATATATATATATATATATATATATATATATATATATATATATATAAATGAAAGCAATAATACCGTTTTTCAAATGTCATATTCAACAGATTAATTGAATATTTTCGTTTAGGTGAAGAAATACAAATGCCATCTCGAGTTATACTGGAAATATATTATTGTCATAAAATGGGAAAAGATGACTTGAAATTCAGGATTGGTTTTCATTTCCTGATGTTTTTGAGTTTTAAATAATTGTTTCTGTGGTTATTGAGTGCCGTCAAGAATTTCTCATCACGTATTTGTAATATATCAGCGTAATTCGAAATAAAATTTAATATTAAATTATTATTTGGTGACAATGTTTTATATGTAGAATGCTATCGTCACAAAGTCTCATATAAGTATTTAACTCTTAAGCCTTTAATAAGCATTTAAGGATTCTATCATTAAAAATGCCGATTCCATTAAATGATCATATAACACGATCAATCAGAGATGGACCGTTTCGTGAAGATAAATGAATGTGCTCGGATATTCTCAATGTTCTTCTTGTGTTCTAATATTGTATTGTATTTTATTCGGTGTTGTGCTTCACATTTAAGAGGGACACTGCAAAGCCCACACAAAGGGAGTTCTTCCCTAAGGAATTCTGTGAATGAGTTTAGTATTATTTACATTATTGGTTAAAGCTTTAAGATCAAAAGCAATCTCTAACTTCCCAAGAGCCATGTGTATTTTTCGATTAATCATGGTACGTGATCGACTGACTCATTTCAACTTTTTTTAAATCTAGCAGTTAGGTTTGCTAGTGATGAATATCTATTTTCCAAACGCGTAAAACATCCTTAAAAATTAAATATTTGATCAATTTTATTGAATTTTATGGTCACCGTTCAAGGCTATAAGTAAACAATCAACAAATTAACATATTGTTACAACATTTGCCTTTGGCGAGTAATTTTTAAGTCCATATTTAAACATCATCCAATCAAAATGAGCGCTCATGCCACTACCAACCAACTAAAATCAAGCTCACGTGGTCAAATAAAATTCGAATGCGCAGTGGGCTGAAATTGGGATACAAACGACTCTCAAACCTCCTGTACTCTTTAAATCACTTCACAGAGCGCGGCATCGAACATTAACGGAAATTTGATATTCACGATGTTCTCCGTCATTTATTGCTGCACTTTTTCTCGTTCCCTTTTCCTGCCGAGAAATAGTGCAAATGTACGGAGACAATAGAGTTATCGGTTGCTTAAATATTCACTCTGAATCGCTTGTAAAATAGTAATATTCTGGCCTCAAGTGATGTATTTGAAACAAGGCCTCCGGATTTAGCAGGGGATTCTACCCAACGCACTAGTCGAGTCAGACTCTGATGCAAATGTCGGAAACGAGAAACTGGGAGCAAAGCTGCATACTAATAAATCATAATATTTCAGGAGCTGCCGAGGAACTGTTTCGTTTTGAAAAATTAATGCTTTACAAGCTGGGCAGACTGTGTGACTTAGAATATTTCTAATTTTTCCTTCTCTCCACAAAAAAATCCTCAAAATTACAGTAACAACAATAAAAAAATATTTTTTCTGAGAAAGAAGGCGTGTGTGTAGAAATATTAGTCCAAATAAAAAGTTTTATATGGATTTCGACATCTTCATGAATCCTCATAAATCATACCCCATGCCCTGTTATTTCTATTAAAAATGAATTACATCTATCAATGTCAAAAATTTTAATTCAAGGATTAAAGCATTCTACATATCGATAGCAATTTAATGAGATGTATTGATTGGAGTAAATAAACTTGTACTGAAACATCTTTAATAATGTGTTGCGTCTTAAATATGTATTCAGTGCAAATGTTGCGTCCCCATTTTTCAACTGGGAAATTAGTTATTTGATCAATTTCGGAGACACTTTCGTTTAGAATTTGTAACTCTTATAAATTTTTACTGAAAATATGTAATGAATTTTTTTCTTAATAAATGTAGGTAATTATCAACATTATAATTCAAAGTCTATCAATTAAAATGGCATATAAATGTATTTTAGGTTCATTGTGAATTAAAAAGAGAGTTGGAAAAAAATATTTAAGTTGTGAAATACTCTTTGAGGAAAATCAGTCAATAAGGTCAATTACCAAACTATAGAGCTCATAAATCCAAACTAACTAAATGACTTCATCACATTCAGAGAATTCTAAAGACACATTTTCGTTAGAGAAGTAAATATGCGTTCGACCTCTAACAATTAACTGAATATAAAACCGCGATTCAAACTTCTCTGCAACTTTAAACATGTATTCTCAGGAAAATAAACAAGTTTATTAGATAAACCATGAACTGTTACAACAAATAACTGTTATTTCGGTAGCTATTATGGCGGAATGGTTCAGCGCAAGCCTTCATTAATCTTTGCTTTCCTATCCAGACCTCGTGAATGCTTCTTACCTCACTATTCACCTCATGAAACTCGGCTATTCATCTCTTGACTCTTACGAACCCCGTGGGTGTTTCTCGGAAGCGTAAATACACGCGAAAGCACCGTGCACAACTTTGATAAAGTAACAAAATACCTACCAATAACCACGGCCTCATGAGAAATGTGACAATATGGTAATCTAGCGAAAAAATGTACGCTGAACGCGATCAACAACCTTGAACGCCTTTTAAAAATACGTACAAGGTAATCATTTTAACTTAAAATCAGACCACTCAATAGAATCGTTTTGTATGTTTTCCGGAGCAGGAAATTTGAAATGGAAACCGAGTAGGAATTTAAGAATCTTTTTAAAGCCCCTCCATTTCGCCTCGCTGGAAAACTGGCCTAAGGAAATATATTTTTAAATGTTTAAATTCCCAAAATAATTTATCAAACATGCAATTAGATTTCCCTAAATATTCCGCGTTAAATTTTAAGTCTTAATAATGTAATATTCAATAAAATAAGAAACACAAATTCTGTATGAAGTGTAAGATATAAACAGATGGTGAAAACATTCGCGTTTTCAAAAACCAAGGTTTCGTAGAAATCCTAATTATAATCCACGAAAATTAAAATGCCCGCCATATGGAAGTACAAGCAATAATCATGCTAATACATGTAGTATAATATCATAATAAAGTTGATTTAAATCTTTAAACGGAACTTTCAACTGCCTGAATATCACCAAAGTTAAAACTAACAAACGCTATGTTAAAAATGTTATTAATACATTCCCAATGCGGAACCAATGTCAAGTTTTATTATTATGTCTCTCAATCTTATTATTACACTGCACAATCTATTATTTAGTGAGATAATGAACAAAATGTATTCATGTATGCTATATTTCAATAATTTATACCTAATTTTTAAAACTCCATCAACTAACGAAAAAACAATAAATTTAATTTTTCCACTAGTTTTCTTTAATATTTACACAAAAGAATTCCAAACTTCCAATGTACACCATACGACAAGAAGACAGTTTTAAATGATTGGGACTAAATCATAAAGTCTTGTAATAAACACGTATCATGTTGATTGAAAATCGTGCAGAGATTCTTAATTAGTGGTTTAAGAATTTTAGCCCTTGTGCTCTAACATTCTTCTTTGAACAACACCAAAACAATATCCAACTATTTAATCAATGTTTTTATAAGGTTATTCCATATTATCAGCACATGGTCATATTTTTAAATTTCAAATCAAAGTTGAAGTACCATTTGAATATCACTATCAATTCATGAATTTATAAATTCGAATTCTTATATTCGGAAGCAGCAAAAGTAAATACGCGGGAATAAGTTGTGCATTTAAACAGACTCTGGAGGACATTCCATAAATGTAATAGGTTATAAACCTCGATTTTCTTTCTCCATACAAAGGGCAAAAGGAATTCTTTCCAAATTTTCTCAGAGTGAAAAGTGAATAACGAGCCAATACTCCGAAGGAGGTCTAGGAAATTTTCTACGAGGGATAAAAATCACAATATTCTCGTAAAGGATGGAAAAGTCATAGCCTACCACTGATAACAAGAGAAAATGAAGGCAAAGGGAAGAAACAAAGGAGCATAGGGATATATTGCTTTATTCACTTAAATTTTGAGGGCATAGGGAATAAGATTTCGGGGTTTTTATTTTCTCCCGAAACGTATTTCCCTACCTGTTTCCGGGTTTTGTTCGTTTATTTACCTGCATTTAGATTGCTTGTCGCTTTTTTGGTATGGAGTCAAGTATTTACACTTCGCCACTCCAAGTAAAAGTTTATGGTTGTTGAATGTAAATTCTCTAAAATGACAAATCTGTGGCACTATGATATCAGTAAATTACGAATATTTGAGCAAATGGAAATACCCCTTTAAACCAGGGACTAAGGAAGCATATGATGGACTGATATTTGAGCAACGAAAAAATATTTCACTAAATGAAAATTTCAATGATTCCAATGAAATAAAAGTACTAACGTTTACAAGTTAATATTTATGCTTATGAACTCAAAGGATTTAGGTTTCACTTCGTGGAATCTGTTCATATCCATCATAACAGAAGGAACAACCTACTTTTAGGCAAAACTTTACTATTTAGTAAAACATTACCTTCTGTTATTATGGAACTATTTATACATGATTATCTAACGATTTGCTTAAATAACCATGAAGTGGCTGAACAACAATTGTAATGCCCACATATTTATTTGAATAAATACTTTAAATGTGCCCCTGAGCGTCTTCTTCCGATACATAACATTTGTATGTACCTAAGGATAACGTACAGAACTTGGAATGGGCTGAATTTCAAATAAATTAGTGAGTGTTGGAGTCATTGATCGATCATTTATCAAGCTGTCTAGCACGTTTCGCCTAACACAGCTGAATTAACATGTGTCCATTTTTCTCTCATAATGAATGACACGCTGACGTGCTTTCCGATTAATCATTCCCACCCTTGTACGTAAATTTGTCTTGCAGACGTTCATTAGCCGTAATGAATTGTATAAGTGAACCAGCGATTCAAATGATTCAATTATACGTGGATGGGACTCACTTCAGAATATTTATTTAAAGAAACGAAAAACAAACGTTATTTAACACCACGTAGAAACTGGTGATGCAAATTTTAGTTAGTATCGTAAATTTTAATGTGGATTTAGATGCGTTAATTCTTTTAAAAAATCACCCAGAACTCCGGAGACGAATTCAACTGAAAGAGAGCGAGGACTTTGAATGGCACCAGTTTAAATACCATGAGACTTCGCAGAACGTAGTCGGGGAAAAATATGGACGCTGACCTTTTCCCACCGACCGTCCCAAATTCTTTCGACGCTTGGGCCAAGTAATCGGAGGACTTCATTTCCACTACAGTCCGATTGAAGTCGTCCGTCGTCCTTGTTTGAAAAGTTCTCGCAGTCGGACGCTCTGGAAAAGCCAATAAAATGCTCTTTTAATTAAGGGGGAATCGGGACAGCGGGATATCAAAAAGTGAGAATTCGAGTTCCCAGACGCCTTTTTTCGCCGCGATCGAGGGATAGAGAGATCGGAAGGAGGAAGGAGGGAAGATGGAGGGTAGAGCAGGCGAGGGAGGGGATATCTCATATGCATTCATCGAATGCCCTGTGGTTGAATATCTTCTTCCAAGCAAGTGATCCGCGTTTGCTACCGTCGCTTGCAAAACTTTAAGCCCGCGGCGGTGTGTGAAAACTTACGAGCTTTCGGCGTGATATGAATGTATTGGGGAAGCGACGAGATAAAAAAATAAAACTATAGAGATATGCATGCATTCTCTCGTCCAATTCCAGCTGGAAGTGAGAATTTCTCTTTATGTTTATCTCCATCCTCCTTGCCCTCCATCTGGAACTGAGGGGATCCTGCATCTCACTTTGCATAATTTGGAAGACAAAAGAACCACGAGGGAAGATGGAAACGGCACAGGCCGACGGAACGTTCCCAGCTCCCCCTTTCCTTCATCTGCCCTGCGGTGTTACGGTGACGGGTCACTGGAAGCGGTTCGCAATATATACGCCACATATCTACTTTCCCATCCCTTTGTCTCGCCAGGTACTGAAGACAATGAGCGAGCTCTTTGACGGGGCTCAATTGTGCAGAATCCACCAATAACCAAGGAAGCCGGAGAATTTTAAAACTAAGGTGCTCTCTTGTTTCTCTCTCTCTTCCCATCAAGTAAAGTCAATGGTGTAGGCAGTGGGGCTTTGCTTTGGAAGCTAGCTTTGCCCTTTTGAAATGTATTCCTTCGAAGGCACATCTGGAAGCTCGTTGAGTCCCTGAGATTCCGATAAACCTCTCTCAGCTATTCATCAGGTTTCCCGGGGGCCGAAATACATGAAGGTTAATCTGCCTTACGTTTAAAAACTTGTTTGAAATGAATGCAATGACTTTTCTCCGCAAATAGTTATTAATATTCTGAGGATCAACAGTGAACGATTGTATTTAACTTAGAGTAACAGATACAAGAAATCCGTAAAAACAATAGAATAATGGTAAAAAGAGTTTTAATTAGGGCATGGAGTTTTAACGGTGACGAATAATTTTCAAATTGGTTATATTCTAGTAAAACTATGATTTCATAAATATTCGTTAGGAACTATTCATAAACCTACCTTAAAATAAATACATTTCCATTAATAAAATGAAGAAACGATTAATATCTCAGGATACTTAGAAGTAAATAGTCCTTAGATCGTTCAGAACCCACTTTGAAATAAGTATAATACTTTGAATCAATATATTTTATATAAAATTGGAAGAAAATAATAGCTCATGGATGTTGACAGTGATCACCATTTGATGAGGATGAAATTTCAACTTGTATTCAATAAACTGAAACTGGCAAAGATGAATCAATGTCAGGCGGAAGAAATCAGAGAAACATAACATAAATCGTGTCTTCAAAGGATACCAGATGGAGCTTTAAAAAATGAAAATCGTAAAAAATAGCTGCTTATTCAAAAAGTATACTGTAGGCCATCTAAAGTAGAGTAGAAACCACTGAGAGAAGGTGGAAAATAGAATCTATGGATGAACCACTGAGAAAATATTGCCTGCAATGGAGAAATGAATGAAATACTATGAATACCTAAAGGAGTACCTAAAGAATGACCATGCAAACAATTTGTTCAAAAGAAATAAAATCCAGACATAAATGGCTGGAAATAAAGCGCATTATATTTGCCACATGGAAATGTTAATGCTACCCTATACAGCTGCAAGAAAGTACAAAAGTTAGAGATTGTTTTGTAAATGTAATTATATTGGAAATTTTACGGGGAAATCCTGATGAAAAGCATAAAAGAGTAAAAAAAATAGGGATGGAATCCATTGAGAAAATTTACAATGAGAAAGTATTGATTGTGAAAAAATAAATAACAACGATTTCATTGAGACGAAAGGTGTACAAATAATTAATGAATTCAGAATGTGATTCTGGAGTGACGGCGTTAAATGGACGAGGAGCCGCCGGAATAGAAATACCATAAGTTATTTAAAACGTTCTGAACATGGAAAACTGTACAGATTAGGTTTACAACTTCAATTACAACAATTATAAATTTTTAAAAATGACAAGGGACCTCCAATTAAACTTGATTGTCTCTAACATCAAGACAGGATGACAACAAATTTTTGTATAAGAAATAGCCTTATTGCATGTGCTTCGAAGATTCGCACAAGATTTATTGACAGAAGAATGGAACGGAAGGCAGAAACATTGAACGGAGACAATGTGTTTGACTTGAGGAACAATCGAGGCAAAAGTGAAATAATTTTGGCTTTGACAATTGTTACAGAGAAGAGAATAAAAAAAGACTAGTTTACTTTTCTTGCCTCTTGTTTATTTTCAAAAAGTGTTTTGTGACGCTGAGAGGAAAATATTTTGACTTTTCTAATAAAAATAGGAGTCATAGACAACGACAGAAGTACGGCTTTTAGAATGCAAGAAAAACATATAAAAGTGCTCAAAATCGATTCCTGCAGAAGCAGTAATTAAAACAATATAAGTGATGCACTTATGACGGAAACATAGAGATGGTCATTTCCTCTAAGCATTTTTAGTTTTTTTTTAATTATAAGTGATTCTAAAGTAACAATATAATTTTGAAATCAAATAAGAGAAGAAAAACTTACTTTGCTTTCACTGTGGCGTAAAAATATTATCCGGTAGAAAAGAGCTAAAAAAAATAAGTTTCGTAGAAAATATAATTTTTATGCAAACATGAAGAAAGACAAAAACTTGCATGGTCAAATATTGCCCGAAAACAGCTATGAAAGAGGCAAAATAACGCATGCGTAGTTAAAAAATAATTTCATTGGCATACTTAAGACGACTTCATCCCGAAGACAATTATGGAGGAAACAATGTGAGAAGTACTACAGATGGAAATCATTAATAGAAAACCTCAACTGGATAATGAATGAATTTTCCAGTTGAGGTTATGGAAGTTATGCATTTTAAGAGTTACAAATTAATGGAGAGGTTGATTGAAAAGAAAACAAAACAATATGATAAAGCCCGTCAATTTCCCGATTGATAATTGCTAATGATGCAATAGAATTAAAACCGTGGATCTGGCCAGGGGCACACGCTGCTTTAACGACATTGTCTTCGGGGTAATTAAGACTGCCAGGTGAGGAATACGAGCAAATTAATTTACCTGAGCATTCGGCCGATAACATTTTGAAACTACTTTTTGCGAGCCATTCGTCTAGGCAATGTTAAAGATCCCTTCCACTTCAAGAGGAAAATTTCTGCCTTAGCTTCTGGGTCAAGCAAATAGTTATTCTTGAACGGACGACTCTGATTGTACATTCAAATTTCTGAAAAAAATATTGCACTCCCTTCCCGAACCCAAATAATGAAGAAAGAAAGAAAACGGAAAGGGAGTAAGGGAACAAGCGGAATGGATTTTCAATATCCTTCTTTCGAGGCGGCGATAAATCGAAAGATAAAAGATCCTGTAATCGAGCCCCGCCGGGTAATGGAAAGTGACGGAACGTGGCCGAAGGGAGTGAATTGCGTCCGGACGAAGAAAAGGAGAGGGTAAAGAAGGAGCATGGTGGAGTGGGGAATGGAAGGAGGGAGAGAAAAATAGGGATGAATAGATGGATGGAGATTGGGAACAAGAGCCAAAAGAATGGTAAGGGAGGGAAAGCTAGTAAAGGGGGGATTGGGGCAAGAAAATGAAAAATAGGGCACGAGAAGAGGTGGAGGGATGAAGGGGGGAACGGGAGACTTCTGCTGGAATGAACATTTTCGTTAGGCGTCATTGGCGAGCCGATCGAAGATGTATAAGAACGGAGTCTCTGGCGGAAGGGAGCGGAAATATTGGAATCAAATGCTGAAAAATCGAGCGGGTGACGAAGATGAAGAGGGGTGGGATGGGGTCGTGGAGGAAAAACGCAATGAGGAGGGTCGAATTGGATGGAATCGAACTGTTTTTTTATCATTCCGTAAATGTTAGCCAGAGGTGGATAAATATTCCATTGAGTTTGGTGGCGTAGCTCTTCTTACTTGAATGAAATAGGCGCATTAGTTCTGTCTTAAATCAAACTTTGACCTACGTTAGCGAAAATGAATCTAACTCGGCCAGAGGCCGTTTTTATGGTTTTAGAAAAACGATTTATCTCTATAACAATTTTTCTATCGGTCACAAGGCTGCAGTTGATGCAAACAATAGGATTCATATTGCAGACTGCTAAATACATATGAAGTTTTCTGCGAAAGAAAACTTAGTTAAAAAGGGTAAAAAAGGAAAACAATTGTTGAATACTGTCAGAATACAACAAATATTCCCCAAAAACAAAATCAAGACAGCGTTATACAACACACACAATTTAAAAAACATAATAGGTTCGCCCAAAGACAAAATTGACATCATGCAACAAAGCTGGGTTTATAAACTCAATTGTGCGGACTGCAACGCCATCTACATTGGACAGACATGGAGGACATTCGATATTAGGATTAAAGAACACAGATCATGCTTCACAAAGAAATACAACAGATCCCGATTCGCCAAACGCCTCTTGGAGAAGAATCAAACCAGTAACTTCACAGCAGACATTCTTCACACAGAAATGAAAGAATGCAGGTTGAATACGTAGGAGGAGTTGGAAATTTGCCAATCCCTTCAGTTAGACAGATTTGAGGCGGTCAACGAAACAATACATAATATCTCCCGTTTCCCACTCCTAAAATTTCTAAGATACACCAATGTCTTTCCACATCAACCCCACTCCCACCAAGGCAGTGATGATCATCGACCTTCCCTTAATTAAGGTCAAACCATTGCAGACGAACATACCCCTAATTAAATGTAGAACACAATATGGTTTTTTCCACTGCTATTTCTAAAAACGGTGGACGACCACATTGGGTTCTTCATTTAATGAACACAAAATTTCCCAAATTTGAGCCAGAAACCTTCCAATTCATACCCTCCCCCTCCCTTAGCCCACTAATAAGTTGCTGCACCAGCACTCAATTGATCCCTCTCCCTTACTCCCCCTACCTTCCTCCCCTCTTGGAGCCAGGCTATATAAGTTGAAAAATGTGTTATGTATGTCACCTGATGATGATGCGCAACATCGAAACAATGGTCGTGATACATTACATCTTTATGTGAAAATGCAAAGTTTCTTTCTTTACCCTCATCATGAATGAATGCCACAGAGTCAAACCTGAAACTTATGTTTAGTTAAAAATGTTTTCACGATGGATACTTATGAAACCGTACCTTTTCCAAAATAGAAAATTTAACAATAAAAATAATTGCGAAATTAGTTTCGTAATTATTTAAAATAATTGTGAAACACCGCATATTGTTCACAAATGTATTAAAAATGATTGCGAAACACCGCACATTGGTCACAAATACAACAAAAACAAAGAACAAGTTTTTCCTGATATGACTGTATGTTGCACCACGCAGGCTCGGTGGGGGTGGGGGGGTCAGACCTTCAACACGCGCCAATTGCCAATAGCCTGCGAGCGTTCGTTCATCCTAGATAGTGTTTTTAGTGGACCCCTATCAAATGACTCGGTGCAAGCGTAAATTCCGCGAACGATTGAACAGCGGTACGCCATTAAATTTTGTGTTGGACTGGAGAACTCGGGTACCGAGACGTTGGAAATAATGTGATACATGTTCAAGTATAAAAGCATGTCACAAAGTGCAGTTTTTAACTGGCACAAGCTCTTCAAAAATGGGCGAGAGAGTGTGGAGGGCGAGCCCCGCGCTGGACGGCCGCCACCGTCAAGAACCGACGACTACATGTAACGTGTGCGTGAAGTGCTGAATTCAGACCGTCGGTTAAGTGTCCGCATGATCGCAAAGAGTGTTGGCATTGATAAGAGATTAGTGTATATCATTATTACTGAAAATTTGACGATGCGAAAGATTTGCGCTAAACTCGTTCCAAAAGTCTTGACGGACGACCAAGAGCATAATCAAGTGACTGCTTGCGAAGACCTTCTGCAACGGCATCCCGACGATTCCCCAACCCCCTTATAATCCCGAATTGGCACCAACAGATTATTTCCTATTCCCAAAACTGATATACTCCCTCAAAAGACATCACCATGGGACCCTAAGTGCCGTCAAAGAAACTTGCACGTATACCCTTAAGGACCTTCCGGAATCCGCCTCCCATGGAGCCTTCGAATCGTGAAAAAGCCTCTGCCAAGTGTGTCGACGCTCAAGGGATGTTTGAAGAATTTTGAGCAATTTTCTGAAATCAATCTATATTATTAGCAACATCTAAAATGAATCTATTTTTCCAAACCTTTCCCGATACTTTTGATACAAGCCTTGTATAAGCATGAATTTTCCCCTCTTTCTAATCCAATATATTTATGGGATTTTAGCCCAGTTAGGATGAGTCAATATTTCATTTCTTTAAGAAAAAATTTTAGAGAACGTCCATGGAGCACTGTTTCATTTAGTTATTTTTTAATTAGTGAAGCGCAATTAAGTGCTCGACGTCAAGCTCAAAATCTTCATTATTTCCTTCCTATAGAGTTCAGCAATGCCTACACCGTTTCCAAACTTTGATGAAATTATGATTATATTCATTTTCAATTTAGCAACATTCTTTTTTACCTAAACTTTTGTCCAGTCACCAAGTGGATGAAAAAGTCTGTACACTCAATTTTGCAACTTCGATGATATTGCCCTCTTCGTCGACCTACTCCACTCCAAATGATTTTATAAACTTTTGAAAGAATGAATTCTCGTGAATCCCTACCCCTTTCGTGGTTACAAATACAGGCTATTATTTTGTTACGATTTAATAAAAAAATTATTAAATACTTCTAAATTATTTTTCATTTTTCTGTCTTCAAACGAGGGAAGGATTTATTTATCTAAGTGGTATCGGTTAAACATTAACGAGGAAGATCTATAAAACCCTAATCGCTAAAACGTCTGTTATTTCATTGGAAAGGAATTTTAGTGTCGTCTGAGGGAACGGATTTTCTCCTTCAACGTAATGCTTTCCTACCCGAGGAACGTTATGATTTGGTATGGTCTCAGGATAGAGAGAGATAGACTGATGTATCAAGCGAGAAGAGAAAACAGATTAAAGAAACATTTCATGAACTTCCATGGTGTGATTTCAGCCGCAAGATATGGGTACTATGTTGCATTATTTTCGGAAATGGCTGGACCTGCTAGTGGATTCTTTCCGAAAAACGAGGAACGAGAAAAACACAGCTATAGATTTTGAATATAAATTCGATTTCGCATGAGGTCAACCACGTCGACCCGACATTATGTATTCGAAGTGCGTACCCACTCGCGTCTATTCAATTTTATGTGGAGATTCTATGGCCATTCCTTTGGTGGGACGGGCCCCTCTTTGCTTATGGGAAAGATTCGCATTGTGTAATGAAAGGGGGTCGTAAGCACGCTTTTGGAATGGCCACGAGCCACTTTTGCCTCGCCTTCACCAACGAGCATCTCTCCTTATTCTCCTTCTCTGGAGACTATCACGGTGAAACAAACTGTTATAACGGAGAAGAATGTTAATGGCACTTGGGGAGGCAAAGAGCTTTCAAGTGTAACAGATGAGTAAGATTAGTGGATCGCAGGACTAAATCATTGCCTACTTCACTATTAACAAAATGCCTTGGCTCTTCCTTTTTGCCACGGTGATATTTCAGAAGTAAAAATTTTCATTACAGCATACTTTGGGGTCGAAAAGTGTACAAGTTTTCTGAAAGTACACCCGTTAAAGTTTTGTAGATTCGATTGGTATGAGAAAACAAGTGTACTGGGGAAAGTCTATTAGCATTAAATTCAGACTCATATGCGTACATTTCATAAACATTTTCGCTTTGTGTTCACATTTATAACTGGGTTTGAGTAGACACTCATGATAAATTCCGCATAGAAAGCCTAATAATATTCATTTTTTATTTCCACGAACTAAACTAAACACAGAATATTTAGAGCATGCATTACATAAAATTTCATATATTTGTTACTCGATAAGTTCCAAATAACTTTTTTTCATGTGAAAAATAGGATATGTTGAAATTTAATTTTCAAAATGAGCACCAATTTTTTCATATCGTCATATTTTACATTAGGTTAATTGGCTATCTATGACCTGTATTGCATTTTTTTAAAATGAAAATAATATTCATTCTATTAGTTCCCTTTTATATGTTGAAAGGCTAATTTAGTCTATTAAATGTTCATAAATAAATATTTAGAATTAAATAATAAAACAACATATTAATGAAATAATTAAATGTTAAAAGGAAAAATACTAAGTCACAATGCCCCGCAAATTTCAGACAAATTCGATTTTATTCTATAAATCCAACCCACTATTAAAAGAAAATGTTTGTAGAGCCACTTAAGTGATTATTATAATAAAACCCACGACTCAATCACCATTCGACATCCAATTCGCTCCCAAAAAAGAGATTGTGCACGTTCAATATGTGCTAAATTAATCGTCCCTGTACCTGACTAAGATAACGCACGAGTTTCGATGACGCAGTACCATTATAATGATAAAAAGAGCTTATTGCTCCTCATACCTTCGCCAATGGAACAATCAAGTCTTTTCACTGGGATTATTAACCGATTCCACCAAGTAAGGCCAAATAGTATCATTTTTGTAAAATATCAGTACTTGAATTTTCTGTAGCGATGTAATTTATAAGAAAAGTTTATAGAGTTTATTTTTCATGCGGGTTGATTTATTTATTGACTGCCGATCACCCAATGAATTTTATGCGTTACCAAAATTTTTAGAATGAAGCTAATTTTAAGTGAAAAATATCACATATATTTCAATTTACTTAATGGAGAGAGTTCAATTTACCTGGACTACTTTTTGATGGGATCGCAAAAAACATGCAGAAGCGATATTTATTCTTGTAACTGGAAAATTGATACTTGAAATATTGCATGAATAAAAAAAATGCAAAAAAAGACGCTCTGGAGACCCCCTATGATGGAACAACCTGCCAGCGTCCCCATTTCATTCAGTCGTCCATGGGACTGACAACCGAAGCGATTGGTTTCCTCCACCAACCATATAAACCACAATTTTTCTCCCAAGAATTCCATCAGCGTGCAATTTAAACGAAGACCATTCGATTCTCGAGAAATAATAAGTCAGTCCAAACAAAAAAACTCACTCAAGTCAAAAGTTAAATTATCGAGAGACGCATATAAGCCCGAAAAAAATTGAGCTCGGGGCCACGCTGGCGGCGTATTTACACGGAGAAATCCCGAGGACGCCATATCTTTCTCCCGAACCCTATCTAATTTCTAGATCGCTCGAGCCACTTGGGGATCGAGGGAGCGTGGAACGGGTGCTCCGACGGAAGAAGGAAGGGGAGAGATAGATGAAGAAAGGGGAAGCGCGTCCCCCCGTGCAGCTGCATACTGGCAAATCCAATTCGCGTAATGAATAGTTTCGAGGGCCGGCTTGACTCGGATGGAGGTAGAGCCCGCGTGGGGCAACGTGGTGGGACGACGGGAGAGGATTTATTCCGTTGGAATGTGACGCCTCCCTTATCTTCGGGGCTGGAAAGGGAAACAGAAGGGAAGAAGATCCCGGGACTTGCACTGCCGGCGCGCGACCTTCTTGCAAGGAGGCTGCAGTCGGACGGTGTGGGGATAGGAGGCAAACGCCTCCGCGTCCGGGCACCGCCGCTACCTCTCCACTTTCCTCCCTCTTCCTCCTCCCGTCGCGCCCACCGCCGCCGTGCCGTTGGGGTAAAGAGGATCGGCAGGATCCGCGGGCCGAGGGAGAGGGGGAGAGAGAATGGTTCGGGGGTTGTGATGAGAGGTGAGCGTGTAGGGAGAACATGGACCGCTTCGATGACACCGAGGAGCCGACGGAGATGGTTGACTGCGGGAGCACCTGATATTTGTTCAAGAGCAACCCGAGGTTCGCGCTTTCGGACGGGATGACTAAGTAATGAATATGAAAATTCTCCCGTCTGAAGAGATTCGAAATGGGACGGCGACAAATGCGAAGTGTGAAGTCTCCTTCAAGAGAAAGACACACACCCTGTCAAAAGATAAAAGTACTCAGCCCATACTTCACGCTTCGTTTCAACTTTACTTCAACGTGATCCTCGACGTCAGTTATTTATCTCTCCCCGAGTTACATGAGAAAGCAAGATCATGATAATTTGCGTGGAAAACGTGAATTGATAAGGATTTAAATGAACCTTTAGAGATTAAGATGATATATTTTTTTTATTAGGTAATCTACCGGTTAAGGTAGGTTTTTGGATGGACACAACTATCAAATAAATAATTTTGTAACTCAAAACAAAACCCAATCCAGCAACCTAAACTACATCAGGTCCCTCTTCATCTCTGTGTACTTCTTTCCTCCCTTCATCCCATCCAACATCCCTATCCTGTTCCTACCCTTTCCTCGCTTGCCCAACATTCTCCCCTCTATTACCTTCTTCAACATTCCACTACCGCTCAAAAGGCCTTTCATACATTTTTCCTGCCTCCATAGGATTTCTCTCAACAAACCCCTCTCCTCACCCACCATCTCCAGTACTTCCTCATTTGTTTTCCTTTCGGTCCATTTCACCTTCTCCATTCTTCTCCACGCCCACATTTCAAAAGCCTCCAATCTACGTATATCCTCCTGCTTCAGTGACCACGTTTCCGCACCATACATAGCTACGCTCCATATCAGAGTTTTTACGAGTCTTGTCTTAACATCTCTACTCAACGTCCCCGTCATCAACTCCCTCCTCCTTGAGAAAGCCTCCTTGCCTAGCGCAATTCTTCTCCTTACGTCCCTACCACTTTGACCGTATTGGTCCAAAACACTTCCGAGATATGTAAACTGTTCTACCTGCTCTATTTTTTCCCCGCCTATTTTAATATTTAGCTTAGCCATTTTCTTTCTGAAAAATCGCATAACCTTTGTTTTATTAATATTGATTCTCATCCCATATTTATCGCACTGAACCTCCAATTCACTCAACAATGCTTGCAACCCCTTGGCTGACTGAGCAACTAATGCTTGGTCATCAGCAAACCTAACCGATTTTACGAATTCCCCTCTGACATTCAATTCTACCTCCAGTTCTTCCCATGCCTCTTTAATCATTTCCTCTACATATACGTTGAACAGTACCGGTGACAATGGGCAACCCTGCCTTACACCTCTTCCTAACACTGCCCATCCGGACTCTCCGTTCCCCACTCGCACCTGCGCAGTCTGAGACATGTACAGGTTGCGGATCAGTCTCCTGTCCCTCCAATCCATCCCTATTTTCTGCTATACACGCATTAATTTTTCCCAATTCACTCTATCAAACGCTTTTTCGAAATCTACAAAACAGACAAAAACATCCTGATTGTATTCTATATTCCTCTCAATTAGTGATCTCGTTACTGCAATGGCATCACGCGTACCTCTTCCTTTCCTAAACCCAAACTGATCATCCCCTAAGTAATCATTTGCCTTACTCTCTATCCTTTTGTTGATGATCCTGAGAATAACTTTAGCTGCGTGGGATATCAAACTTATTGTTCTGTAATCCTCACATGACGTAGCTTTTGCCTTTTTTGGAATAGGGACTAACACCGATCTCACAAAATCTTCCGGCTAGATTCCTTCCTCATAGATACTACGAATCAGTCCATTTAGGGCCTTCTTCCCACCTTTTCCTAACCATTTCAACAGTTCTACGGGAATGTTGTCCACCCCTACAGCCTTATTTGCTTTCATCTCCTTTAATGCCCTTTCTACTTCATCGTCGAGTATGCTTGGACCTAAGCTATCTTCTTCTACGTCATGTTCCTTTTCTATGTCTAACCTTGTCGGCCTAAGTTCTTTACCATACAGTGTTTCTATATATTCCTTCCATCTCTCTTGGATTTTTCCTGGTTCAACTATTATCTTACCCCACTTATCTTTAACTGTTAGCACAGATCTTGCCTTCTTACTTCCCGATAATAACTTAACCTTGCTGTATAGAGCACCAATTTCACCCTTCTTCTGTAAACTTTCCATATCCTCGCATTGCGTTTTCCACCATTCTTCTTTTGCTTTATTTGTGGCCCTTCTCAAGTTTTTGTTAAACTCTTTGTACTTCATTTTGCCTTACTCTGTGTTTACATTTTTCCATCTTCTTCTTTCATCCATCTTTGCAGTCATCTCATCCGTTACCCATGGTTTCCTTATCCTTTTGCCGTTAACGGTTCCTTTAGTGTCTTTAGCGGCTTCCAATATCCCTTTCTTGATACCTTCCCATTTTTCTTCGATAGTACTCAGTTCTTTACCGTCATCCATCATTTTCTCTACAGCCTGCAGATACTCCTTTCTCGTTAATCCATTTAATGCTTCTAAATTCCATTTCCTAACCCGACGCCCTTGCCTTATCTTCTTGAATCGAACGCTACATTTCATAACAACTAAATTGTGGTCAGAGTCCGCATCCGCTCCTGGGAAACTGTGCGAATTTATCACACTTCCTACACCTGTGCCTAACCATAATATAATCTAACTGATACCTTTCTGAGTCACCTGGCATTATCGATATATACCTACGCCTTTTGTGGTGTCTAAACCATGTGTTGGTGATGACTAACCCGTCTCCTGCAGAATTTAATTGCTTTCTCCCCGCGTTCATTCCTCGTACCTAACCCATAGTCCCCCACCTCACCCCCATCTCTTCCTTCGCCTACCGTCGCATTCCAATCCCCCATCACTATCAAATGTTTCCCTGCAGGAACACTCGCGATGATATCCTCTAACTCATCGTACATCCTATCGACTTCTTCCTCCTTATGGTTGCTCGGTGGCATGTATACCTGAACAATGACCAAGTTCGTCGGCTCTGCTTTAATCTCTACGAGTAAAATTCTATCAGTTGCTTGTTCTATGTTGACTACGCTTCTTCCTACCTCTTTATTTAATATTACGGCAACCACTCGTTAACTCTCGTCCCCGCCACTGTATATCACTCTAATATTGTCACTCCAGTAATCTCTGCTATCCTTCCATCTCACCTCGCAGAGACCTAAAACATATCTATTACCTCTTTCCATCTCTCGCTTAATATTCTCTAATTTGCCTGTCCTTTACAATGTCATGACGTTCCATGTTCCTATTCTAACTACTTTCGTCTTCTGTCCTGCTGCTGCTATTTCTCCCCCGCAAGGGTTTCGTGGGATGACGACCGCGGAAACCTTGCCTCCTCCGCTGCCGGGCACGACACACAGCCGCTTGGGCCGAGTCCCGTAGTTGCCAGGACTCATATTATCAATAGTGCCCATCATTACATTCTTGGGAATGATAATTGAGTTGGTTTCCCGTTGCCTTCCTCAATAGTGTTTTTAACGTGACACCATCACTTAATGGCCGCCCCACTGGGGTCAGACGCCTTTGCTGCCGCCTCACTGAGGAACAGACGCTGCGTGGACTACCTTTCGTCTGGCTCCTAGCCTTCGACCTATCTGGCATGGGTGACCCTACCAGGAGCAATTATTATTACTCCCGCTAGCACAGCTCTATGGGTCATCGGAACACACAAGCTCTTCCACCACGACAAGGTTGTAGTCCTTGGGAGGGCCATATACGAGATAAACATCACCAAATAGACATACAGGGTTCGTCCGGAAAATAAGTTTATGATGCTCATTGTCTTTTTTGACAAAAGGGGAGTCGTCCACTACGAATTTGTACCTGAACGACAAACTGTAAATGCTGCATTTTACGTCCAAGTGCTCGACAGGCTTCGAAAACGAGTCGCCCGCGTCCGGCCAGCGATCAACCGTATGACTGACAACCGGAGCGACAATGCGCCGTCTCTCACCGCGCTTGTCGTGTCGGACTTCTTGGCCAAGTACCGCGTGGCAACGCTGCCGCACCCGCCCTACAGCCCGGACTTGGCAACACCGAACTTCTTTCTGTTCCCGAAGATAAAGAGGAGTTTGAAAAGAACGCGATACGGAATTTGGACGCCGTCAAAGTGGCCGTGACGACGTGTCTTCAAGAGGTTCCCGATGATGCCTTCGCGAAAGCGTTCCAGGAATGGGAACGCCGCAGGAACAAGTGTATCGACTCACAAGGGTCCTATTTTGAGGAATATTAGCTTAAGATATGTAAAAGTGTAATAATTTTTTTTTCCTGAGCTCAGTACACTTATTTTCCGCACAAACCCTGTACACCCATATCTATATACACACATCCACACACACACACACACACACACACACACACACACACACACACATATATATATATATGACTGGGGGTAATCTACCATCATCAACCAAACCGAACTGAGGGTTGATTACTGTGCTAATGGTTTATATAAAACCAAAAACACAGTAATTAACAGTAAATAACCATCATTAATATATATATTACTGATGGTTACTAAATAATATACATTTCTTTCATATGAAAACCCCTACGGTCGATACGGTAATTAATATTTTTATATCAATTTAAAAACATTGGACATTCATCCCTAGTAAATATATCTTTAGTTAATGAAGTTGGAACAGCTCCATTAGCATGAAATTGTGTATGATTAATGTGGTTGTAATGTAAGAGAATGAAAATATAAGGCATTCGTTTTGGAAAGTAGTTTGTGATGTCATTTACATAAAAATTTGGAAACCGCTGATGTAATGACTTTTGAGAAGCTTCTTTAAGAAAGGTGCTCATAAATTTAATCCCTGTGAACTCGCTTATCAGTGCAGGCACAGCATATTTCCGTGTTATGGTCATAAAATAAATCTAAAAATATATTCTATCTACCAAAATCCTCTCACTTCCATAACGCATGACATTGAACTCTAAATCTCTCCATACGAGGTTTTGAGGACGCTTTTAAAGTCTAAAGGATGCAAAATTTTGTATTAGGCGGCATTTTATAAATTATTCCTCCAGTTACCCAAGTCAAAAGCCAAATTTTCGCGTTTAAGCAAGTGAGAGTAGACACTATAGGGATAATGTATGCTTTAATGACGAACATTAACTCACTTATGTGTATTGTCTCGTCCAATGAAACATTATAAATGCCTTTTATGGTGAAAACCGATGCTTGAAAAGAATTCATGGCTAAATAAGCGCTCTTTGCCAAAATATTATTTACTAATTACGCGGTCATTTCACCACGGGGTAAATGTTTCCTTAACACCGTCTCTTTAAAAACGGGAATTACATAACTTCCAACGTCTTATTACATGCTATTCATATTTAAATCCTTTTATCTTTTTTACCTATTCCGACTTTTTATGTATGCTTCTTGGTTTCATTCTCACAGATTTCGATTTTTATAAGGTAATCTACCGGTGACGGTAGGTTTTTGGATGGACACAACTATCATATAATTAACTTGCGACTCCAAATGAAACGTAATCGAGCAACCTACTCTGCATCAGGTCCCTCTTCATCCCTGTGTACTTCTTTCCTCCCTTCATTCTATTTTCTCCGTATGTATGGATAAAATTATAAAAAGAGTCTTAGAGTCTCTGCCTCAAAAACAATTAAGGGAAATTGGCCAATGAATAATGCAAATATAACCGTCGAGTATCATTTATCACATCAATTATTGTACCTTGTTCCATTTATCCGTGGTATAAATTTGTCAAATGTATAAAAGATCTTATTCTCCGTCCGACACCCAGATTCCAGGAGTATTCTACAAAAAAATTTTCTTTACATTCTTGCTCATTAATATTTATAACACGTAGTCATTATCTTAAATTCCGTCACTATCAAAGCCACAATACAAAATACAAAGACGCACCCATTCGGACATTTTTATGAGTGTGTTAGCCGTTTGGTAGACGCGAAAAAAAGGGCTAAGGAAAACCTGGGTAATAAAAGACGTTAACGCAATGAGAGGATATGGAAAAAGCACCGAATGAGAGAACATGATGCCCTTTCAGGGAATGAGTGGGCTATTAAGAATGAGACCAGAGCATTTAGGCTTTACGATGCTCCCCTCCCCTTCCCAGAGGACACAGCAAAGGGTCAAATTACGACTCTTGAGGGTGGAATATGAGTATTGGGGCGAAGTTTACGTAGGACCTGTCGTTTAGCATAAACGGGGGCATTTAGGAAACTGGGGAAAAATGAAAAACGGTGATGAGTTCTGGTTTATCAAGGTAACGAGGGACAAACCGAGGTTGAAGGTTTAGCGGAGTTAGTGTAGGGGTCAAATTAAGATGAATTTCCCAGAGGTTGCAGCAAGTGGAACCAAAATGGTTTCCTAACCGTGTGTACTGCGGGATGATTCCGAAAAAAAAAACAGTACGGAAGAATGAAACTCAATCAGAACAGAGCAGAAAACAATGCCTTCAAATGCAGGCGGTCTCCAATGATCACATTTCGTAATGTAGAGCAAAGATAACAATCTCGTGAGCCCTAGCATCCTGCGTAAAATAATAATTAATCTTACAACTTGCAGAACTATCTTCATGTAACTGGAGTTTTTTTATTTTTATGAACGTATTTCCGAGTTATAAACCCAAGAAGGGATTAATCAGTGTACATGGGACCATAGAACAATGGGTTAGCTATAAAATTTATTCAATTCCGATAGCCACGATTGTATAGCCCGATCGAATCGCTCGTTTAAAAGAAACCATCTTTGCAAACTACGGATCACGTGTCACTTGGGTACAGCCTCCCGGTGAAAAGGAGTATCTGATAATTATAGGGAAATGATGGTTCACAATCATTTCAAAAGTAAGATAAATAGGCAGTTGGTTGAGCTATTTCAAAAGGGTTAAAAATTATAATACCGTCCATTTCTCTTCTTCACAAAATCGATACATGAGAAGTATTACCATTATCCTAAGAAAAAAATAATTTATTTCTATCAGTGCCATATAATACATAACTAAGTTAATCAAAATGAACACCACATATATTTCAATTCCTTGAAGTGCTGTAAGTGGCGGTCCCTGCTCTTAGTTTTATGGGATTTGAATGTAATTAGACTGAATAATGTAATCAAATAAAATAAAAGGGGTGTAAATCACAGAAAACCTTGGCATTTGTATTCTGATATGTTTTCTGACATATTTCAATGTAATTCCCCTTATCAAGGCGGATAATTAATAAATTATATAAATTAATCAATTTGGAAGATACAGAAAAACGAACCAGCGATCACTTTAACAATTATTTTTTTTTAATTTTATAAATTATGAATCAAAAGTAACTGATTAAGAAAAATAGGATGATCTCCGATTACATAATTTTGTAATATTTATGCAATGAACTCCTTACCGTAAATTCATACTTTTTGATAGTTGATATTGTTGCAGGGATTGAAACTTATTTCGAAACCTAATATTTCATACGAGCATATTATCTAGGAAAAATATTCGTGAAATTTGTTTTCCTTCTCGTTACAAAAAATCTAGTTTAAGCTCCCAATTAACTTCAATGTCATAACAATCCCATTTGTGCCATATATCAATTAGTTAAGCCTTGAATCTATTTGATAAAAAAATCTTTATTACTCTAGTACGACCAGGGCTCCCCATTTTCCGAATTACCACCAGTTCCTCAATCAGTGAAATATAGTACGTCTCAGCCACCGATGTTTACCTATGCCTGGTATAGATATATTCTGCGCTGTCAGTTGATAGCTGCAATGCGCGTGAAAATTACTTTTCGACCCACGCACTGCTGTTGGGACTCCATAGACATCATTGCGCTTCCAAGCAAAATTAAGACACTCGTGAGCTTGGAGATGTAAACACGCAGGGACATCACGCACCTGATGAAGGATGGACCTCGAATCACCATTCTGAAATGCGCCACTCACCGCAACTTTGCACAGGGGGAATAACTTAGGTTTTAATGGTGCGGGAGGGCGACAGAGTGGGTGTCGGTCGTCGAGGGTTTGCACGCCCTACATTCGCACATACCGTGTGACTGTAGTGAGGGAGCTGGGTGTGGAAGGGGAGTCTAACTCCGACGCCAACCGGCTCCGTCGTCCCAGAAACTCATTTGAAAATAAAAAAAACCAGCCTGCACTTCGGGATCTCCAGCTCCACTCGATCGGGTGAAAGATATATAGGAAGGGACCGCTGACGGGAGAACACCCACGCCCTGGATCAGAAAATGGGGTCGACGGTGGAGGAGGGAACAAGGATGAACAGAGGGAAGTCATACGCATTAAAATGATTAATTTTAATGAGCCCGTCGCCGTGCAAACTTCGGTCCTCTCCCACCGCTGCATGACGCTACCGTCGGAGGACCCAAGTGAAAATGAATTCCGCCGCTCCACACAAAAATCCTCGCGTCCGGAGTCGAAATAAAAATTGAAAGCGGGGCGATCGGAGAGAGAACGAAAAGGATAGAAAGAGATAATACTATATGTAACAGTAGGAGAAATGGAATGCAAAGACTTGTGCAATATGATGAGGCAACTTCAGCATGAGACGAGAACTCAATTAGCGAAAACATGTTCAACCGCACGGAAATATGTTTGCGAATATAAACATTAGAGCGTGAAACGAGGTGAATGGAAAGCATAGTGAGAATTTAATCCACACTCTAGAGGAGAGAGAGAAAAAGAGTGAAAAAGATTTGCAAAAAAACATAATTTTTAAATAAAGGATACCGATTTCAATCCGTGCATGAATTTTTTAAGCGAATGGAGAAAAACGTGAAATGTGGGGGAAAGTGAGGTAGAGAGAGAAGAGCGATTCCCATGCCTCGAGCCCTCCCACAAACGCCCAGCCGTGTTAGAGTTCCTGGGACCGTGAGTCGCGTGCCTGCTGGCGAAGAGACGACATGATCACGCGTCCCCGGGACCGACGACGGTGAAAAAGGGAAAAAAATTTGAAAGCCCTCGACATGAGCACAAATGAGCGCACACACGCACGCGATCCATGCACGTTCGGCTGCACCAGCGAAACGAGAGGAAAGAACCAACCGTCCACACGTTTCGTTCTGTTGCACAGTGGGCGTGTGTGGGATAGAGAGAGGACTCTGCTCGAGCTCGGGGGAAAAAAATCTCACCTCGCGTTTTGGAAACACCGCAAATGGAGCGTCCCTAAAAATACCACGGCCATAATGTCGAAACATTCCCCGAGATGATAGAGAGAGAATGGATTAGGGAGGCAGGGATTGGAAGGGGGCTTGAGAGGGAGAAGAAAGAGAGAGCTGGGGGAAATTTGAGATAAGCCGAGAGAGTGAACGAGATAAGGAGGAGAGGAAGGTGGAGCAGCCACGAGAGGGCGGGCGGAAGAATAAGAGGAGATAATAGACAGTGGGAGGATCGAGAGGCTAAGAGTGTGGGAAGATTTCGAGAGGGTGCGGGTGGAGGGGAATGCGTGGGAGGGTTGCCGGAATCTTGAGAAAGGCTTTTACTTTCGGGAGCGATGGCAGACGCAGGTATCTCTCCGAGCACTCGAAGCACGTCAGCGTTAAAAAAAAAAGTATAACCGAATGAAGATATTCGATATGAAGGGCACAAGGGAGCCATTTACAAAAGACCCTGCGCTAATTTTGGCTTTTGTCTAAGGTTCCGAGTTCAACCGTCTTTCCGCCATCCCCTTTCGATCGTCACACTCCGTCGAATTCGCGTCGAAAAATGTCGCAGTTATGACTTCGCATTTCATCTTCGGAATTCCGCGAGTACGCCCCGCCCCATCGGATTCCTCGGAATCAGACGTCCGCAATAAATAAAATTGCCGGCGGAAACCATTCGCGTTCCCCATCACGAGTAGTGAGTTCAATATTTTTTACGCGAAAGACGTCCGATTGCTGTGATTCGGTATTTTCCAGAGAGATACGACACTTGTTTACTTCCCTTTCGCTTTTACCACTCCTAGCGTCAATAGCGTTTCCACGTGAGAGCAAATGCTATCGGCAATGCTGTTGAGGGTGAAATTTGCGAGATGACACTCGGCTGTCGAGACCGAGCCGCACTGAGCCGATTATTGGAAAACAGGCCTGTCGTAACCTTCCGGGAAGTAAAAGCGTCGTGTTTTCTCCCATAAGCTGTATCATCAACTATACGAGCCAATGTCCTTCAAAATGGCAAGGCTATTGGCACGGTTTTCCCATTGCAACGGGTCAACTGCATTTACATCCTAAGCAGCAATGTTATCGCGCGATTTCCTTGTAGAAAAAATTTGAATATTCATTGCTCTAAGACATTTACGCGAACCGTTCCTCTGTTCACGCTGTTTTCACCAGTTTTAGCATGCACAAATCCAGCTCAAAGAACTAAATGCTAATCATGTGAATTTATATAAAGTTGAATTCTCAGTCCCAAAAAAATGTATGAGAAAAGTAAACCCGGAATTTTCACTGAAGCGCATAACCCTGGACTAGAACCCCATAACTCTGGTGCCGGTCCCTCGGTCCAGATAGTATCTCACGATTAATGGGCATACTCATTGGGATAATAAAAGTCAGACACATAGTCGATTTAACACACTGGATTATAGGAATGTCTCTGTTGAGGTAGCTTTAAAAAAATGGCCAATATCAATTGATAGTATAAACCAACATCGACCTTCAACGTAACAAACAATATCTGATTGTTGGGAATCTCATATTGATCTGGATGGGAAGAATAAATCGTGTGACACCATTTTAGCTACCGCTAAAGACCAGGAGAGGTAACAAAATGATCGGTATCGATAACCGGTGTCACACAAGGCAACGATTATGATTAAAGGTATGGCATTAATTATTTTTTTATAATGTTCATTTCATTCAAAGTATTTTGCCTATTTAAAGTAGGTTTTGGGAAATTCCTAACGACTGTTTAATCCTAAATGCACTATCGCGAGAATTTCCTTTTCCTTTGCTCTAGAATTTTCTTTCTTCACTTCTTCTTTACTTCTGTCTACCTTCATACTGACTGAAAACATGCCTAATCTCGTCCTTCCTCTTGCCTGTTTAACCAACGTTCTCTCTTCTATCGCGGCCTTTCATATCCCAACACCTTTCAATATCTCCTCCATCCACTTTCTTTAGGTTTTTCGGATTTCCTTTAGTAAATTTCTCCCTTCTCCCAACATGCTTATTTGAAACCTCGGCGTTTGGCTTCTTCTCTGCCCAACTTATTTTCTTCATACTTCTCCATACTCACATATCGGCAACTTACAATCTAAGCCCATTCTCTTGTCTCGAATACCGGGCCACACATCTACAAAATTACCTGGTGATTGATTTCCCATAAAATACATTAGGTGCTATGCGACTTTTCATACTAGCCTTCACCAAGTTCCCAGAAAGTTTTTAACAACGATTTTCTATCGAAATTCCATTAAATTTTCATTCTATGGATAAAAAATACCATATTGTCTCAAAATATCAAAAAGTGATTCCTAATTAAGATGTTGGCTATGAGTGTCTTTCAAATCAAAAGTAAATAACGGAATGTATCCAAATGAAGAGTAATGCGCGGAGCAAAAATGGTCAAAGTAAAAGCATTAACCTTGAAACCTCAAACTATGTAATGCAAATCATATTTTCATCTCCATGTTCCATGATTATTACATTTGTATTGTAGATGATCGATTTTATCAATTTTTATTTTCTTTCAAATGCCCATAATGGTAATTGAGAACACAACTATGAATTCTAAATTTAACGTTTTTTCCGCGGCATGTTTTCATATAACTGTCGCAAATAATTGATTTAAAAGATCACCAAATAACTGAATTTAGGTTGGAAGTTCACATAAAAATATTACTAGCTATCTATTACTATTTTAATTTAATAATCTCACGTAAAGCAAGCAGCAAAATATTAATTACTACCAATAGTAAGCTTTTTCCAACCCTTTTGGAACAAATATTAGAAGATAAATAGAATCATCAGACAGTTATATAAGTCTTAATTTTGCACATCAGTGCGCGGCAGCGTCAGTAAAACCCAGAATTTAATTGGCATTAAAAAAGTATCCGCATTTAGATTTGCACTTCAATGACGCTGCACTGACGTCTAAGTTTGTGCTCTATCATTTAATATTTTGGAAATCCATCTAAATGTTACGCAAAAATATTTCCCAATCCATTACAACTCAATTTAATTTGTCTGAAAAAATTTCATTTTTTTACATTTTTTCTCATATGGGTTTCGTCGCGTCGCGGCATCCTCAGGTCACCGGAGAATGTCGCGACGCGACGAAACCCGGGTCGAATTATTAAATCATTAAGTGGATTAAACTAAGTTTTTTCATTACATTCGTGATTAATAAATTTCACAGAATACAGCTTGAAACAGTTTCCTCCGTTAATGGATATTTTGTTGCTACGAATAAATCAAAGTTTTTTTTTGGAACTGCGATTCGTTTTAAAATACAATTAACAATATTTCATGGATCTTCTCTCGGAAATAAGTAATGAATTGGCTCTCCTCTGCACGCGTACTGTAAAAATACACGTGAGTACACGTTCCTTAGAGCTCCAGGAAAGTACAAATGTCCAGCGTTTTAAATTAGTGAAAATAATTTCGAACGAATAATCCACAATTTGTGCTATCACACAGCATCTCGCGTTATTTGCTCTCAGGTAGGCTCACCTACCTTTTCTAATCTCGATAAGAGAACGCTACTGACTACGTTTTAGCTGGCTAATTCGGAACAACGCACGTCCTCGTAGCAATTACAGGTCCTACATTTTGGTTATCGACCCTGTGCACTTGGCAGTCGATCCTAAATGTTCGCAATCGGCTTTGAAATTCGGCTTCAAGCACTGATATTTCACGACTGCCTCACCTCTCTTTTAAGTACTTCCGACGCGTGGCTGGACGCTGTCATCGGCACAACTCGATTAACTTGACACTGCCGTCCATTCCAGACTCGAAACCCCCGTCTCTGGTACCATATCATCGCTCTAATATCATTTTTTCCATTCCATTTCTTTTAACGAAATTTTCTTTTTATATTCAAACCAACCAATCCCTTCCTCGTATAGACGCAGACCCTCATTTTGCCGTTGAGATTCATATGGTTTATTTCCCTTGTTTCGTCGAAATTGGTGGATACACTGAAAAGTTACTTTCCGTATATTCATTTACCTTATAGATTACTGTAAAGAAATTGTGATACAGGTATCCGATTATGTATTGCATTACCTTTCACATATATTTCCAGGACTCAATTTCCTACAATCCTATTCTGATCCCCACAATCGTGGGTGCGATTTGATGCAGGAGGCAAGTTATTCTGTGACCAAAGTGTGATGGTGCGTCGACTGAACCTGCATAGGGACGACTTCGTCTGATCGCCTAGCAATTTGATTTTTATGTAGTTTTTTTCTCTAAGTATTTCAACACCTTCACCCTCTGCACCATAATTCTCACCTCATTTCGACTATTTAAAGGAACAGAAATATAAGTAATATTTCATCACTAGACTGACTGGTAGGTTTTCTGTTAAGTTCAGCTTGAAACGTACCCGCTTGTGGCGAAAAGTGGGGAATGGCAATCCTATTTGGTCTTTCAAAGGACGTACAGGGTACGTCCGGAAAATAAGTGTATTGATTTTTTCCCGCCGCTCCAGGCGCGCCCAGCACCGCTCTGACGGGCTGCGATTGGAGGGGGGTATGTTGGCAAGCGACGCTGAAAAAGGCAGTCGGCGTGAGCTGTGGTGTAGTGAGGAGCTCTGTTAACGCGAACCTTTACGCTCGACCCACGTCACGAAACGCAATGCTGAAGTTTTTGGAGCAGCGTTATTCCATCAAATTTGCGGTAAAGCTTGGGAAATCGTCTACCGAAACTGTCGGTATGATTAACCAGGCTTACGGTGAGTCAGCATGTCCAGAATCATGTCAGATGTCCAGAAACATGATCTTTCGGTGGCACAAGATGTTCGTGGAGGGCAGAGAAGAGGTCGACGACGAACCACGGCCTGGACGCCCATCAACGACACTCACCGACGAAAATGTGCGAAAAGTTCGCGATGTACTGAACTCTTATCGTCGTCTTAGTGTTCGGATGATAGCAGAGCAGTGTAATGTGCGAAAAACAATAGTGCACGAGATTATTAGGGACCAATTACAGATGCGAAAAATTTGTGCAAAGTTGGTGCCGAAAGTGCTCAGTGATGATCAAAGACTCAATCGTTTGGAAATCGCGGCACAACTTGCGGATCACTGCAAAAATGATCCACATTTTTTAGAGAACGTTGTTTCGGATGACGAGACGTGGGTCTTTGAGTACGACCCGGAGTCGAAGAGACAAATTGCGGAGTGGCACACCCCATCATCACCCCGTCAAAAGAAAGCTCGCATGAGCAAATCTCGGATCAAGGCGATGCTCATTGTCTTTTGTGACAAAAGGGGAGTCGTCCACTACGAATTTGTACCTGAACGACAAACTGTAAATGCTGCATTTTACGTCCAAGTGCTCGACAGGCTTCGAAAACGAGTCGCCCGCGTCCGGCCAGCGATCAACCGTATGACTGACAACCTGAGCGACAATGCGCCGTCTCTCACAGCGCCTGTCGTGTCGGACTTCTTGGCCAAGCACGGCGTGGCAACGATGCCGCACCCGCCCTACAGCCCGGACTTGGCACCACCGTACTTCTTTCTGTTCCCGAAGATAAAGAGGAGTTTGAAAGGAACGCGATACGGGACTTCGGACGCCGTCAAAGAGACCGTGACGATGTGTCTTCGAGAGGTTCCCGATGATGCCTTCGCGAGAGCGTTCCAGGAATGGGAACGCCGCTGGAACAAGTGTATCGACTCACAAGGGTCCTATTTTGAGGAATATTAGCTTAAGATATGTAAAAGTGTAATACATTTTTTTTCCTGAGCTCAGTACACTTATTTTCCGGACGAACCCTGTATTACCCATTAAAATCAGACAAAAGGCAATGACAATTGGATCTCCATGGTGACTCACATCATGAGAACGGATAAATGACCAAAAAATCGTGTTTCTGAGCGCATTCTTTGCTAACGTCGAGCAAGAGGAGATGAAAAACTGAAATACCAATTGCATTCAAAAGACCTGCATTTTAACTCAAGTTAAAAAAATTTAAAGGGATCCATTTTCTTTAACCTGTAAAATAAAATGGCTCACATTGGTACCATGTCAGTTTATAATGGAGGTATATCTCATAAAAATAAAAGATGTTGAAAAAGTTCGTCATTTTCTACGAAATACTTTGAGCGGAGCATTTAGATACAACTTAGCCATCGAATTTCATCCCTCGAAGCATATAATTAGGGTATTCGGTAGAAATATGAGAACAATACGAATCAATTAACTTGAAAATCCACATTCAAAATAATTATGAAAATTCAGTTCCAAATGGAAAAGAAATGTTTATAATTGTGTAAAAAATATTAGCTTAGCGCCGAATATCACGATGTTAAAAATAATGTAGTTTCCTTTCTACACAGGAAATATTCAAACCTAAATCACATAGGCATGAACAAAATCATCGCACTCTAATTTGTACACCTGAAAACGTATAAAAACGTGAGTAAACCTGTCCTTACGGCTATAAATTAATATCTCCACTTGTTAACAAGTTTGTGATTATCTGACGACAGCCATTTCAAACCGCTTCTAGGGAGTCGGCCTTAGGTGGCATCGCGAACCCCCGCAAGTGGTTTAACGTGCCTTTGCCTGTGCCCCCATGAATCCGTCCCGCTCTTGGAGGCCAGACATCGGAGGCATCCGAACTATGTGAATTGACACCAATCGACGATGGAATCGCCCACCACGGTCGTCCGACAACGATCTCGCGGGCACGTCTAAGCCGTCGCCGGCGGCTTTGTCTCCTTCAGAGTCACGGTACGAACCATGTGAGACATTTCCGCGGTCGACTCGGGAATCTTGCGACGCATGCCGAAGAGAGAAGATTTTCGCGAATCTGATGACTTCGCGCATCGACGGGCAACCGAGGGCAAAGATCGTTCTCCCAAATATTTTTCATGCCGATAGGCTGAATAATTCAAACGATTAAATAATACAGCTAAATGTTCCAGGATTTTTCTCAACACGTGAGTTTTGGCCGATCATTTTAAATTTTTCGACAGAATTTTTAAAACACGATTCCCTAAAATAACTTTGAAAGTATCAACTATTTGACAGTTGAAATTCTGTTCTCCACGTGTGGGTCCTAGAAGATTCAGACAGGAACCGAAAGAAAATACCAGATAAATTTGGCTGTCACCACGGTCTGTCACCTCAGATCCTGGACCAATAATGGCAGCAAGGTGACCGATTCCGACCCAACTCCAAAAAAACAAAATTCGGGATATTTTCGATGAAGCTTACATTTGTGAAATAGAGGGCCACGTGAGAAGTTACGAGCGCATCAAAATGGAAACTCATTCAAATACGATCTGGCGCCACGTTTTCCGCAGCTCCCAATCTTTAATTTCGATCCCAAAATGTTTACCATCTTCGATGATGGCACATGCAATAATGTCGGGGAAACTGCGGCATTGCTGCCAACGTGTACGTGCGATCGTTTCGACTGCGCGTGTCAATATATTTTCCTTGCCTATCGAGCTGACCGCGCGCGCGCCGTGTGTGTTTGCCATCTCCGACACTTGGGGGCGAGTGACCAACTGAGCGAAACACCCCTCCCAACATCCACACCGGACCTAAGGGAAAATGACGTTTCCCCGGGAGAGAGGGATGGTCTGAAGCCGGAGAATGGCCGAAAAAATGAGAAACCTTCACGCACCGTGAGTAATAAATGGAGGGAAAGGAGGACGGGAGGGCAAAATGGAAGGAAGAAGGGGTGGGCCGAGGGAAGGTTGTGGAATTGAGGGTAACAAGAGGAACGGAGAGAGGGAAGGGATCATATGGACACAAGTGAGGCAAAATTGAGGTAAACTTCGATATTCCCAAAAAAGTGTGCCTCCTCTAATGGAAAGCCACGTCGTGAAAAAATACGCATTGGTGCATCCGATGCGTAAAAATAATCCCGAGTTCCCCATTCCCGTATTCTGCTCTTATGTTTTGGACTAAACCTAGAACTGAGTCCTGTGATGCATTAAAGTGAAGATTTCACATTAAGGATGGCAGCTTAACTGTCTGCATCATCTGTGGTGTTTCAAAGATACCAATAAATTCACCATTCGGATTCTTAACTCTGATTTGAACGCAGGGTGATCTGATGGTCATTGTACCCAATCCACAGTGAGTCCAACTAATCCAAGGTTATTTAAATTTCAAAACCCAAATCCGACTCGTGAAAGGTGATGCGCGTGCGCGGTATTTCATTCCTCAGTGTTCGAGTGAAATTGAAAATTAATCGGATCAATAAGTCAACAACCACGAATAGATGGAAAGGCGATAATATATAACAATACTTTAAGAAGCTTGCTTGCAAGCATAGCGCTTCGTAGTGCTAAATAATGGTAGTTGAGGATGTAGAGGAGATAAAAATTCATTGGAGGTTTATGAAATGGGGGTATGGAGAAGAATGGAGAAAGTTAAATGAACGCAAAAGAAGACAGACGAAGAACTAGACAAGGCGGAGGAAAAGAGGTCGAGGAGGAAAATCGAAGAAGGCTGGAAGAGAGGAAGGAAGAATTTGGGTGTAGGAGATGAGAGCCAAAATGGGGTTGACGACTGTGATAGAGGGAAATAGGCTGAGAAAGAGAGGCAGACAAATATTAAGCAACATGAAGGGAAGTCGGGGCTCTGAAGATGTTTTTAATGCAATAAAAATGGTGTTCATATTACACAGTGTTTAGAAGAACTCTGTTCCGTAAACCACGGAATTTTTTCATAGTTTTAAGGATCCTTACACATATATACAACCGATATTATATACATAAAATATTTATTACCAAAGTAATCAACTCAAAGTTTTGTTTGAAGGGAGGTGGTAAAGCTTACGTAATACTAAACACAATCGTGTGTGAAGCTTACAGATCAGAGCGGAGAGGCTAGTTCCGCTCATTGTACCACCTGTGGTTTCCCATAACCCGATATATTGTCCAGCTTGTTTGAAACTGAGGATACCCGAAGGTATTATCGGGAATCGAACCTGGGCGCTCTAATCATAACCACACCACTCTACTCGCTGGACTTAAACTCCTCAATAACTAATCGATTTATATATATATTCTCCTAGCGAAGGTGATTAAACGAAGTCGTACTAACTGAAGTACCTCAATAAAGTCTCAAAAAAAAAGTTCCTAAGCCATTTGCACATACGATACACGTACGTACTGGGGTATCATGCCGACCTTTTATTCGATGCATCTCACGCAATAAGCAGAACTTCAACAGCAGTTTTTGTTTTCATAAATGTTATCGGAAACACCCCAGAAAATTCTAATTTCATGGAAGAAGATGATAATCACTTCCATCAACAACTAAATAAAAAGTTCTAACTTTTTTTTAAATCACAAGGCATCACTCCCTAAAAAATCAATCAGTTTAAATGGAGACTCGGAGAACGCTAGCATACCCCATTCAACTAATGAATGTGACACAGTTTGAAAAACTCCCCCTGGGTTGAGAGGGTACTAACAAGTCCACCCAGTGGTAATGACCATTCATTTCTGTAGCATTGTGCTTGTTCTTACTCATTATTTTAATTTCCACCTATTATAATTTTATTTCATATACATCTGCTTAGCATTCCAAGCAGCACTAATATATTGACAGCAACCTCAATAATTAAACATCCCCAACAATAGAGCGTGGGCGAATCTAGTTAATGGCTCTCCTTCTAAGAAACTCATCAAATACTTCTCATTAGTTCGGGGCATACTAATTATTGTTACAATATTTCGACTCCGCCTCTGGAAGAACCAGTTAAGGCCATCATTGAGGTCACAAAGCGCGAGAAGTTACATAGATCACTGCCATTCATCTTGACTCTTAAAGGTATGAGATTCTCAGTAAGGGACGCCATCTCAGGAGTTAAAAACAAGGTGTGATAGGTACCCGGACATATATGAAAATTTGTGATCTGACAATGAATCTTGGAAGATAATTAAACGATGATTTATTTTCACTGTTGTGAACGTAAATTTTGTGTGGGAAAAATACTTCTGTGCATCGGCTTATTAGTATTTTTTCCATGAGCAATAAGATATCGACAACAAATATCAGAAAACAATTTTTTATAAGGCTATTTGATGTTTTCGGGATATCTCGTTATGTATTGAGCATGCGCTTGATACGTAGCGAGAACACGCACATGAAACGCTAATTCCTTCAAAAAAACTTCAATTAAAAATTAGCAAGTAGCCTATTTTTTAATTTATTTTTCTATAAAACTCCTATTTTATCGTGAACTTTACTAGCAGCTCGTCTCCCCTGCTTAGAATAAGACTTAAAGCATACCGTGATACTGTTATTGAAAATAATTTCTACCATTCATGTTTTATAATTTTTCCATTAAACCAGAATATTTTATGACATAAATTTGATGCCGCATGCCTTATTTGGAAGGCCTCCATACTGCACAGCTTGGCGGTGGCTTGTAAATGTAGAATATATATAGTATTATCCTTAACTTCTATCTGTGGTTCCGTCTGTCAACGTCATTTGAGGCTCGAATTACTTATTCCTATCTGGATGCACGATTTTAACATTTTCTTAAGGTTAAGTTAGGATTCTTTAATGTAATCTTAATGTAGCGTGTGGCACCCCTCCCATAATTTCTCGTAACTATGTGACATTTTCCGATAAATTTTAAAGAATATATAGTTCACACCCATCATTCGTCAACTCAAAAGGTATAAAATTCAGCACTATTTGACCAAAATGTTCAATGCGCATACAAGATAAAGTTTTGATGATGCCAAATAAATCCTCAGCGCCATCACTTGAATATTCCCCCACTATCATTTTAATGACACGTCGTTACTTTAATGGATATCGGGAGAATTTTGAGGGCATAACAACACGCACGTACGAGGAAAACCATTAAAGTAGCCACACACCCATATTCATAAGGATATCCCCCTCCAAATAAAAAAGTCAAATCTGGACCCGAGAAAATACGGACTGCATGATCATGACGATACGAAAATAGAGAAGATTTTCCACTCCTCGGTTATGCATGAACATTGACCGCTCCCAACGGGGGGACGAGGCAGCAGAGGTGTGGGAAAATGAATCGGGTGTGGGAGGGACGAAGAAATGGATGTTCGATGAAAAAAATTCATTGGCAATCTATTTATGGATGGGGAGAAGTAGAAACGAAAAAGGAAAAGGATGAAAGGAGGTTGGGAGGGAAAGAAGATGGGAACGGAGGGTTTCAAGAGGAAGGGAATGAGAGGAGAGAAGAGGAGGAATCGGAGAGCAGAGTAAGAGACCGGAGAGGGGACGGAGCAGAAGGTCAACGAGGAAGGAAGTGTAAGTGGAAGGCAGAAGCTCTCGACTTGGGAATGGAGGGGGGAGCCGAAAACTCCGCTGGGTGAATGTACGACTGTCGCCCGTGATGTACGGACTTTCAGCCGGAGGGCGCGTGGGTGCAAAGGGGCCGACTGAATTCCTTCTCCCAGGACCGCCGAGAGAGAGAGGGAGAGTGTGGAAAAGGCCACGGGAGGCGCACATGTTTTCACGAGGGACGATAAATAAAATCCTTCCTTCCTCCCCCCCCACCCACCAAAAAGGTAAACTTCTGACGTTTATTAATAAAGACGGGATCGTAAGAATATGGCCCGAGTAGTGGGGCCATTATTGCTTATCGACTCTCCTCGCCATCTACGCAGTACTGCAAGGGCCTCAGTATGCCCGGAGGGAAGCTGGGCCACAAACGCCGAGCAAAAACCTCCTCGCATACATTAGCACCCCTTCTCCTATCCCCACCTCGTCTCTGTTGCATTTTACTTCCCATACAGGTATGACTATGTTACTATTCTCGATTTTTTCAGCTCCCAATATTTTTGTTATTCCATTCCATTCCGTTCCATTGTTGCAGGAACATTCATTCACGCGGCGCGCGTCGGCCGTGACAGGTAGCTTCGTAAGGCCCACCACACCCTCTATTCTCTGAAACTCGGCGTCGGGAGGGAGGAGAATTTGGGTGATTGATATGCAGAAGGAAAGATGGATCGAGAACGGTGGCAGCGCAAAGAAAACGAGTGCGAACGGGAAAGAGCTTCTGAGGGAACGGGAGACTCACGGTGGGAAATATTTCGCTGCAAGAATAAAAAGAGGGTGTGGATGCTGGAAGCACATGGATCCGACGACTACGAGGAAGTAAGATACCCTGCTTGCCAATTTAATGTTGCCCTAAAGGCGCCTTGGCCGAATTTCGTCCGAAAGGGTGAGTATCAGTGACTCATGTAATGAAAAGGTAAGATAGAGAGAGTGGTGTTACCTCGCCTCTGTTAGGCCACACATTGAATAGGCGGAAAGTATTTTGAATAAATTAGAGAAAATGCTAATCCAAAATTTGTAAATATTCAGAGAACATTAGTCAGATTCGTTAAAACTTTTCCATGGGAAGAGATTAGTTGTAGCTTTTGTGTTTGTCGAAATGAGGTTGCGAACCACTTGATTCACGAAGAGGGCAGGCAAGACTAAGACTTTAAGAAATACACAAGCCATCTGCGTTTTCTTACGATACACAGAGCCATAATTACCTGTATAATCGTATAATGGCACCCAATTTATTGGTAGATTAGACCACCGAGAGAAAATAATAGAGATAGATCGATTATATTAGTAAACGTTGCAAGATCGACATCTACGAATCTAATTACTCGTTCTACCCTCACACAATATGCAATCAGGGTAAAATCGAACCCAAGCACTCAAATATATTTGCTTGGAGACGAACATTAAATACTTTCGCCAATTAATGCATGAGGTATATAAGCCTGCCTTCGTGTATGTTCGCGAGTGTTTTGTGCGTCTATCAGCTAATACAGGTTGCGTTCAAAAAGTAATGTAATTGAATTTCCCGCGCCGCTCCTATTGGTCAGAGTGGGATGAAACCACTTGAAGTAGGTGGGGGGATGCTAAAGCTTTGCCGCAAAACCGACCTCAGTGCCCTGAAAAGAGAGTGCTGGAAGCTGTGGAAACGTCAGAACGACAGTTATTGCATACCTCTGCGCGCCGACCGTGTCACGAAAAAAATGGAATCGACGATCGAGTAACGTTACGCGATTGCTGAGTCTAATGCTACACTGTAAAAACCTCTTTAGGAGACTAACAAAATGATTCGTCTCTAGGCTTATAGGGACTCTCCTTTGTCCTAATCACAAGTTTTGAGGTGGTTCAAGTCCATTGAGGAGGGCCAGGAAGGGGTCACAACAAGCAACGCTGTGGGCGGCCGTCAACCAAAAAAACCGACAACCATGTCACTCGTGTTGAGCAATTGTTGGACTCTGACCGTCGACTGAGTATCAAGGTGGTTGCCAATGAACTGAAATGGTCATATACTGTTGTTTTGCGCATTATTACTTGTTAAAAAGAGTCATCAGGACGAGTAAAGACCTATCCGCTACCTGACAACTCCATCACGACAACGAGCCTTGCCACAGCGCGCTACGTGCTCACTAGTTCCTGGCCTAACACCAGGTTCCAACGCTGCCCTATCCCCATATAGCCCTGACATCGCTCCAGTAGACTTTTTGTTCCCTCGGATTAAGGCAGCCCTGAAAGGAACCCGTTTTTCGTCCATAGAAGAGATCCAATCAGCCGTGACGAAAACCTTGCGAGATGTCCCCGAAGACGCCTTCCAGGGCGCGTAGCGGACATGGCAGAGTCATTGGAAAAAATGTGTAGCGGCCCAAGGTCAGTACTTTGAAGAATTTTAAGTATTTGTGCAAATATGTTCAACGGATTACCTAAAAAATAATTGCATTACCTTTGGAATGCACCCAGTATATATTCAAATGTGTGCATGAACTAATATTTGTGCATGCATGTCTGGTGCCTTATCAACCCCGCCTCAAGTACTTATGGAGTATTCTGTAAAGTGTATTTTAGCTTGTGAACTATTTTTCAGGTGTGTTTTCCAAGGTTGTTACACCAGCCATACTGTAGAAAAAATAACACATCACGTCCTAATCAAAATGCCTCTCCAGATTTTTTAACGCTAGGTGGCAACTCCATCACGACAACGTATTATTGTGTTGGTGATTCAAAATGACCTACAACAATATCCTAGGTAATCAGGTTGTTGCGGTGGATAGAAAACTATTCTCACATCAATAGTCGGGGTTCGAATTCTGGTGTCGGCAGAATTTTTCCGTGGTTTCTAATCCCTACTTGAGTGCTATTTAGAGAGGACTTGAAGTTGAGGAAGGCATCCGTCGCCTGGAACGTTAAAACTTTATGTGAACCATTGACGTCTTTCGTTGAGAGAGACTAATACCAGCTCGGGCTTCTCCCTACGATATTCTCAATCCCTGAAAATATTCCCTCCACCAAATAATCCACTTATCCTTAATCGGCAAAATCACCTCATGACCTCACGTCGGTCGCCTCCGCTGATTATTGCTATTAATACAATCTTCCTTTTACCCACTCTGTGGGAGCTATACCACTCATCGCCAGGGCGTTTGTTGAACTTCAGACTGAATATCGAACCATTGAATTGTAATACTTATCTCTAAAGACTTCCGCCTATGCGCTACCATAAAACGTATTTACTTAATAAACGTTTAAGTATGAACGAGTAATCTTTTTAGGATGGTGACAAATGCTGTTTCCTTCAATGAAGCCAGAATATTTTAACAAGTTTTAGGTTTTTTTCCAATTTTATTACTCCAAATATTACTAATAGTAGTCTATGTGTCAATGTATATTTGGCTGGGCACACTGAATAACCCCGGCTACACAGCTTAGTCTCACCCAAACACAACGCAACGTGACACGCTACACTTTAACAAACCCTTCAATCCCACATACCTTCTACATCTCTTCATTCCATCCAACATGCCTATTCTAACAATTTTTAAATTAATTCGAAGCAAAAAATTGAAGGAATCTTTAGGTTGACAGTGGAAGTCATGAATTTGCAGAAGATCTTGGAATCCACAGTGAAAAATAACAGTAGTTTCCCACGAGTTTTCAGCGTGGATAACGGAGTCTCATTCTTTGCAAATTTCATCTCCAAGGCTGAGTATCAGCGAGAGGTATGTAATAAAGTTGAAGTCAATGAACCGCCTGGCAGCGGAAAAAAAAGATTACGCCAAAAAGTGCAGCTTCAGCTTTTTAATCGTTTAGCGGCCGAAATGAATTCGTGCTCGTGCTTCAAATGACCTCTGCTATTGATCCAACGCTCCCCAAATCAAGAGCGCTCCCTGCAAATGACAAGCGGTTTATTAGATCAGCCGTGCTCTGCCTTGTCAAGCCCACCGTTCGGTCAGTAGTGGTGGCATTTACGAGAGTCGACCGACGGCAATGGAGGGTTAATTTGCACAGTTAGGGATAGGTTAGTAATTAGGTGTAGGAAGAACTTTAGATAGTGAAGTAAAAGTGGAGATATATATATATATATATATATATATATATATATATATATATATATATATATATATATATATATATATATAACACTTCCCCTCCCATGGACTACAATGGGACTACATGGATTACATGTTCCTAATTCCTCTTGAGAAAGGTGGTTGCACCACCGAAAATTCGAGAACCAGTGAGTCCCTCTTTTATATGTTTTAGTTTCTGTGTTTGTTATGACTATTAGTGAATTTACATTATATATACATATATATGTATATATATATAGTATGCATACGCACGCAACCATCTATGTATATATATGGATGGTGTGTGTGTGCGTGTGTGTGAGTGTATACGACGTCGGTTTCGGCCATAACAAACAGCACAAAGAGGGACACTGTAGTGCGTTCCATCCGATAGGACGGGAGTAGTTCACTTGAAGTGCTCTCTCTCTCTCCACACATTGGCGCCCAAGTGGAGATCGTGATTTCGCTGTCCAAATCGTTAACGCCGGTTTTCGATCCCTATTTCTTAGTACGAGAAGTCATTGATACACCAGCCCCAGCACCGCTATCAATTCAATCGCGTATCTGAACGCGAACTTAAACGTTAAGAGAAATAGCATGCAACATCAAAATAGTCATATAAGTTCCTTCATCTACTATTTATGATCACAACAAAATGTTGAAAACTGTTCGGAAAATTTTTTCCTAAAAAACATTTATTTGGAGTTCCACTAAATCATATTCAAATTAATCTTCTTATGCAGATTTTTTTGTTGATTTTTAGTTTATAAAACTCGTATTTTACTACTATGCAGTGTATCAGCTTCATTATTAAAAGCGTTTTCTTTCATTAGATGTAGTTTTCCAGATGTAGTTGTCAGAAGAGATACAAAAACACAGTTATGAAAACATGAGACTCACAATGGCGATTTGCATTGTTATAGCTGCGAAACATTTTTTCTTTGGAATAATCGAACACCTTCTTTCTGCTAAGTCCATTCTACGCCGTTAAAGCTATTTTAGAAATCCAATTCGCCATCGTAGAGTGTACTTGGCTTAAGGAATGTTTAAATATTAGTCTAGATGCTGGTAGCATCACACACTGGGCTATTCATAACCGATGCATGATTTTTAATTTTTTCAATTGGTCGTGATACACAACTTCTCAAAGCCTAATAAAAATATATTCTATGGGTACTTGAGTAAACACGACTCGTTGCTGGATACTTTGGCAAATTATTTGTCCTCCGACGAAATAAACAGTCTTTTAATAAGTAAGACGATGATGTCCATTATCATCGGTTCTTTCCCATATCTATGCGGAATAAAGGATAAGAGTAACGAAGGACTAAAGACTGGAGTGAGATGTGCAGCAAGCAGGTTAAATATTTAAATCGGTCATATTTGCGGTTGATAAAGCGTTACTTAATCAGTCACCCAAAGGGTAAAATTCATTATTTTGTTCGTTGATGAATCAGTTTAATAGATACGGAATGATAATTAAGCATCGGGAAAAATAGGTACAATTTTTTCCACAAGTAGGAAGACTAAGATAAACATTAATATAAGGGATTAATGCAAAACAATTAAAACTCTTTACTTACTTGTGAAGTGTTATGGTTAAGTGAGAGCATCAAAGGAAGAAATGCAATAGACCAAGAAATATTTTAAAAAAGGTTGAAGATATGCACCTTGAGTAATTGAAGTAAAGAAGAGACTAGCGGAAACTTTATCATAGAATGTCGGTATATATGGCTCGGAAACTTCGTTGTTGAGGCATAAAGATTCACGTAGATTAAAGAGGCATTTGCGATGTGGGTGTGCAGAAGAATGGGAAAAATAAAATGGGTGAAAAGGGCAAGCAAAGATATTCTAGGAATGGTAGGGGAAGAGAGAAGGTTATTGGGAGAAATTTAAAGAGGACAAGGCAAGTGGATGAAAAAAGATACTGAGAGGTAATAAGATGCTGAAAACGGTAATATAGGGTAGAATTTTGGGAAAGCGAGGCACAAGAAGAAAAACAATAGGCACTTTGGATGAAATTAAGGGAGGTAGAAAGTATGCAGAGATAAATAATGAGTAATTATGTTTTGTAGTATGGGGTTTAAGGATAGTTAGTGTCATATTTATCAGGGATTAAGAGTACAGTATTGTGGAGACGTAGTATTCATCAAAAATATACCCTAAATAGGTACACATCTACTCATAATAAGTATTGCTATCAAAAAATTATTTTATACGATAAAATAAATGGAATCCTTACATGATTTCAAAGAATAAATGATGGAGACTCACTCTACCGTCTCGAAAAATTATACGTTACTCTATATTGCAGTAAATGAAAGTGGACTAAATAATTTATGCGAGATGATTCGCTTTCAAGCTTAGACAAGCAAGTTTTTTTCATTCCACTAGGTAAAATAAAGTTTAACTGGTATGGAATAGACTTTTCCTAATTGATAAATATGGAATCGGGCACAAAATTTATAAACGCAAAGACATAAGTGCATATTCTCATAAAGACATCACATTTCCGAAGCGGGTTTATTCATACTAACCTCCACACCGAGAAGATGAGTCACCCTACCATAAAAAGTTGCCTCCTAAACTCCGAGTGACACCGCCTTGCCCTTGGTGGGAACACACTCTGAACTTTACGTAAACGGTTTTTCCTTACGAAAATAATTCCTGAAAATTTGAAATGATGGCGGAGGAGAGAGAAGAAGAGAGATAGATATAAGAAAATATACGCGGCGAGCGTCGTAACAAGAAATCCGGACGAAGGATGCGCAACTCACAGTGCAAAAGGAGGAGCAGGTGGGTCGAGGTGAGCGAGTGGAGGGGGGAAAGGGGAGTGTGCCCGGGGAGAAAAGAACACCGGGGACCAGGGGGTGGCGATTAAGCAAGGGCACGCACCAGTGCACGCGCGGGACCAGAGAACGGCTTTATAAAAGGGATAGACCACATTTATTCCCATCCACCGCAAAATCCCCGAACACATATTGCGCCTCGAAGTGAAGTTCATGGTCCGGAAGCGGTTAAACAACGTCCCCCTAAAATTAATCAAAACCTATTTAATTAGTTTTTTTAACAAATTACTATTTTTTAAGCACTAGCCACAGTGACGTGAGCCTTAAACGCCCTTTACACCGAGATCTTAAATCCTTGACGGAACAGTTTAAATCTTGAATAAAAAAAAGAAGTTAAAAGTGTACTCACACACGAAGTAGTAAAATCCCCCAAGAGGGATGGATGAGAAAATGAAATATTCCGCGGATATATTTCGGTCACAATTTTTATGAGTAGGAAGATGAGGAAGGACCAGAATGAGCGCACGTGATTTAACGGGAGGCCTTTTAAAATACAAAAAAAAATAATGCGGAGGGAAAGGAGGAATTCTAAGAGTGGAATACGTCGGAGTAAGTGTCGACTCTTACAGCAAAAATCTCAAGACGTCAATGGCAGGAGGAGGCAGAGGGCAAGCAGGGATAGAATGAGGTGAAGAGGGAAACCGGACTGAGGGCAGGGAAAGAGAAATGGAAGGAAGGAGGAAGAAAGAGATAGCGAAAGAGAGCAAATGTGGATCCCCAATGGGTCACGTTCACTAGTCAACGACGACAAAGCGAGGGTGGTCGAAGAATGAGAGAGAGAAAGAATCGGGCAGAGAGGGAAAAAGATAGGGAGAGAGAAAGAAAGTGAGCTCGTATTGCTAGATACGCCGGGATCGCCTAGACGAGTCCTTCTCCAGAAACCCCTCCCCACTATCTCTCTCCCCTCTCCGTTCAACGAGGGCCATTTGGAAGGGAAAGAGAGCAGTTATTGTCAAAGCGGAGCGAGCATTAAGGGAGGAGGATGGAGGGCGTAAAAGGGCGAAGGAATGCGTGCGTATACAAAAGGAATGGGCACATAAGTTGAGGGAGGAAGGAGGAGGGAAGGGAACTCCTTTTCCTGGATGCCGGGATACAAGAAGTGGGCGGGGAGGAGTGTGGGTGGGTCGAGGGGAGGAGGGTGTGGAAGGGGCCGCGGAAAGGAAATAGGGCGCGGGGGTAAGGACTGGGAGGGAGGGAAGGAAATGCGTCGGATGGTATTAGGAGTAAAGGGGGCCGAGGGAGCGCCGGGAGGGGCGAGGAAGGAGTGGAAAGGAAAGTGTGAGGGAAAGACGTTGTAGTGGCAAAGGCATTTAAGTGACACCGGAGCGAAAAGGTAGAGTAGATAATGACGCAATACTCGTAAAGAATAATGTGTTATATTTTAGTCTACGGGACTCGGTAACAATTCGATACGATGGCGAGCATTAAACAGGTTTTCTCTAAGAAGAATTAAGATAGGAGACCTTAAGAAACTTCAAGTTGAAGCTGTGTGATGCCTCTCTCTGATATTAATTAGGGATGACCTGGAAGTCACGACATTACATTTGAAGGAAAATGGGACCGAGCTCAATTGCTGAAATGTTAAAAAAAAGGATTTTAACACAGCGCTTATTTTTGCATTAATCCGTTGACATTCTAATAATGTGAGAGCAGTTAAGTGCTAACCTTTCGTTAAAAGATTTTCCTATACCATTTTATTCCCTGGGGGGATGGAGGAGATGAAAAATTCAACGAACCTCATTCGACTGAGTGAAAATTGTCCCAATGGGAAAATGACAATCCCTAAGAGGAACTATCATTCGACATTTGCTTGCGTGTGTCTTTTGAAACTCTATTCCTATCTTAAATTGAATACTTTATTACAATTTTCGACTAAGCGCATGAACCTAGCACACACATTTCAGTAATAAAGGCGTGGAATGAAAAGAGCCTAATCAGGTGAGAGAGAGTAGTGTAAATTAAATGAGAAATCGTGGACGCAAGGCCCTAGAGCGGGAGGATGGATGAAGAAATTCACGCCCAGACGGCTGAGCTCGCGGAGCGCTATAATTATCTTTCCCCTTCCTAACTTTGACAAATGGATGGGCCATCTTTAAATAATAAGACGCCCTTTAAATCAAGTAGTAGCTCGCCTAATTTGAACGCCGTTTTCCCACGCCGCCCCATCGCGTCGACGCATTTTCCTAAACATTCAAGATTTGCTCAGTTCGTGGAGGTGGCAGTGCACTTGATTTCACCGTTGCACGCAAAGAATCCCGGGAGGTCAGGGGGAGGAGTTATGACCAAGTGGCGCAAGATACTTGCGGGAGTATCGTCAGCCGAAAGGATAACTGATCAGAGTGGGCTAGAGGACGACGGCGGAGGTGCGTTTACGCTAAAAAAAGTCCCGTAGAAGGTCCAACGTGTCCAATTATGGGGTTTAATCTTGCATAAGACGACAAATGGAGCCGGAAGAATGCTGAAACTGATTAATAGGTGCCATGGAAGTACCATTTCGTTTCTTTGGAAAAAATACTCGTTATAAGGGCATTGCTCAATTGCTTTTCATTCATGCCTGCGCCCTAAGTAACCAATTATCTGATGTTTTTACACTTACGAAGACGAATCTGAGGGACAGAACAAAATTTTAAAGCAATTTTTATAACTGAGTAAAAGGTGCAATGAACATTTGAAATCACTCGAAAGCTTGAATTCCTCTCGAAGGCATTCCAAGAAATTTATAGCCATTGATGAGCGAAAAATATAAATATATGGAGGAGCAATTAGTAAAGAAAATTTATTCAAATCCGTTTATTCCATGACGATGATTTCAGTGCATAGAATCACAACTCTATTTTGGCACCGTAACCACGGAATAAATCAGAAAGGGTTTTTCCATGTAATATTTATGATTTTACCATGGATAAATTCAACTGGTTTCCACCAATTACTGCTTTGATTACTAATATATCTTTTCTCGTAATGTTATTTATGCTACAAAAATCTCGGCGAGAAATATGCTTTATATGGCGATACAAGAGAAATAATTTAGATATTAACGTCTGAGGAATGAGGTTGATGCAATATTATGTAAGATTTTGCGATTATTTACAAAATAATTCCCTGGTAACACAAAAATAACACTTGATTTACGTGACTCGTTACTTATAAATATCAGCTCAAGAATATTTGCGACTTCTTTAACATAAATGTTCCATTCGTTTCTTTCAACATATGAAAATTATACGAGACATTTCCCCGAGAATTTGTCTATACACACAACAATCGATCAATGCAAACACTTATGTTCTCGCTCGATCAATTTTTTCAACGCGTAGTAGGCACAGTGCCTTTTAAGCTTCATTTTTTTCAATGCCTCAGCGAAATCAGCCGAGTAAATCATAGAGTTTTTTTATTACTTGGAGTAAATGATGCCACAGATCATTTTTCTTTATAGCATGAATATTTTGTTTCACATGGAAGAAAGCGTTTGGGAGATTTTGGGAGATTGGGAGAAAGGATTTCATCTTAATGGAAATTATCATCTATCTAGCACAGACCTATGAGATTGAAGTAGATTTTTGGTCCCTGGTTCCCGAAACACTAAGGTTATATCACGCCATCTCCCTTAGTTATTAAGCCTAGGGCTAACATGGCTCGGAGCAGGATTTTAATCCATGAGCTTTGGGTCACTCGGACGGGAATCCACCAAGAAGACTGGTGTGGTTAGCAAAAGGGCTGAATACACGGTAGCTATCCAGCGGGGATGATTTCCCACCATTTTTATGTTTAAAACGTCCTACACATAGGAGGGTCACCCCGGTGGTCACGGTATCAGTTTCGAGTTGTGAAGTATGTGCTGGGCACTTTTGCAGTTTTCAGCACCGAAATCGACTGAATAATTTTAAAGATAATAAATATTCTAAAAGGTTACCAAAAGAATCGTGGAAAACCTTTAAAATCTCCAAAGTGACAGTCATGTGAAAATCATCTACGATTTTTCACCATGTAGTAAAACATCTAATGTTTCGTGAACTACTCAACCTAAACTAAAGAAGAAATTTCTCTTTCGAAAGCAATGACGATGCTTAACAAAAAATTAAGAAATAAAATTTGCTAAAAACATAAAGGAAAGCAAATTTTCAAAAAATATTTAGTAAAATATCATCTCGTAGGCTTACAGGTACGTACGCGTACTTGTACGTTGCCTAAACTAACTACCTCCCGGGAGCAGAAAAAAATTGCCGAAAATGGAGGAGGGAGGCAGGTTAGGGTTCTAACTAAAAGTCAGAAAAAAACTCGAAAAACCACAGCGGAGATCCAAGAGTATCAGCTGGAGAGCGGAGAATTCAACTTGTCGGCGAGACGCTTTATGTAAAATTTGCGGTTCAGCTGTTGTTGAGCTCGTATCCCTCGAGCCCTTACACTTTTTCTTCTAACCCCAATTTATCCTCTACTAAAGCATGCATTTCAATTTTATTTTGATCTTTTTAACAAGCAGCGATAAAATTTCATGCATGCACCTACCTTCTCTTGCGTCTCCATGTTGTCAGCTTAAATAGTATTTAGGCAAGAGGACATAAAAAGAGTACTGGGGCAGTGTGTGCCGGTGTCATATTACGTCCCAGTGCCAATTACTCCGGGGAGCCCGAAACCATTCATTGATGAGAGGTCACTCGTAATTCGCCAGCATGATGAACCCGCAACGATGCTTCATTATTTAATTCCGATGAAGTTTCGCGCGACGCTTTGTGGCAACACAACGGCAACTTGCAAAATCCCCGAAGAGAGCCCGGAGAGAGAGAACTGAGGGGTGAAAGAGGCCGAAATAGGACGAAGAAGCGAAGGAAGGAGGGCGGAAGGCGAACCGGAAGTTACCGCGAATGGCGCTCGCATGGGAACGCTTGCCGATCGATAGAGCACGTGCGAGTTATTGCGGATGTTTAGGTGATTGGAACTACCTCCCTCGTGAACGCAATCTGCGCCTACAGGTTAAGCCTTCCGCCCAGGAAATGACGAACTGATCGATGAATGTAAATAACCTGAACGAGCCACACTCCCAACTGTGTTAATCGGCTTTCGTGCATTACAACAAAAAAAATATTTTTAGAGGATTTTCATGGTTGGAGTAAACAAAGGTGCATTGAACGTGCATGGGTTTCGACATCGTTCACCTTTAAATGTTGCTCGAGAAATATCCGCGGTCGCGACGAGTGCGGTCGATTTGACCTGGGATTATCAGCAAACACGAGCAGACCTTAAAAGTTGTATTTATTTCGACAGCAAAATATTTAAATCCTGACTCGGTGCTCATTTAAATTCACCATTCCAATTCACGCCGGTACTCGTGAATCCATTCTGCCGCTTTCGGTTGCCTCTCTGACTTAATCGCACATTAAAAATATTTACATAACGTTTCACATGATAAAATGTTGAAGAAAAAGCAATCGATTGGGAATGAAACGTAATCCAAAATAATTGATACTGAGAATAATGATGTTTCTTTCCCACAAGTTACTCTGTTTGTTCAGAGGTACCTACGTCTAGTAAAATACATCGTAGAAACACCAAATGAAATAATTATACTCAGTCCATGTCAGAAATATAAAGTTAGGAAACATTAAATATATGTTCTGATCTTTCTAAACACAAAATATGGTCATTTAGATATAAGAAATGAGTTCAAATTTATATTTTCTAGCGAATTAAATGAAAAATATTTCGATAAAGAGCGTTGAAGAAGAGCACGTTGAAAATTCCACAGACTCTGATGCCCACACGGGACGTAGCTGAAGCGTTACGCGTTGCGACATATCAAATTTTCAATCTAGGGAGAGCATAACCGGATCCCTGTACAAACAAATGTTGCAGTCTCACTACATATCAGAGAGAGGGAGGGAAATCATAACGACTGGGCCGAGACGAGGAGCCTGTTGCTTTAATTCGAGTCTCGTGGATGGTCTGCTACGTGTACACGACTGCGGCCAACCGGACGGGCCTCCACTTCAATTACAACTCATGACATGGAGAGAGCTATCGTGTCAGTAGAGTGTACGAGAGAGAGAGAGATGCCGAGGCTCCGGGGCGGACTGAAAGCTGCCCGGGCGTGGAGAAGGGCCTTCACGAGATTAGCCACCGAGGCAACCCAAGTGATATCGATGTCGTAAAGAAAGGCGGCGACGGAGGAATGGACACGAGTGGAGAGGCGTCCGCCGCGATGGGGATCATTCGTCGAAAATAAAAAGGCGACGCCGCCGGGAGGAAGCGAGTGTCCGGCGTGGCGTGTTGTGGTGCGGGGGGGGGGGTGTAGGGAGAGAAGATGGGAGGAGAGGAGAAGAGGACGGATACACGCGGAGTGGACCTGTGTCGCGCTTCCGCATTGCGGATGGAGATGTGGCTGTTACCGAAAAAAATGGAAACCCCTCCTCAGACCCTGCCTCGCACTCCAAGCGGGTGTACACATGTACACATATAGATAAAAGTGCTCTGGTCTTTCCAGCGATCAATTAATGGCAAGGGAGTGAACCAGTGTGGGTGAGGGAGGGGAGGGATGCTATCTGTGTGGGGGGAGAGGGTAAAGACGCAATCTTCAAAGTTATGATTGCCACACAATGCGAGCTTTCCCTCAAAGTTTGGACCATCAACGTTCGATTTATTGGATTTCATTGGCGCGCTGAGGAGACAGCCATCACTCTGGGATATAGTGAACAGTTAACGTTTTCTGGTCGACGGATTGGCTCCTGACAGATTCCGGAAACGAACAGCCATAAGGACAATTTTTTTCTTAAATTAAGGGCGAGTTAGTTATATCAAGGTCTGGGGGGGGGGGCGCTAACCCGCAGTCTTATTTCCTTTTTTTTAATGCCGTGGGCAAAGTGATAATTCTTTCCCATTGTAACCACGGTTTTTAAATAAGAAAAACAGAAAATCACAAAATAGCAGATAAAAAGCAGATAAATGCCTGGTAATATTTAAACATTCAGAGTCAACTATAAACCTAATGTATTCACCTAAATCTGAAATGAATTTATTGAGAGAGTCCATTGTTTTTCCCAAAATTCTTAGACTTAATGCAAGCCTCGTCCTTCTTTTCTGAAACCCATCCAAAGGAACTTAAGATCCCTTAGTCTCGTACACCGTGCGTATACAAGGTCTGTCCAAAAAGTAGTAGGACTGATTTTTTCTGGATTGTGGAAATTACGTCCCGGCTTCATCGTTTGAACATCTCCCCACCTATGTTACGGACGGACGGTGGTTTCTCTGGCTCGGTTTGAGGGAGGGAGGGAGGGAGGCAATCAAATTTTGCGTGAAGCTGAGAAAAACCGGGAAAGAGACTCATTACATGCTCATGGTAGCTTATGGTGATAGTGCCACGAGCAGATCAGATTGAGTTTAATTATTTCATTTGGTGTTGTTGAGTGGCATCTGTTGTTTCGGGAGGGCAGAGAAGACGTTGAAGAGGTCGATCATTCAGGACGCCCTTCGACCTCACAAAGCGACAAAAATCCTGCAAGAGTGAAAACCATGTTGAACCCGAATCGCAGTTTAAGTGTTCGCAAGGTTTCCGATAAACGTCGCATCCCTAAAAGTTATTTGCATCGACTTGTGAAAGATTACATGGGTATGAGAAAGGTTTGTGGAAAGTTGGTGCCGCAAATACTCTCGGAAGAACAAAAGGAAACTCGAAAGTGAGGTTAAACTTTCTGAAATATGAGTTCCCTTGTAGGTTATATATGTGCATGTGTGTGTGTGTAATAGATAATCCTATGACCTTCAGCATGAGTTAGTTAAAACTTATAAACCTATTATAATATTTCTTATAGCGGTTAGGTTCAAATCCATTGAGTTGATATCTAAAATTTCTCAGCAGTCGTCCTCGATACCTTATTGGTTCAGAAAACATAACTATCTTCATGAAAAAAACGAAGGACGATGAGTGACTAGGAATGGAGAGCTAAGTTGGATTAATATTTCTAATGTTTACGCGCACGCTACTGGCAGTTTATGACGGAAATTTGAAGGTGTGTTACGATACTTTTGCCTACATTCACGTCGTAAGACTTAACCTAGTTCGCACGTTAAAGCGATAACTAGTGCCACGATCTTGTGTAACGACCACGGTGAGAATAAACCCAAAGGAAGGGAGGATGAGGTATTACAAGGAGAAAGAAAGAATCTTTACTCTTCGAGTATCGGTTACAATTTTGAGCCAGTTGGAATAACCCGATTCCGAGAATAGATTCAGCGCAAAATATTCAAAGAAGTTCATACCTAGCAAAGCGGCCTAAGTTAGAAATTTTGAAAACCGGAGGCAGTTTCCTCCAGCGTTGCATCTGTTTCACTCCCATCATTTCTGTCACACTATCGGGGGCACAACTTCATCGCGTCAGGCCGTCAAGCTTTAAAAAAATTGGCTATCTCATCGAGGATTATGCACGGTAGGAAGGCACTGCGCACCCCAGGTGCGTTTCCAACCCGTAAACATGTCAACGTCCATTTCGCCGGGATAAATTGAAATTGTCAGATGGACAGTTACGGCAGCCAAAGCTTTCCTGCTCTCACGGCAACCGCGTAGGGAATGCGACATTTGAGGGAGATGCGATAAAACGCCGGCGTCAACGAAAATGTCCCATTATAAATTTGGATCCTCTCCTTCGACCTCAAATCTCCCCTTTCCATCCAGTCTTTAAGTGTTAATAATACGATTTTCCATTCGCTGTCACAGGATGTCACAAGTTTTAATCTCAGTTCGGAACTGCGTATCTTTAAAGCCAACGTCCGGCGGCGCCATTCAGTTAGAGAATTAGCACTGGTGGATTTACGGACGCTAAATGTAAGAAATTGGCTATTACACCGAAATCGTGAGTTTTCCAGGATTATTTGCATTTACGGTGCAAGCGCCAAGCTTTTATTCGTGTAAAGCGTTCCGATTTGTGAACGGAGTATCGTGAAAATCCCGAGTTTTTAATGCTTCAAAAAATCAAGTCGTGGAATATTGAAGGATTTTATTTCTCCCCCCAAACATTAGAATTGTTCAACCTCTGCTCCGAACTTATCGTAGACTCAGACAGAAGTTCGAAACAATAAGTACACGTCTAAAATAGTTAAAAACTCATTTGGATCGCAATTAGAATTTAAGTGATTTTTTTTATTATTACAACTCGTACCTTAAAATAAGACCATGAGGTGGGAAAGCAAATTAAGTTGGACGCAGTCTGGTGTTGATTTTGTTAATGGCCACGGTTCCCTGGGCAAATTTGTGATTAATCCCGAAATTAAGGGCTACACGGTCACCTAAAAACAAGAAGAGGGGGGGAGGGAAACACGCATTGCAATCATCCATTAAAACATCCATGAAAGCATCCATGAAAACATCCATGAAAATCGAAAACTTTACCAGCCTTTCGAAGGACCCAAATCAACAAAGAGGATTAATCATATTACCAGTTTTACCACAATGAAGCCAGTAGTACAACCATCACAGCATCTGTTTTTCTCAGTCCCGTTGGCAGCTGCGTATGGGGTGAATGGAAATTGAATTGATATTTTCTTGAAGGATCAATTTATAGGTAAATCTCCCGCGAAAAAGATCCCGCCTAAGCGAGCAATTCCTAGTGATTTAGATAGAAACCCAGATAAACCACGTTCCTGAATGAATCCATCCATCACCTTAACTTCCGGTTCGGATTCCTCGGGAGGGCCGCCTAGATTCAAACTTGTGTATTATTTTTTATGAAGTGCCGTCTTACGCGAAAGCACTATCTTTCAAACTCTGTTTGAAATCTCTTTAAGTGGACGACACTTTTCATTCATGAAAGTAGATCAGAGCAAATTACGGAAAACACTAGAAAAACTTTCGCAGGATTTTGACATTAAACGTAAACTTCACCGGGGTGAGTGACAGCTTGAAGTAGCTTCTCCAAGTTCCTTATTCGTCCCTTGGGTTTTCATTTTAGTAATATGTGTCTAGGGAGAGATTTTTAACCTGAATTAGCCACTTATAATCCCGATATTTCTCCTGTGAGCCCTTTTAATTCCAGATATACAGAAAATTTCACCAGATTATCTACAAAGAGAGGTTAATTCATTGAAGGAGTAAATAAGTACGATATCTACTTCTGTTTTTTCCGTATATCGACTTTAAAATTAATGCGTTTGAGATAGAATATCATGGGTGATGATGATTAGAATTTTAAAATTATATTTTGCAGTGAACAGTAAAACCCATTTTTTCCTAACACTACTCCCTAGTTGGAAGGATTATAATATTATTTTCGTTTGAGCAATGAAATAAAGCTTGCCCTATCGTACTTTCTTGAAAGATGATTGCATAAAAAGTTCCCATATTATCGAAATGTTTTCGATAAATTTGCGTACTGTAACGCAATGACACAAGTGAATACGTTAAAACTGTACCATTGATCGACTCGTCACTTCCAGTAATGTCTTTGCTAATCACTTCAAAACGCAACAAAAGACCTCGGGAAAAAAGTGCCAAGCCCAAATTAGATTTGAACATCGTCTTTGTGTCTATCGAAATAGATGAAATTAACCCGTATCACTATGGTTACGAAGTAGAATCAACTTCCATCCAATTAAGTTCATGTAATACAATATATCTTATACGTGATTACACCTTTTTCATTTCTGAGAGGAAGCGCTTTTTTATCGCCTGTAAAATTTAACTCTTTGTGCCTGAAAGTTTTTTATACCGGGATATTCAATTATTTCGTATGCACATGCACTTACTAAAACCTGCGTTGATGGAATATTAAAAGTTTCAAAAAAACTAAAATTTCCCTTGCCTCGTTAATGCTATTGCAATAAATAATTTCCCAACTTTTTCAAAGTGGTCCACCGAGGCACAATGTAAACAGCGATGTATGTTTTATGCGAATATTAAACTTTCGCCCTATCAATGGATGGCTAATGCCTTCAATTTATTTATGCGTGTTACAAAAGAAAATCAATACAGCCCAGGCCTCAGGTTTAATCAATAAACACTATATTAATGAGCTAACATTTTTATGATGAACAAATAATTAGTTGTTCAATAAATCCTAAACTAAAATAGCAATTTTACTTATAGGTAGACTTTCAACCTCACCGGATGCAAATATTTGACTACATTACAGAATGCGTCTGTCATTTTTAAAGGGAGAATCAAAATTTCTTAATATAAAATCATCTTTCGTTCGTTATTTGCATATTCTTCTTTCATCCTGCCGCTAAACAAACCTGGCATTCAATTGAAAAACATAATATATAGCGTTGTGATGTCAATTTATATACCCATATGTTTCACTTGAAAACACAAATATTTGGTTTACAACCACAAAACTAATAGTACCTGCCTTCTTCTCATTCATTCCTAAGACTATTATAACAAAACCATGAAGCTATACAGTAATCGAATGAAGATGAACTTCATATGTAAGTGCACTTAACGACAACTATGCACGTCAAAACAGAAAAATCAGAAATAATTTATGTTCCAACCGTGCATTATGTGTACATTTTAAGATGGAAAAATGCAAGGAGTAAACAGATGTAGAAGTTCCCAAGCAAAGTGTGCATTCTAGAAAGTCTACCAGCAGCTAGGAAAACAAGCCTGGACGCAAGGAAGTACTCATTAGATCACATATCTTAAAGATGCTTTTCTGTGACCTTGGCCGATTGACAGTAACGGGAGTAGAAAAAAGAAGATTGAAGGCACTGTAAATGTTGTACTTCAGGACAACGATGAGGATCAAATGATCGATTGAATAACTAAAAAGAATCCTACGAAAAGTAGGAGAATAAATTTCAAGTGAAAATAGTTAAAGAGGTAGAGAAAACGTTAACAAGCTTATATTGGAACACGATTTGCAGGATAAAATATTTGTAAAAAATGTCAGAGGTCACGGAGATTAAATAAATACGTAGGCATGGAGAGGTTTGCCAAAGAATATTTTATTGGAGAGCTTCTTCAACTCAACGCTGGAATTAATGTCGATTGGCGATGACGTAATTTAAGTATTAGATCTCGGAATTCATAAATATTTTAGTATTTGTATGTTGTAAAAGTGTAGAAGGTATAAAAAGTAACGTTGAACTTTTTACCTCAAAGAAGTCAAGTTTCACTCCCAACCATTACTGTAACTGCATGCTATAATTTAATACTCATTAAATTTAATAACTTTGTCCATATCCAGTGACATTGAATATTATTTTAATATTTAGTCATGATAAAAAAAATTTTAATTTCACATTTATCAAGTCAAATAAACAGGATTTATATCTCTTGATACTCATGTAGTCGAGTTTGAAACTCAAGCACTCAAATTGTATCAGTTAAGACAACCATTGAAAATGTTCTATGAAGTAGTGAAATACATTTATATTTGATGAATACGTTATTAAATAATGCATACATTTAACAATTCCTGCCAGAGTGGAACTAATGAATACTTTGCCGGGTAATTTCCTCACATTTAATGTCAATTAACTCTTTCCGATTCACAATAGGCACTCACTTCAAAGATAACATATCCGAGTATGTGTCTGGACCCATAAAGGTATGCTTGGAAAGAAGCTAATTATGCGATCTCTTTCCCCACAGAAAACCCAAAAATCCTTTTCCAAAAATATATGACCATTTTTATTCCAATCAAACTGAATGAAAAATTACATCCCTATCGATTAGATGAGGTTTATTTCGTGGAATCGAAAATATCACTCGTAATCAACCCTCTACCTCCGCTTAAACTCTGCAATTGGAAAACGAAAGTGACCTTATCACTCCCCATATTTTTAAATATGCTCAAATTATGTACTCAATTAACACCTAAGTCATTAGTTTTGAAAGTTTTCTATCGACGAGCTAATATTTCTCATGAAAATGTTTTTTTTTAATGAACTGTCATCAAATGAGTAGTTCAAAGTGATGAAAATTAAAAAGAAAAATGACGCACTTTCGGGCGTTACACATCACCTAAGGCGGTGAATTTAGTAAGAGTACATAAAATTGTAGTTCCAAAAATTTGTGAACCATCGTCACTTATTTCCATTCCCTCATACAATACGAACCAATTTTAAACTTAAATTATTGATAACCAATCTAATAAACTAAAATAAAATGGTTGAGTTGTACCATCCGAAGTACAGCTAACAATGGAAACTCCATAACATTCCATACAGATGTCCCGCTAATTTGCATACGTTTTGCCAGGATATCCTCAGGATTTACCAGTAAATTCCATTTTTAATCTTGCTTTCCTTGGCCAGGGTATTGCGCAGATGGATCAGAGATATGTAACACTGGAAATGCGGACCAGTGAACAAACAACATGTGTCTTTGCAGCTTGTGTTGGAGGCGAATGCTGAATTACCAAATGAACTAATCAAATCTAAATTCAAGAAGTTTTCATGGAAGTGAAGAGGAGAAACAGAACATATTTGAGCGCGATAAGGAAAATAATAAAAAATAAACAACATTCATTGGACACATATTAAGACATGATGAATGCATTTGAAGCGCAATAAAATGGAGGGCATCACAAAGAAAAAATACGAAGGCCAAGTAAAGAAAAATGTTACAGGAGACCTACATCTACATCTACATCTACATCTACATCTACATAAGTACCCTGCGAGCCACCAAAAAGGTGTGTGGCAGGGGGTGTAGCACCATGAGGGAAGGGTAAGGGTTGAGGGGGTTGGGAGTTAGGTGAGGAAAGGTGGGGGGAACCTGTAGGAAAAAAAATATATATATACATATATATATGTATATATACACACATACATATACATACATACATACACACATGTATACACATCCTCGCGAAGTCCCTAACCTGTACGTTAATACTTATTGTAATGAACTAAGTCCTGGGGAATTTCGACTACGAGCATTCTGTTCCCTTATCGTTCTTGGAAAAAATGACATTTTAAACCTGTCAGTCTTGCAGTCTATTTCTCTAGTCTTATATTCGTGATCCCTTCGACCGTAATACGTTGGGGTTCGTATTATATCCTTGATGTCATCGGAAAAGGGCCCATCTTTAAATGTTTTTAATAAGTTCAATCTATATTGGAAACGCCGCTGTGTAAGAGAATCCCAACCTAAACTGTCTAACAAAGTGGATACGCTGCTGAGTTGGTCATAACAATGTTTGACAAATCTAGCCCCCCTCCGCTGAACTCGATCTAATTCCGAAACCAAATTTATGTTGTGAGGATCCCATATACTGGCAGCATACTCTAGGTGGGGCCTGACCAAGGCAAGGAAACATCGTTCTTTCACCTTTTCGTCGCATTTACCTAGCACTCTTTTCACAAATCCCAATTTTTTATTAGCACGACCGCATATTTCTCGTATGTGTTTTCCCCAGGACAGATCGTGAGTAATTGTTACACCCAAGTATTTAAAGGAATCTACCCTCGCGATTTTGGTTTGTTTCACTTTGTAACTATAAGGGAGGGAATTACTCTTTTCCCAAAAATGTATTACTACGCATTTTTTAAAATTCAATTCCAATTGCCATGTATCGCACCAATTTTGAATTGCATCTAGGTCGTTGGCTAACACGACTCTGTCTTCGTGACTTCGGATGTCCCCATAAATTACTGCATCATCGGCGAAAAGACGGAGCTTGCTATTAACTACGGTACTGAGGTCATTTATGTAAATAAGGAAAAGGAGGGGGCCTATGACACTTCCTTGTGGTACCCCCGACGTGACCTTGACAGTATCGGATGATACACCGTCCAGGACGACTGTTTGGACACGATCACTTAAAAATTGTTTAATCCAGTTAATAATACTTTCGTGTATTCCATAGGTTTCCAATTTCGCCAGTAATTTGCAATGAGGGACTTTATCGAAAGCTTTCTTAAAATCTAGGAATATCGCATCAACTGGAATATTACTTTCACCGGAGTTTAATACATCATGTACAAAAAGTGCGAGTTGAGTTTCGCAGGATCTACCCTTACGGAAGCCGTGTTGGTTATTAATTAATAAATCTTGGCTATCGAGGTGCCTCATCATGGAACTAACAATGATGTGTTCAAGAATCTTACAGGAAATGGAAGTCAGCGATATTGGCCTATAATTACTGGGGTCCTCCCTGTCTCCGTTTTTAAATATGGGTGTTACCGAAGCTACCTTCCAGCCGTTTGGCACGCTTTCTTCTGCTAATGATTTCTTAAATATTATATCTAGATATGGGGCAATTTCAGCCGACAGTTCTTTATACACACGTGCCGGTATCTCATCAGGTCCCGGAGATTTGTTGGGGTCTATGTTTTTAAGGAGTAATTCTATTCCGCGGGTGGAAATATTGATTGCTTCCATTGAATGCTGAAATATTTTCGGAGTCAAATATTTTTGCGCTTGTGATCTGCTCGATTCCGCCTTCCCCACCTCTCCTGTGTTCGGCCTTTGTGTGTGTTCCTTTCCATTTTCCCTGTATCTATTTCCATATGAATGAATATTTGTTCGACGTATGGCGGAATTTCGCATTTGAATGTTTGTGTATAAATAAATATATGTCTACTGGTTAAGGTAGGTTTTTGGACGGACACAACTACCAAATACATATTTTCTGACTCCGAGCAACTCACAATCCAGCAACCTACTCTACATCAGGGCTCTCTTCATCTCTGTGTACTTCATTCCTCCCTTCATTCTGTCCAACATACATATCCTATTCCTGCTCTTTCCTCGTTTGCCTTACAATCTCCCCTTTATTACCTTCTTTAACATCCCACTACCGCTCAATACGCCTTTCATCCATTTTTCCTGCCTCTATAGGATTTCTCCCAACAAACCCCTCCCCTCGTTCACCATTCCTAGATCTTCCTCATTTGTTTTACTTTCGGTCCATTTCACCTTCCCCATTCTTCTCCACCCCCCACATTTCAAAAATCTCCAATATAAGTTTATCCTCCTGCTTCAGTGACCATGATTCCACGCCTTACGCTCCATATCAGAGTTTTTACGAGTATTTTCTTGACATCCTTACTCAACGTCCCCGTCATCAACTCCCTCCTCCTTGAGAAAGCCTCCTCGCCTAGCGCAATTCTTCTCCTTTCGTCCCTACTACTTTGGCCGTATTGGTCCAAAACACTTCCGAGATATGTAAACTGTTCTACCTGCTCTATTTTTTCCCCGCCTATTTTAATATTTAGCTTAGCCTTTTTCTTTCTGGAAAATTGCATAACCTTTGTTTTATTAATATTGATTATCACCCCATATTTATCGCACTGAACCTCCAATTCACTCAGCAATGCTTGCAACCCCTTGGCTGACTGAGCAACTAATGCTTGGTCATCAGCAAACCTAACCGATTTTACCTATCGAGCAAGCGTGGGAGTTCGGAATCGGAAAATAAAGAGTGGAAGGCAGCAGGAAATCAATCTTCTGATTCAAATACTAATGATACCCCTTGATCTGTGCCTCCCCTCCAACTGCAAGAAGCATATGCCTCATCCTTCGGTTTTGTTTAGCTAACCGTCGTAAGTATCCTTCAGGCATTAAAACATTCTCTTCCCACTTGGAGTGAAACTAATGACTCCCTACATTCAAAAGATTATATCCGGTTGAAAGCTATTCATCATCATCAGCTTAAAGCGAATGTTTTGAAGCAGTTGCACGTACTCAAGGGGTTTGTTGATGACTCAACTCATTCTATTTATTCGAAGCTTGATCATGCCGGAGCCATTCCCTCTTCTCCTTCCATTGTAGACGCCACGAAAAACCGCGGAAGGCTTTCTATAACACATGACCAAGTTGCTTCCGGAATACGGGATTGTATTTATGGGACAAGGAGGGCAGTGCATTTTTCTCGCGTTGTCCCAATTGGTTAAAGTGCTCTCAAATCGTCTTTCATTCGGTTGAATACATTTGAGAAAGCTCGGCTTTCTCCTGTGCACTCAAATTTGGGCGAACTATCTTTTCCCCAAATTTATCGGATAGGAAGAGAGAGAAAATCAACCCAGTTCGTAAAAACTACCAGAAAAGAGCGTGAAGTATTACTCCCCCATCGAAGAATAAGGACAAAAGTTGAAAAGTACACTAAATCTGTGTTGCAGCGATTAAAATTTTCCCTCGCATAATTCACGATAACAATTGTTCTGGTAACACAATATAGATACGCTAAAAAAGAGACAAATATCCCCTCTTTAAAGAATCTTTCCTTCATATTTTCCTTCTTGGTGTCCTCCCAAACGCTCTCGCTGCAAATCGCTGGGTATAGGGTTGATCTAGACGTCGATAAAAATTCCGTCCAAAGTTCATCCTCCCCAAACTGTATTTTCAAAGAGCCTATCGCCTTTTCGTAAACTCTGCAGTTCGAAGAGAACTTTTTTCTACAATAACTCTGGCTTTTGCACAAGCTCTCCTTAGATTGAGCGAGGGACTGGAATTTACCCCTTGGCACGACCTCGTCCTCGTCATGAATACTCTTGAGTCAAAAATTCCGGTCATTCGGAAATCTCTCAGAAAAATTTCTTTGACTCGTATCTTTTAGGAGCTTTGACCTTTTTCATTTCCTTGGAAGATGTCATCGACTTCCCGATATGATTGTGATCACCAATTCCCATCGCGTCGCCATCAACCGTCCGTTGACGATTAAATTATTTTCCCTTCTAGGTCTTTAGATGCCCAACTTTGCCTCGATGTTCTTCAACGATTTCCCATTCCACTCTATAGATTATACACTTAGAACTCATCATCACATTAATATTAATTTGACAATCTTGCTCTCGAAAATTTACCATTCCTTGAAGTCTCGACAACCTCAATTAAAAAACGAATTTCTTCGACCAATTTTTCTGACCACAAATTACTTACCAGTGAATTTATCGTTCTCTTTAAAGTTTTAACTAATCGATCCCCTTTTCATTCGTGTTACGATCTATTTTATTTGTTAATTTTATATATCTCGCCAATAATAACCGCATGGAAGTCATAAAAAAGCTGAGGGACTTATTTTGAACTCTGTAGCAATTCGATGCATGCATTTTTTCAGGGCATTTAGCCCAAGCATGATGTGTAATACGCGGGGTTAAGAGTCCCGCATGAGGTAATATAGAAGACGTGAAAAGCACACATTTAAGGTATGGGGCCAGCTACTTTTCTTGAGCCACAATTCAATTTGACACGAATTTCTAGTAAGGAGTGAATTGCACTGCTTGTCGTCCAAAGACATACCACAAACTTTGAACCCTGGACCTTCCGGACGGGTGCCGATCTATTCAGGAGCTATGCTACATTTTTACAAATGAAATTGTCGTTCATTTTTATCCCAAAATTCTTCGAGATACACGAATTTTAATTTCAACGTAACTTTAAAGAGCCGCAGTGACGACAGAAAAGCATAGCGAACATTATACAAAAAGAGGTCCCTTTGACCCGAGACTTTGGGGAAACGTAAAGCAGGCTTATTGGTACACCAATAAGCATCAGAGTTAACTCATTACTCGTTGCTGTAGTCGTCTCTATATAACAAACGCCAATTCACACTCCACTGCCTAATGAAAACGGGGCACATTAGGCCCTGTTGAAGGGTGGTTGCGTCATCATCAGGTTACCGCCACGTCAACAACAAAGGAATTTCGGTGCCGAAGGGTTGATATAAACGCCGTCTCCGTTTGTTTAATGTCCACAGTCATACGCCCGCAGCATTAATTTTCAATAACTAGCGTACCTTATGACATTGTCAGACATATAGTAGTAGCCCGGTGAGTAGATCGGAGGAACTGACTTCAAATATACGGGTGACGCTGGCTTATCCGAAGCTGAATGATTCTCCAGGTGCCAAATCTTCCTGGGAAACGGCAGATGGGACAGGGAAAGGAACTGCCCACCTACCCCTCTACCCTGACGTGTGAATTTCGCACGCCGTAGAGCTTAGAACGGGGTGTGCTTTAATCTCGCCTATCAAAGCCAATGGCCTTCAGCTTGACATCTCCGTTGTCAGCTAATGCATAACTATTGTTCAGTAGAATTAGAGGGAGAAACAGTTTCTAGATAATGATGCGGCAAAGTACACATTTCCTCCGACGCGAAGCAAAATGACTATTACATCCATGCGTAAATTATTTCCACGAACAATCTTCCAGTCCTCAAAATAGGTAAATAACTATTAATTAATGCCGCAGCTTTAATATCGTTTCCAATTTTAGCTAATACCTAGTAACATGGCGAGATTAATAATTTCTTAAGTAGCCTAGGTTTTAGAGTTAGGTTTGGGAATCTGAAAAATCATTATTGTTTTTCTCCTGATAACTGTCTTCTTTAGAATCTTACAGTCCCCATCCTTCTCCATCCCATCTAAAATACCCATTCTAATATCCCTAATCCCAATTACATAACGTCCTTTCTTTAACTCCCACTTTCAATGCATTAACTTTCACTGCAATCGTGGAATTTCCTCCGACAACTTTCTCTTTCCCATGCTTTACACACACACGCCACATCAGTGATACAAATATATGCACGTAAATACTTTATATTTTATTCTAAAAATGAAGCTAACACATTATCTTAATATATTAAATAATCACATTTCGATAATCCGCACTAAGAACACAATGTCCCAAGGAAACATCTCTACTACTAATTTCTGGAATGAGATAACACATGAAAATACGATTTATTTTCCCAAGGAAACATGATTGAATTGTCTTTTCATCCAAGCCAACCAAGTTCACCACAAAAGAAATAATTCGCATACGGTGTAATAATATATTCCTTTGGGAATGCCACATGCCTGCACGTTCCCGGAGAAAATGGACGTTTCCGATATTCATTCAGTTTCAATGGATATTATTTTATTCATAGTGGATGGAACAAAGTGAGTCGCCCAAGAAAACAGTTTGAGTATAAAAATTGACATTAAAAATTAATACATGGATGCATTACCCTGGTACGGAATAATGGAGAAATGAATAAGTATATCGTGAAAATTTCCATCCGTAAACATTTTGCAGAAAATCGTTCGCCTTCTCGTTTTGTACTAAATACACAGATATCAATAATAATTAATAATGTATATATTATTTTACATTAATCCATATGCATATAAATACATACTACCATTCTTGTTATTAATTGTAAATTAATCAACAGATATAGACTAATAGATAACTATAGATAATGACCGGAGGGCCGGATTCAATTCCCGGGGACCCTTTTGGGCCCCCTAAGCTTCAGTGATTGATTTCAAATTCCAGACATTTAAGCTAAGTGATTTTTCAACCTTCCTCAGACTTCCACAGCCCTAAATAAAAACGCATGCAAACTATAAGTTATGGTGTGGCCCTCACAAAAATTCTTAAAATTTGCAGAGAGAAGTTTGGCAAATAGAACTGAGTTTGGGAGGTCGAATGATAGTGGCCGGGTCACTGTACAAAATGTAACATCCTTGCATGCTACAACGGCCAAATGTGAAAATGAAAGCTCTCCCGTGTCATTTAGAATTTTTTCATTAAACCAAACATTTCAAGAAAATGTTCTCAACATTAGTTCATTTTCATTCATTAGAGAAAGAATAAAACCCATAGCATCAGGAGCACACGCAAAGGGATCGTAGGCTAAAATAAAGCCCACCAACCGAAGCCCTCTTCCATATGCTAATACATTTTCCATTGCACAGTATGACGCCGCACTAGAGGTTTAGCGAAACTAGATATCATTTCACGTTTCCTCTAACAAGCAAAATAAATATTCCTTCTCGCAGCACGTGAATTTCGGGCTTCCATATCTTCCCTTCCGTTCTCGCGGAGGTACCAAGAATGATCTGGATGCGCTCCAAGCCTGACTTAATAGAAAGGGGATCTTACGTCCCCCATTAAACGTGGCTCCTTCCTTATGTTCTAAGGGGCTTAAAGGAAGCACAATAACCAAAACTCCGAGACAGGATCGCAATGCGCAAAGTGGAACCCCTCCACATTTACAATCATTTGGTGTGAAGTGAGGTCTCTTCTTCCCTGAGTATTCCGTTCGCTTACGGAGTAAGCAAGCGAGGAGATTGCGGCAAAGGAACTACTGCGGGTGTCGGTTCTGTTTTGACTCAATCTTTCTCAATTCAGCTAAGTCAATAATATGCAAATGCTCAGAAGATCGGATCCTGAGCTTTATCACTTTCCCGCATATGCTAAAGCGATCCTTTTCACGTATACGAGGAGACTAAACGGAAGATTTCGTGAACAGTTTTTGCACCCACCTAACACGTTTAATATACCTACCGGGACATACCATAGAAAAACAGGGAGAAATAGTGTCAACAATTTTTAGCTCACTGAAAAAAGATTTATATGAAGTCATGGAAAAAATATTCTTTCAAATTTTCCTTAAAACTTAGGGATAAAATAACGGTAACTTAATTTTAAATAGAAAACAAGTGTGTATATAACAGATTAAAAAAAGGCTCGAAGCAGACAGGTGGGTTACTAAGGTTCAACAAATTAATATATTCTTAGATCCTTCAAAGGCGAAGTATATTGGATGAATTTTCACAAGAAAACTCTTTTAATATGGTAGTTTGGATGAACTCTATTACATACGAAAATTAGCAATCTTGATCTGATATGAAATATTGTATTTGATCAATACTAAGACGCAAAAATATCTTACGCATATCCAATTACTTAGAAGTGTTTCTTATGTTAATAAGATTCAAGTTTACCTGATATAAGACATGGCAGTAGGACGCATTTAGTCATGTTTTAAAAACTGTAACAATTATGAACTATCCACCCCGTTTGACTACAGTCATCAACCCGAAAGTTGGTTTGTTAGGTGAGGGTAGAGTAGAACTCCCCCTACGCTAAGTCCAATGGTGCGTACAATTCACACATCTGGTTAGGGTAGGAGGGCCAGTTCACTTCCCTGTGCCGCTTACGGTTTCCAGGATGAACCGGTGCCCAAAAAATCACACATCTTGGGAGAACATGAGGGTGCCAAGAGGCTTCCCAATAATCGAATCCAAGCCCATCGGTTAGTAGTTCAACGCCCTACCCACTAGACTATCACATCCCCATTAACTATATCTCACTGCATTTTTATTTTAAGGAATGCAATAAATAATTCACTTTCTAAATGTATAAAAATTCGGAAAATAACTTACGATCGCATAGCAACACACCGCTCCAAAGAGATATACAATGTTGGCAGATTTTCTAACACGCTCATTTATGTATCAACCTAATCTACAATTTCACAAACAAAATTGTGAAAAAATTCATGCAATCATTATTACCCATATATTAGCATGCTCAATTATTTTTGTGTAAGTAAAAATGGTAATAATTATTTCCTGAAACTTGAAAATTGTCTTCGAGATTGTTTTTCATTTGCCATCAAAATACTAGAGATTATTTTCCTGCCTAATCTTTTCAATTTATTTAACACAGCTGCAAAAATAATATATACGCAAACTTTGAGCTTCAAAAATATTACCAAATTTCTCTCAAAGAAACCAAAGGTTCTTTTGACAAACACCTAAAGTAAGATGCAATCAGAGCCGCTAAGGTAACTATTAAATTATCTCACTCAAGCTACCCTTACAGACTGGAAATAATTGCTTGAAGTTTGTTTACATCTTTACTAGATCCGTAAAAAGGTCAACAAAAATTTGATTAGGTCACACCAGACTGAATTATCACAATATTAATCTTGAGAAATTATGCTTAACGCGAATAGTTGAGAAACTTAACTTTAAGATTTATTATATCAACTATTATGGCAAACACAACAAAGAAATGAATATAAGGAGAGTTTGCACTTTTCCACAGATTTATTGTACGACGCGTTTCAACTCACAGAGTCATCATCAGGCACAAGACAAAATTAACAGTGAGGAGTCCATATTTATATGTTGAGTTACGGTTGGGAAGGGAAGGTGAGTATTATACAACAAAGAAAGTTTCAAAAAGCTCTCTTTAAAGATTGACCTTGTAACAATATTCATCCTTAGCGCGTATGGTATGAATCTTACGAATGTCACAGTTTCAGGCGTCATAAGGTGGAAATCCTTCATGAATAAAGAAGACACTTCGCTTTTCATTGGAATCACTTCACTTTCATTTTCAGTGGAAAAACAAAGCGTCTTCTTTCTTCATGAATCTTTCGACATGAATAATTTTGACAGACTTCATTTATTTTATACAATCACTATCTAAATTAAGCAAATGGCTATTTTAATCCTCTAAGATACATAAAGTTACATTAATCAATTATGGAATTACGTGTGCCTAAACGCCAGACTCTTGGTAGCGGCCCCGCGTTTATCCCGTTGTCGGTGAACTTGAAGTAATTTTACTGGCACTATGAATTCATTCCCTATACAGGTTGTCCTCCCGGGACTAATAAACCCAAAATCCGAAAGGTAAATGGAAATTTCTCGCAGGAAACATTATTCCACAAACACTCAAGATTGCATTCCAGATGATATCTCGAAGTATCAGCTTAAGGGACTAAGGAAACACACAAGTCAATAGGAGGCTGCTGCGGGAGACCGAGGGATTTCAAATTTCAAGGGAATCTTCGTATTCCTACTCGAGATGGAAGCTATTTGAGGGCAAGCCTCAGGCAATCGGAAAGAATAAAAAATTTCGTTTTCTCGCAATTCCTCCTGTGTTCACGAAATCGAAGCAAATTCAGTTTTGCTCGTCCCCGTCACCGAGAGCGAATGACAGAGAGCTCTTCTCTGGCTCTCTCCCATTGGTTCCCGTTCGAATGATAGCGAAATCAAACTCGATAGTCTTTGAATTACCGGGCAAAAAAAATCGAAAATTAATCTCCTACGACAAGAAGGGGGACTGTTGGATTTGAAGATTTGGGTCGCATCAACGTCTCTGAAAGGCGGATAACGCGAAAATTAAAATTAATCGCTTCGTCTCTGAGCGCGAGACTAATTCGTCGCAAACGAAGGCGACTTCTTTTATTTCTCTGAATCTCGGCGCGCCATCACGGTCGGAAATCTTTCCTCTCTCTCTCCCTTCATCTCCTTGCTTCTCTCTCCTCCTCCCGTGCCACTGTTTGTTTGACGCCCTTCTTTGCAGTAACCGGACGCCCCGGCCAGCCCACGCTCACGAACACTAGTTCCTGGCGCCTCGTCTCCCCTCCCCGCCCAGGACATCCCTCCATCCTCTTCCTCCTCGGCGGCCTCCCACGCCTCCACCAGTTCCTTCCCCGCCCCTCCACTCACAGCTTCAACCTACACATTCCCCCTGGCTTCCCCTCCGGGAATCCTACCCCTACGGCGTCCCCACCAACCCCCGTCGCCCCGACTGCCTCCTCAACTCCCGTCCTCCCCTCCCTCCCGATTCAGAGCCGCCAATAGGTTCTGTTGGGGAGCCCTTTCGAGGATGTCTGAGAGCTGTTTACGCCTCTAGCACAGTGAGGGGAAGCGGGAGTGGAAGGGTGGCGGGAGAGAGAAAGAGAGAGAGAGAGAGACAGGGGAGGCAGGGTGAAGACAGAGGGAAAGATAGAGGGAGAGAGGCGGGGTGGGGACGAGGTGAGTGATGAGGGGGGTGCTGGGGGAGTAGTGAGAGACCCTCGGAGGAGGCGGTGGGGGTGGAGAAAGGTAGGGATCGTGGGCGGGAGGCGCGAGACTAGTGAGGGGCGGAAGGAAGGTAGGGAAGAGGAGAGGAGGAGGAAAGAGCAAAGTGTTATTAGTACAGGGATGAGGGAATGGGAATGATGGAGGGGGGATAGGAGACAGACGGACAGTCAACAGGTTTCTTCTTAAGGAACAAGTTGCCACTCGAGCCAGAATAAATTACCAGCACCGGAAAAACGCTATTGCGTCAAAGGAGGAAAGCGATCGTTTCCTTATCTTTCCTTTTCAGCCAGCGTTAGCCCAAAGGGCAAATTTGACAAGAGTGGTATCGATCGAGAGGGAAGGGGAGGAGGCAAAAAAAAACACGAGGATGAGAAATGAAGTGTCGATGGGATTTTTTTCTGAGCGCTGCTCGCCAAAGGTTGAGAATGAATGGACAATATAAAGCCACAAGAACAACGGATGAACGGATCCTTTCCCACCGTCACCCATTGTGTTGTAAAATGGCGAAGTCCCTGGACGTCACGCTCCGGGTAGGCATCATCAATTGTATTTAAAACCCCTACAGACGGACGGACGAGTGCTCCCTCCGCCTGCAAAATGTGTGGCAGAATAAACTAAACTCTTATATTAATTTGGGTTGAACCGGTGTACCCAAGCACTGGGAGATCTCAAGAAAATCGCTACAAGTCACGATGACGCTGCGGGTCTGTACGAATTTTCACGCAATACTCAAACTGCAGTGACTCTTCAACGATTGACCGAAGACTTTGTCCGTGTAACCTACGGATAGATATCCGCATGCAAGGGGATTCGATTCAGCCCCTTGCCACCAGAATTTACTTCCATTTTCCCAAATATCCAATTCAACAATGAATAATGACTTCTCATCTGGCTTGAGTACGTGCTATTTCTTTTAGTCCCATTTACTGCTGGTGATGAAACTAGGCTGCTCTTTTTTGCTTCGGGGCTCAAAGCTCCACGAATCATGGCGTCATTACACGCGATTGACGCCTATTATTGGCTACCGAGGGAAAGATGAAAAATTAGTATAATCAGATTATTCATCCTTGGGTGATATCGGAATAAGTGAATTAAAGGTCAACAAAAGGATGAATGTAATTATCATGATTATAATTTTAACAAGGAGCTAAGAGGAGCAAATAGTAATAAGCAAAGAAGAAACACCTTAGTAATAATGATACATAGGTTAGGGATGAAAAAGTTACTAACTAAATCAAGCCTTTGATAGAAAATATACAATTTTTTTAAGTTTTTAACCTACAAATAAAAAAAGATTTTCATCACGTTAAATCTTCAAATTATTTTTTGTTAAATAGACGGTGATTTATTCCATAGACTGAAGGAGAGAAAATACTCAGTGCGTGGTCGAGAGTAGGTGTGGGTGACGGGGTAGGTGAGAGAGCGGAGAGAAATCTTCCCGCTGTCTTTGCATTCGCGGAGATTATGTGGGAACCTCGACATTCCCCGGAGATTTTTGAGGTTTTAGACGTAATTTAATTCTGGCATGAGGTGGGAGGGGAAAGCGAGTGAAGACGATAAGGATTAATACGAGATGGAAGGGGAGAATGTGGGGGGAGAGAATAGCGAGGAAAGGGATGGTGAAGACAGGAAAAATAGGTTGAGGGAGAGGCGTGTAGGGAATGAGGGGGGGATTCTGGAGGAGACCAGGATGAGATTGGAGCTCCGAATGGAGCAAGCTGAGAGTGTAGTTGCTGCACACTCCCAACCACCCTCTCTTTCCCTCCCCCCCCCCAGCCCCGCCTCACACCCCGTCTTGCCATCAGATCCCCACGGTTGGGTCTAGCCGAACCCTTCCTCTCATCCAGGCCTCCCTTGTCCCAGTTTTCTTTCTTCCACCCTCTCCCTTCCGCGCCCACGCCTGCCTTTTCACCTACTCTACCTCCCTCAAATCCTCTCGGCGAATCCCTTTAAAGCACCCTTTACGCTTTGCATCTCCGTAGGAACCGAGAGAGAGTGTGTGTGTGAGGGAGGTTTTAAAGGCCCGATGAATGCACATCGCAGTCCCCGTATACCCACGTCTCAGCCAACCGCCGAGCGAGGTTCCCCCCGTCAGTTTCACTTCCCCTTCCTCCTGCACAGGTGGTGCATCGTACTCGTGTCCCTCCGCCCTCCCCCGCTCCTGACCCCTCCACATCCCTCGCGGCGCTACAGACCTTTCGCTGTGGGTCCCCCGGGGGGTCTTGATGGTCGGGTCGTCGCCGGGGGGGGGGGAGGGAGAGAGAGGAGGTGTGGGGATCGGGAGAGCGGGCTGGCGGTGGAGGGGAGGCCGGGGAGCGGAGCGCGGCGGACCCGGCCGCCGATTCTGCTATTTCCAATCAATTACCCTTGTCGATATCCTGATCCCAGAATCATTGCAACCCGCGGGCGAGTGTGTGGGATTCGAGGAGGGTGAAGATCGGAGTCTCATGGGGTCCAAAACCAATCAAACTCTTTTCGCTCCCACGTCTGATTTGGAGCGGTCAGCTCGGCTTGCCCGTCCTCCACCCTTACCTCCATAAGTCCATCCCTGTGCGCTGACTTACGTCACTCATGTTTGCAGTTCGTGTCGTGGGAGTATTATTGGAGGTGATTGGGGGGGCTAAGTCCGGCGGCCGAGATCACTCACTTTGCTCCGTGAGCACGGTTCGAGATTTTCGACATTGATTCGCAGCATTATGTGAGAGGGGTGGGATGGAAACCCGCGAATGTTTGTAGAATCAGGGACAATCACCTTTATTTATTATTTCATCTGAATTACCAAGGCAACATAATTTCATTTGCTATAACCACAATCACATTTATAATAACCACAGTTCAATTTAACGAGAAGATAATTCGATCAAATTTGTACCTTGCTGTAAGTTGAATGTTTGAAATCACAACGATAATTTTAGGCTTGATAACTAATACGAAAATGGACAATTTGGCTTTTATATCGGCTTATTAAATCAGTTAAATATGGCAGGTACAATTGCCAACAACCATGCTCGAGATTGATGAAAGATCTTGAGCGAGAGAAGAACCCGTGATCTCTAGATGAGAAAGGCGAGGACGTTATTTCGCCACCACTGGCACCGACGAAATTCATTATATGACGTAGAGTTAATGCATACATTTCTTTAACTGGCCCTAATAGTTCCGATACATTAATTATGATAAGTGTAAAATATTTTATAGTTTTAATTACGGGGTAACATTTCGTATCATAATTCACTCGAGCAGTTATAAATTCCAGACCTCTAAAGTCAACAAACCGAAGCTCGTACTTGAATAAATAAAAAAATGTAAGCACTATGTGTTTTGAGATGTCATATTTACCCTCATTTAAATGAACTTAAAGTGATGTGCACATCCCGCATATGCTTTCACACTAATTAATCCGCTTTTAAACACCAATTAAGGCGCAAGGGCATTCTATTCCAGTTTGTCTACATAGAAATTTTCCATTGCGCACGCGAAGAACCCCAATCATAACTGCTAGACCGGCTAGACTGGAGATAATTATAAGCCTCGCTTCAATTTCTACACTTTTATTCACCTTCCCAAAAGTTATAAAATGAGCGTCTAGAAGAAAAAATCAAATTAAATCCTACGAACTCAAAAAAAAACTAATGAAAACGTCCATTCAATCAAAGTTTGTAAAATGTTGTCTCTAAGCCGAAAATACAAGCACACATTCAAGAAGTAACTATTTTAGATTGTAGAGAAAGGGAGGGAGGCTGAGCATATTTCAAAATTTTATTGCGTTCCTTCATTCAAGAACTCTATAAAAGGTAGGTTTTTGCATTGGGCCTAAGGGTTATTCTTTCTGCATATTGCCAAAACTTAATTCTGTTTTCCTCATATTATTACCTTCCTCTTTTCTTCGTAGCTTCTACCTGTCTTCATGTTGTCTAAAAAGACTGTTGTCTTCCTTTCCCAACCGCGCTTACCAAACAATCATTTTCTTTCAATGATGACCTTCAACCTCATACTTCTTTCGATATTCCTCTATCCAATCTCTCTGCATTTTTCGGTTTTCCTCTAGAAACTTCCTTTCTTCATCCGCCATGTTCCAAACTTCATCGTTAGCCTTCTTCTCTATCAAACTTATTTTCTCCATTCTTCTCCTCACACATTATTCTAACTACTACACACGACGCTCAGCCTCTTGCCTTTAATTGGATACGTATCTTACGTCAAGTTACTTTAAATATGAGTCTCGATCATCAAGGACACCTCACTGAGAAGCTTAAGCAAGATAATCATCAGCATAAGAAAAACGAAGATTGAAGTTTAAACATTAATCTGAAAACACGACCTGATCATGTGTGCTTCTCAATATTATCCATGCTTCATTCAATACCAGTCATTCTTAATGAAATACATTGAAATATATTATTTGTGCCAATGGTTTGAAAAAGTTCATTTAAATCCTTTTTTATTCTTTCCTTACTAATCCTTCCTAAATTTCTTCACATCCAAGTGGATGAGAAGACAAATTCTTCCTTAAAACAGGTGCGCTTTGCACAACGTATCGAGTTTTTGGGGTGGACGAGGAAAAGAATTCAGACGATTTCACGGATTTACGATAAGCTCACAATAAAATGGAAGCGGAAATCCAGCTCTGGGTTCATTCAGAGAATTCCATACGACCCTATCCCGATGCCACGGCCCACCATCCCTAGTTTTAAAAACACATACCCGGACCCGGAGGGAAGTGTAAGTTCCGTCTGAGAGCTGGTTATTGAAGGGGCATCCCGTAAACTCTTCTCTCTCGGCCCTCCGCAGGAGGTTATGAAACAGAAAGCAGAATTCACGTCTCGTAAACGAGAACAAACGGTTTAAGGCACGGGAACGTTGATGCTGATACGAATATATGACCCCAACCTTCGACAAAATTAAATAAATCGAAAGGATAATGAAGAAATAAGTGTTCGCTCCCAACGGAAGAAGCTCGTCAGTCCCTTATGAATTTCCTACGCATGAACTCGTGTGCTCCCCAGAAAAATAAACGTCACATTCTAAAAGTTTCATTATCTTCGCCCTTCATTGATCGCACCCACTCCACGAAATTTGTATCCTTAGTCATATCAGAAGCTTCAGGGAGAGTGAGAGAGAGAGGAAGATTGTTTACGGCGACTCCGAATGGGAACTCAAAATGGAACGAATGAAATGAATTTCATTTCAGGATTTATGGTTTTGATGGCGAATACGCAATTCCTCCTCCAAAGTGATATCGATTATCGGCCCGAAATTTTAACTGTCGGGCACGGAATAAATTCATTTAATATCGCGCCTTTCACAATGCTCCCAGGCGTTTCACCTTACCACCTACCCACCCATCAAATCTCCCCCTTCGCTCACTCAATTCGACCACCTTCCTTTCCCCGCCCGACGACCGCCTCTCCCCCATTACCTTCCCTCATTGTGCACACATATATATTCTCCTCCCCTTTTACTCAACCCTCCCAGTAGTCCGCGTTTCACCCCAAAACCTCTTTCTCTTACACCACCCCTCCCCAGACTTCTCCCGTCATCCTGTTTCTCCTCCATTTTCCTCCTCCTACCCCCCATCCCTAACCCCCAAAGGCCTTCCATCTTCTCCTCCTCTCTTCCACCCCCTCTCCTCCCTTCCGGCATATCCCATCATACACCTCCCTTCCCTCCGCTTATGCCTATTCTCCTTACCCTTCCCCTTCGCTCTTACCTCCAGAGGCTTACAAGATAAGCCTGCCCCTCTGAAAACAGTTTTCGTTTTCAAGCTGCGTGCTCTTCCTTTCTTTCTCTCTTTCTCACTCACTCCCTTTCGCTCCTTTTACCCGTCTCGCTCACTCCCGATGTTGCTCCTGAAATTAAAAATTCAATGCTCTGTCGTGACTAAAGTCCCGTTCTTTCAAGCTCGAGACGGAGACACGCAAGGGTGGGAAGCTGAGACGCCAACGAGGAAGGGAATTGTTTCTTATGGTCGCTCTGGCTCCCGACGGAAAACCCCAAATTAGGGGGGGAGGTGATGTGGAAAACGTAATTTCGCGTGAATCTTGTATTATATTTTTAAAATGGCGAAAAAATAATAACGAAACACAAATTCGGGCTGAGCAAGCGAAACTTCAGGTATGCCTACGCGGGGATTAAAAAGCTATACATTTATTTTGTCGTTGGAAATTACGAAGGCGCGTTATTTATCTCATTTTATGGCAACGGTGTGGATTTTATCTGGGATTCACCACATGACATATTTTCACAGCCGCTAATTAAATTTCATTAAAGAGCTGCATTGAAAACCGATTAAAAGTGTCACCTGAGTAATGGTAACTTCAGACTAATAGCACTATTTCAAGATTTAAAATCCATTCGGATAATTGAAATAATGGTCCAATGATGAAAATGATACATTAACAGCATCGACCTGCAAGTTACTTCATATGCTTCATCATCGTCATTTATTGACCAATCACGCATTGCAGGTAATTGCCTCTTAAATCCTGAATCCATTTTTTACTATGTCGTAACACACATGATAATGCCCATCAAAGTTTTTATGGATTTTCATAAAAGTAAAATTACTTTGAGCGATTATCATTCAAAAAGATTTCTTCGCGCACGGAAAGAAAATTGCCGCGGGGATCAATAAAAATTTTATATTCTCCGGCATACTTCGAGTACTCGGTCAGAGAGCATGGCATTTTAGATTTTCCTCGAGTAGCATCTAAATATGGCACTGGATGCCTCAATCACACAAATGGACAGAGACGGAATTTGGGTGAGGTCATATAAGCGGAATTTCACTTAAAAGTATTCGCTGGCATTTTGATATGCGATGCTCACTCGACGGAACCCTTCTCGTTTGAGGCACACGTTCAAAGTTGTAACTTATTGATCTACAGGATTCCCAGCATTTTGGATAAAGCGAGTGGAAATCTAGAATTTCTAGAATTTATTCAAGACACCATTTAGTACTTGAGAAGTAGAAAAACAATAAAATTGTCCAGATACAAGCTGGACACACGGAGCACAGTCCGAAATTTCCAGGGGAAATCGTGGATCGAGGTACTCGTAAACCCCCCCTCCACGAGGACGAAATAACGGTGCCTGCCCGAGCCGAGGGAGGCGGTCTGCCCCGGAGATCCTCCGCCCGTACTCTTCCTGGAGGCGAATTTGAGCTCCAGTGACTTCCGCGCAAAAGGCTTCCCTCGCCTCCGGACCAGTCGTTTACGAGTAATTTCTCTTATTTTTCTCTCCCCCCCCCCATCCCCTCGCAATCATCCTAAATTGACTGATCCCGCTCTAGCTACGGCCCGATCTCTCCCTCGAAAAACATCAATCAAGAACTCTCATTGTGTCCCGACGTCAATGGATGCTCTTACCTGCATCCGTCTCAACATTCACCGTTCATCAACAATACCCCCCCAGTCTACCGAGGTGCATTGTCTTTTTTTTCAGCGCCAACTCAAAGTATATGCGCTTAAATTTGCGATGATTTGCATTTTTACGAGGCATCCCCGAAGTCACGTCCTTTTTTCCCGACGCGAGTGCGCCCGAGTGTTCCCACGATCGAGTTAAGCCTATTAATGATCCTTGCAAAACTTTCTCAAAAACAAATTAACTTCGTCCTTCGACCATCAACCTCAGTCAATTTCTTCCCCCCAAAAAAAATCCATTTACTCACTTCGGCGTAATAATTAATGATTCGCTCATGAAGATCGCGTCAAAGACCCATCACGTATCAATCGATGTCTCCTCTCATACGCACATATAATGTCATTATATACTCCCCACGAAAGCAAATTTTACCCCAGCGATTACGGAGGAAAACTGATTAATAATTCAATTCTGTTCATCACCAGCTAAGTGTGAGAGATACGATATTTTTTTCTACAAAGACGTCGGTAGATGATTTATTTTTAAAGTCCTTAATGTGCTTAAAGCAGACACTAATTGCTTCTTAAGAAAGTAACTGCCAAAAAGATGTCCTTCGACTCCTAGAATCCAGCATCCCAGTATTAGTATTTCCAAAACAAAGACGATATGCCGGATTAAGTCGTTCAATATTCATATGCCTTCCTAAGTACGTAGATGAAAATTCAGGCATTCAATTCCCTTACAATAACATTCATATGGTTTTATTTAGGTGGATTTGAATGTTGAATAACACCTGCGAAAATTGAAAAAAACAAAGATTTCAATTGAGAACCTTGGTGAGGGCATGAACGAGATAAAGTCATTAGAATATTTTGAGAGCATTAATGCCACTTATATTGTGTTATCAGTCACCTAAGTACTCATTGTTGCAGAAAGGTCTTTAAAACTATACCTAATCGCACCAATAAGGAATACTGGATTGTCATGCAAAGGACAGGCATTTCTGTATCGTATAATGAAACATGGAGAGAAATAACATGAGGGATCTGGTAACTGCACTGCCCTTCTATATTTCATTCTAATGAGCATAAAAGGTTAATCACCAAGAGGATACAATGGATGAAGCATATTTTTTAGATAACGGCGTATCTAATTAATTATTACGTGTAATTACGCTTAAGTCAAAGTAATAGGTACTTTAGACGCCATTTTAGGCCGTTATCATTAAATAAATTACTAGGGACCCACCAAATAGAAAAAAAAACTAGGTACAGCAGGAAAACCGCACGAAACTCATTCTTGGGGCCTGCGTCAAATGGATTATTACCATAAATTATCCGCTATAATTAATTATCAGTACCCGTCATGGCTTAAATTCTGTTCCGCTATCTCTGAAATTCAAACAAGGCAGAAGTATTAGATGCATGTATTAATGAAAGGTACTAAGATGAATGACACAGTATTGTGAATGAGAAGTGAGCGGAGAAGAAGGTCGAAGATGATTGGCAAGTTGGGTGGCATGAAGGGGACTGGAAAGTGTGAGAAGCTAAAGATAGAAATTAAGGCACAAGATGTTTACGATCTGCAGAAACGATTTAAAAATCAGTTATGATGAGTAATGTTTCCAGAATGGTCCAAAACTTACCTCTAATCATAATACTTTACATGTTCTGGGCTCCATTTCATTCCTACAATGCACCGACAGCCTTTAGCGTGCTCTACATTTTACCATTTACTATGCTCTAAATTTTAAATGAAATAGCCAAAGAGGCATAATATGATGTCTAATTTAATGCGATATTTATCACTGTTAGGGCTACGTACCTTAAGTACAACTTGAAATAAACCTGTCTTCAGGCGTCAAATTACATATTCCAACAACCATTTCAGAGATACCCAGCATATTTGAAATAAATACCGATATAATGTTATTATTATTGTAATTATTAATTATTACTATTATTGATATTATATTGTTTAAGATAGATTTTGAATGGACACAGACTAAACAGTACAACGATTAATATTTTTTACTCTCCTTACAAAATACAACCTAACATCTGACACTACAGTAGACCCTTCAATTTTGCATATAGTCTCTACCTTAATTCTGTTTAACATGTCCACCCTATACCTATCCCTTTCTCGCTTGCCTATTGTTCTCACCTCTATCACAGTCTTTAAATCCTATCGCCAATCAAAACGCTCTCTACTCATCCTTCCTGCCCCCTTAGGATTTCTCCAAATATTCTCCTCTTCTCCACCACTCTTTCTACCACAACTTCCGTTGTTTCCCACCTATTCATTCCACCCTTTCCTTCCTTCTCCAAACCCACGTTTCAAGAATCTCCAATCCAATTCATAATGTTTTTAATAATTTTAATGATAACGAATATATTTCTCCTCCACCTCGGGATGTGCGTATATTAAAAAAATACAAAATAAATTAGCATAAGGAGTAGAAAATTAGAACGAATAGATTCATAATATATCCGCATGATTAAAACGGAAATAAAACAACCGACGAGTTAAATAATTTTGAGTAACTATTGAGCAAATAAAAAATTAAATGTTATCTATAATTCCCTGGTATATATTTACAATTACTCAGAAATAACGTAAATTACGTGAATAAACGTATGAATAGTAAATAGATCTATGAAAAGTATGAGGAATAAACTAAACAACAAATTGAAATGAGTCTATTGCTCAGTTGCATTTAATGAGGGATTCCTATTTAAAACAAACCATGGCTTTTCTTTAGATAAGGAGATTTAAATTTTCCTCACCTTTATTTAACTTGATAATAAGAAGCGTTTGGAAAGATAATAACCCGTTGGTTTAGCTGGTAATGGTTCCATAAGATAATCAATTGATCTATACACAGATATGCGAGAATGCAGGTGTAGTAGATTTCCTCCTAATAGGTAGGATAGTTACTCATGATCATCTGAACAGGTTGTGTACTGGTAGGCAAATTCGTACTCACCATCGTGATTGCTAGAGCAGCACACCTTACTCCGCTGCGCTCAATTCTAGGCTCATCATGGTGAACTTGATACTCAAGGTTAGCCAATAATTGGCGAACTTAATACCTTAGCATTGAGCCCAACAGCAACGTTAAAATTTACCCAGAACACTAACTGGGGGTCGTAATCCAAAGTTCGGTTAACAAGAGCACGATTACCCTCTGTTTGATACTTAATACACCGACTACAAGGTAAGTTCATTTTAACTGCAGTGTTGTTCCCTTTCGCAATTTCGAAATAATTCCACCGTCCACTCTAACGGTCACCTTCCATGTGCGCCCTCTCTAGCAGCACCCGCCCACTTCCTTTTCCAGTCCCCCTCTCATTCTTCCCGTCCTCCCGGCTCTCTTCGTCTTTCGCTCTCCCCCTTCCCCCTTGTCTTTTTCCTACATTTTACACCGGCCATCATCCGCGGGGACGTCCCTGGAGCGGTAATATGGCCGAGTGACACCGCCGAGGTCCTTCACAGTCCGCAACAGCCGCCGCTACGCCAACCAACCACCAAGTGGTTCTACTCCCTCCTCCATTCCCACCCCATTTACCCACTCCCCTCTACCCTCCACTCCCTCTCGGACCATCGTTCAACGCACCATCAACCCCCTAGCTCTTGAAGTTGATGACGAAATCCACCACCCACTCCCGCCAGCCGCCTCGCGAGAGAGAATTGCATTTCTCCGCCCATGCGCGACGCTTTAGTGGGGGTGGAGGGGGGGGGAATGGAGGAGGGAGAGGAGAGAGTGCTTCCAGGGTCTCGGGAAGCGGTCGAATGCACCTCTCTTCCGGGAATTAATCAAGGATGGAGTCGTGTACCCGCCGACTTTTTCCAGTCTCGGCCCGAAACGTCGTTGTAAAGCGCGGTTTTCTTATGGAGCTTTTTTATGACGAAGTGCCAGCTTACGTACTCAGCCGCCTTCCTCCGTAATTTGAAGCAGAAAGTTGTGGCGACGCAAATGAGAGTGCTGGGTGAGTGGGGAGCTCAGAAAGGGACGTTAGGGGACTAGGCCCGAAAATATTTTATGCATAAGCGTCTCGTAACGCAGGAGGACGGGAAAGCAGAAGAGGGCGATTCGGAGAAATTCTCACGCGTTACCGCCCGATGGATTAAACGCTCCAGGTCGGTTCAAATCACCGGAAAAACACCAGAAATTTTTTGCCATTTTTTTTATTCAACTGCGAATCAGGTACGCACGGTGACATATTATTTCATAAAGTTTATTCGAGCACGGCGTGTGAACCATTAGTATACATACTCTTAATTTAAATGTCTAATTATCCGTGCGGTCACAGAAATTTAATTTAAATAATTTTCGGAAAGACATTAAATGCATGGGTGTTTTGCGTATCACCCGTCGGATTACTAACAAAATCAGAGATAATACATCAATCTATATTAACTAAATCTTTCTGTCAGATCGAGTCTTTGCTACTCGTCCACAGCAATTCTAACCTCGTATTTCGGACCTAGCTAGGACTAGGAGCGTTCTTCAAACAGCGTAAATCTGAATCTATGTACACAATACTCTGCAAGACACCTTGGGCGTGTGGCAGGTGATCTTCATCCATGAACAAATGAAAGTTTATGCATCCACATTAATATATATTTACTCATATATATATTTATAAAGCGGTGCCTCTTCTCATCGCGAACCAAGAGGTTTCCAACCCAATTACTCCAGCATATCTGTTACGTATACTTTCTTCTCGTGGAAATTTTTAAAGGTTGTAGCGAATTCTCTTTGAAAATACTATCCTCGGTTTCCAAATGTATTATAATTAAGGTTCGTAACGCACCTTTCTCACCTTTTCATGACAATTTCCTACGACCGGCCTGTGAAGCCTTATCTTACATGTGTACCAATTGTATAAAATATTTATATCAGTATAGCACCCAAGTATTTGACCTATTACGAGTTTCTTCATTCAACCTCAATATATTTTATAATTTACGTCTTGTTTTTGTAATTCCAAGCCACTGAAGCGAGAACAATTTATTAAAAAAAAACTACTCGTCAGATTTCATTGAATCCCTCTCCTGTTCACCAGTACTGTTTCATTATCAATGAGTGATCAATACGGATATTATTATCTCGGTGCTGGCAGTTTGAACTCACTCTCCTGCCGAAAATAAAGGAAACGGTCCAGCTTTACACAACAAATTACAGCGCGACGACCAACCCCAAAGAAGCAATCAAACCCATATTTCAATCAAACCGATCCCTACTAGGTCAACTAGGCCTGCATGAAATTGCAATTTATCATCATTAGGATGATTTTCTTCGCCCAAAAAAAAGGGATTACGATTGTGTCGACCAGCTATAAATAACCGCTCGAAGGCATTGGTGAAGTTTCAATCATTTACAGCCGGAAGGCCATATTTAACAGAGACACCGTAGTTAAGTTAAAACCTTTTTGGTGATGAATTAGCGTCCACTTTTCATTCAAGTTGGGTGAATTTTTATAGGCTGTTTATTCATATCCAAAGTCACAAGATTTTAAGGACTAAAACACAACGAAAGAATGGCGTTTACGTCATTCGATACGCAAATTACAGTTAATATACGATGAAAAATATTAAAAATACGTTATCAAACTTCAACAAAGATTGTTTCGTAACATTACTTGATTGAGTTTACAAACCAAGAATATGAAATAAAATTTTCAAAATGGCTAAAATATCATTCTCTGCTGGATAAAAAAATGCCAAATTAGTTACTCTATTAGTTATTTCTTTTGAAAAAACAGAAATAGTCGCATCGCAGTTAATTCTGACAAGAGAACAAAATATTCTTCCATTATTTATGCTTTGGCATGGTATTTTCTTTCCTATAATTCTTTTTTATTTTAATTGAAAATACTAAGCGAAAATACACGGAAAATAATGAACGTGGTCGTTTAATTAGTCTTAATTACTTAGGAGAAACTAGAAAAGCATTATTTCAGGTATTTTGTAATTTTTCAATATAATCTACTTTTAGCTCGATACACGTTTCACAGCGTTTCCCAACTTTTTTAAGCCGCTCAAAAAGTAGGATTTCGAAGTACCTCAAAATAGACAACTGTTTCAACGATGACCTCCTCGTCCGACCTGAATCGTTTTCCGCTGCACCAATTTTTCCAGTTCGGAAATATAAAAAGTTACCAGTGGCCAAAACTGATGTATATGTACGGTGGATGTTGCAATAATTCGAAATTTAATTCCATAATTTTCGTCATCAAAACTATTCAGGTATGCATCCGTGCATTGTCTTGATGGAAGAGTTTTTTTTCTGGGCCAAATGAGAACGCCTTTTCTTTATTTCTTTGCTCAATCGGTGCAATTAGGACGCTCAATAGTCTCCGTTTCTTGTTCGTCCTTTTTACAAGTAATCATTGTTGATGATTTCGCGTGCATCCCAAAAATCCGTGGACATAACCTTGTCGGCCTATTTCATCGTCTCCGCCTTCTTCGGAGCCGGATCACCTTTAAATACCCATTTTTTCGACTATTCCTTTATCTCTGAAGAGTAGTAGTGTATCTACGTATGTTTCGTTCATACTTATGTATCGACGCAGAAAATCGTGAAAGACTTGCGGCGAACAAGTACCACACTAGCGTCCGAATCGATCACACGCAAATGCAGCCCAATTTCACGTGCAAAATTGAGAGTACTGTACCTTGTGATATGCCTGTGGCCTCAACTAACGTATTTCGCGACCTTTGAGTCGTCGATCGCGGTCAAAACCACATCGTGGATTTTGTGACTCATTTCGGAGAGAGTCACTTCCACCGGACGTCCCAAAGGATGTTCATCATTTGTGGATTTATTTAAACTCATTTACCCAATTGTAAACAGTCGCAAACAGAAGGGCAGATATGCAGTGAGCTACATCCAACTCGGCTTTGATCTCTCCTCGGTGTTGTCTTTTAAATGGAAGTGCTTAATCACTGCATGAAACTATTTTTTCCCCTTTTTCTATATAAGCAAAAGTTTTTTCCTTTAATCGAGTATGAAATGGAACCACGCGATGGATATGGCTTTAGAGACTTTAGAGGATCGAGATGGTACGATGGCTAACGTACTGGCTTCAAACCCAGAAGGTCCGGGTTTGAATCCCGACGGTGGCAGATATTCTTCAGTGGTATCCCGATCCCTACTTGAAGTGCTTTGCGGAGAGAACTTTGAGTGTGTTCGCCGTCCGGCGGAGGGGACGATAAGCTTCGGACCTCTTGTCGCCTTTCGTTAAAGGTAGGCTGATTCCGACGCCGGGTTTATCTCCACCCTTCATCCTTTCCTGTCCATCCATAATGACGCAAATAACCTTAGCTGTCGGTCGCCTCCCCTAAATACTACTACTTTAGAAACTTAAAATCAGTCTATTAAGAGATGTGTTTTACTAAAAGCAAACCTTGTCCGATACTACGAGCGCCATCTTTTGGGTTTTCTAAGGACTTATGGAACGATTTGTATATAAAATAGTACACGCCAAAGTCTGCGAGGTACAACCGAACCAGCCACGAACTGCCTATCTCACAGTAAATCACTTTGCCCAGTCTCTACGGCATTATTGTGGTTTAAGGGTTTCCGATGGGAGTCACTTTCGTTGTATACTATGTTATACTTATTTGCATAACGAAAGTAGTGGTTGGAGTTCATAAAGTACATTACAAATGAATGTACACATTTTACACAAATGAACAATAGCAAAAATGGTGAATAACTATACGTGTACTCGATAAATAAGGTTCAATATTTACAAATTAAATGTAGTTACCTGAACATAAATAAGACAAAGTTATTTCATAGATACATGAAATGCTCGGCTCAGGAAAGGCTCTCATTGATTGCTAAAAGAATTTCTTCTGCCGTGAGTGCTCAAGGATATTCTGAAAAGGTACCTTACCGCAACTAATGTCAAACTGCTCAGGTATACACCGACACTACAATACATTGGAATAAAAAAAATAGGGTGAAGAGCGGGAAAATGTGCTCAGCATTCTCATAGACATAGACAGGACCTGCACTCACGCAGATAACATTTTCGAAGGCAACAACACGAGGCAAGAATCAAAAAAAGGTCATCGCCCATGATTTTCGGTTGGAGGCGAGCAGGAGGGGGGAGAGTCATGTGAACGGAGGAAGATGATGAAGGGAGAGGGCCCCCGTTGGTCGAAGGGAAGGCATTACTAACGACTCCAGTTCCCCCCGAATGAAAAACCAGGACGGCGAGCGCTTCCGCGGTACTTGAGCCAGTCATCGCCGCATTGGAAGAATTGACCGGAGATGAAGTGCAAAGGGTGCGGGAGAGAGTGCGCCGACCCGACTCATACGGAAGTCGCCGCTTCGTCGTTGTGCGGGTGGAAAACACTAATGAGAGGAGGAGCGGCCGACGAGAAAAGCGGGCGGCAACACCCGGGGAATAGGGGGACGGGAGCGAGATATAACGGCGGAGCACAAAGGCACACAGAACACGACTGCGACGCGGGGCGGCCACCATCCCTCCTCTCCTTGCCCACATTTCCTCAAAATTAAGCAGTCCTCCGCCCAGCCTTCCTTTTTCAGCCTTAATATTTTCGCGACGTCGAGAGAACAAGGGTGCGGGATTGGATAGCCCGGATGTAGCCTGGGAGTTCATCGGGGATGAACAAGGGCGGTAGACGGCTTAAAAGCGGGAGTGCGTGGGAAGGAGGATTGGTGCGGTCACGGAAGGCGAGGTTTAACGTGTTACAAATGTCCCCTCTGGGGAGACGACGAAACCCTATAAATCTTTTATCAGCTCCCATGCCTCACGACATGGTTTAGTAGAATGTTTCGAAGCGAAAAGGATGAGCAGAAGTCGTGTGCGTTCGGCGGGGATTTCCACACTTTTAGCGGCAAGTGAGAGAAGTGGATACCGATTGCGGAGGGAGGCAAGGAGGACACATGAGCGATCGCTTTAATTTAAATTCAATTCAATTGTGTGTGGTAACGAAACAATGAAAGCAAAGAGTTTCTTATTACGGTTAAATGTATAATTCAGAGAGAAAAACGGTTGATATAGTGGAAAGCATCAGGGGGAATTCAGAATGTCTCTGGTTGTGAGTGGTTAAAAGAGGTGAATAAGAGAAATGAAAAATAATGTCAAGTAAGGTAGAATACTCCTACGGCATCATTTACGTGGTTCATTTGCATTTACGTGGTTGCGAAACCAGCCAAGTTCTGTACACATGTTACGCCATGAAAAGTGCATCGTTGTTACAAAAAAATACAGTACATTTCTTCCTCCTATTTAACGTCCCAATATATAACCCTTACAGCTCACTTTTCTCATTTTTTAATTCCAATATATTCATTCTTACATTTTATCTCTGTTACAATGTTTCCTTCCATTGCTATTTTAATCAACAAAAATCCACATCAACATTCAAAAGATAGCAAGTCTCCAAAGTGAATAACAGTCAAAAGCGAGCAAATCCACGTTTAACGGCATGAAATGAGTCTTTTACGAAGATGATCGCAGGTTTTTTTTAACACGGAAGCATAAAAAAAACATGTGGCGACAGATTTACGCATCTAATTATCAATACATAAAATCTGGAGAAGATCGGAGAACACATTCACGAACACACGAGACCAACTGTGTTGATTCCGTCGATTATAGACGTGCGCGAATAACCCGGCAGACAATTGGAAGATCTGAACCAAGTTAGGAATTCAATCATGCAGAGACTGCTTCGCGGCTCGACTGACGCAATTCCATCTCCTCACAGATGTCACCCCGTACGTGTTGAGTGATTCTCACACCTGCATCCCCAAAGGGTGGAACCCCATGCCGTTTCTCGAATGAGGACGCCGGTGGCGCTGGTCTGTGAGAGCCGCGTGCCGCTCTCGATATACACCACGCCGGGCGTCACCCGCGAACCTCCGCTCGCTCAGCGCGTTAACCCAGGGCCCAAGACACGTCATTAACAATTCGGCCAGGCGGGTAGACGTCCACAAAGCGCGAAATTAGGAGCGTAAACAAGTGAGGAGGGGTGGGAGCGTGGGGCGTGATTATATTCGCCTGATAACGATCTCGCCCCCATTTCAACCAGATGGGGGGGGGGCGAAGAGGGGCTCGGAGTCGGAGAGGGATTTCTGCGCACGCCCCCCAACCCCCACGCCCATCCGCCTTAAGCCCTCACTGGAGAGAGAGTGAGAGAGGTAGTTTCCCAGACACCGCGGGGTCGTTTGAAATATGAGCCGGGCAGGATCTCGAGAAAGGGAATTTTAAAAAAATTAAGAATAAAAAACAAAGACCGGGCAAGTTGAGCTTTCCCTGCGACCGTTTCCTAATTTCACCAATTTCCGTACCCGCGAGCAGGAGGCGGGAGTGGGGCAGAGGGTGAAGAATTGGGTGGACGTGAATTTACGAGCTGAGAGGTCAAACATGCCCTCGGAAAGCCCTCTCATTTTCTCATAAAGTCCTCTTTCTTCCACCCCCGTCCGCGTAATCCCGCGGGGAAATAAAGAATCTCATCCCCGCAAGCCCGCACATGGTAAATGGACGCACACTCACTTGAACACACAACCACAATAAAACCTACCGAATAAGGGGTGTGGAAGGTAGGAAGCAGAGGGCGAGAAATGTACCGAGCCCCGAGCGAATACACCGACATCTCTGCCTCAGGGAGGAAAACCTCGGAGATGAGAATATGCGAGGGCCACAATTGTGTTAACGCACACGCATCAACTTCCCCAAGAACGCGTCCATATTCTTCATTATCACTCCCCTTTCGCGGGTAACCCCGTTACAAAAGTGGAATATCTCGACCGCGACGCGGGGAGGGAGAGGATGAGGGTATGCCTGAGGGTGGTGGAGGTCGACAGGAACGAGAATAAGGAGTAATAAACCATATATTAATCATATTTAAACAGATAAGAAATGGTACGCCAACACAGAGTTCACGGGGCTGCGAGAGGGGAGTGGTTTTTGAGGAACCGCATCCATTGCGTGGGATTCCTAGAGACACCGAAGGATATACACGCGATTATCCAACACTAAATTTTATCCAGGCACGACCAAAGTTTTGATGCCGCACCATAGTTTCAGGTTTTCCACGGTAGGGCTTAATGACGATGTCCAACATCGAAACCATGGCCGTGTCGGAATAAAACTTAAAGCGAGAGATTGCTCTTCTGTGTTGCTCTTTCAAAAGTTCTGAGAGAGTGTGAGGAGGGGGGGAGCGGAGTGGAGGGAGGAATTGGGTGCGATGGAGCGGAATGGACGGCAGATGGGAGGCCGTGCGGTGGGAGAGAGGCCGTCGAGGAGGGCTGCGAAGGGCCGTGTGCGTGCGTTTTGGTGTGTGTGTGTATGTTATGAGTGCGGGGGCAGAAGGGAGAGGAGAAGGAGAGGAAGAAGAGAGAGACCTGGGGAGGAAGATTAGGAGAGAATTGCGAGGAGTGTGAGTCGGAAAGAAGGTTCCGGAGGGGAAGCGTGCGAGAGGTAAGAGTGGCGGCCAAGGTGGGTGGAATCGGGAGGGCGGGTGTGAGGGGGGATGGGAGACGTGTCAGGTGAGGAGGCGGGGAGGGCACGTGGGATGGGAGGGAGGGAGGGAGAGGAGGAATGGGGATAGAGGGGGGATGTGGGAGTGGGATGGGTACGGCTGAGGTGGTCGGCTGGAGATCAATACTTTGAAAAGGGAGAGAAGGTTGGGGGTGGGGAAAGGGGGGTGGGGGGCGCCGTGGAGTAGGGATCTGTATGGGGGTGGAGGGAGGGAGGTAAGGGGGGGGGATTGGAAGGGCGAATTTGCTGAGGGGGTCGGAGGGGACGTGGGGGTGGAGGGTGAACGGTTGGTGAATGGGAAGGTGGGTGAGGGGATGGAGGTGGAGAGAGAGGGGGTGTGAAAGGGTTGTTGCCGGAGAGAACGAAGAGTTGCGCGACGCCTTGGGAGAAAGAGGGAGGGATGTGGGTGGTGGAGGAGGAGGAGGGGTTAAGGGTCCGGGCGTGGGTGGAGGTGGAAGGAGGATTTTGTCTCGTGCCCGCCGCCGATTTTTTTGAGCAATGAACGCACTCCGCGTGGACGCACTACGCTTTCATTATTCCCCGACCTCCGCACTCGCGGCACGAGTGGAGAGCGCCCGACGGAGTGGGGGATTCTTGAAAGCGACTCGCCACTGCCGTTCTCTCCCTCCGCTCACACGAGCGACTCGGGCGAGGACCGCGGCCGAGTGAAATGAGCCAGGAGGTGGTGGGGGGGGGGGTAATGTTGGAGGTGGACAGTCGAGTTTAAGAAGTGACACTTTTCACCCTCTTCCTCTCTCTCTCTCCTACCACCTCGTGTTTCAACCTTCCCTCTTGAGGTGAGCCAGGAGTACTCGAATGGAATGGCCGTTGGATATTTTTCTCGCCATAAAGAGTATTATCACGAGTATTTCCTGAGAGGAGCGGGATACTTCATGTGAAAACCGGGCAGCATGCAAGGGGGGGGAGGGGGGGTGGATTCACTTCCTTCGCCGTTCTCTTGAGGAGCGAAAACAATTCGCGTGGCGGACATATCGAACTTCCACGCTCAGGGAAGTTCGATCTGTTGGATATTAAATATATCACGAGGGGTCACATTTGTATTTTAGAGAGTTGACCGTCGATAAATACAAAGGAAAAAGATGGCGTTTTTGGAGGGGTATTTATTTTTTTTGCATTCGAAAAACGACGCGTGAGCAGAATGCGAAATTTTAGAAACCTCCCAAATGGCTGTCTCGCGTCTGATATTGAGTTTTTGTATCATAAATCTTGTTTCCATCCACCATAGGCAACCATTTGGTGTGTGTTTTCAAATCCAGAAATAACCGCAAGTGGATTGCTATTGCTAATTATTACGCATCACATGGACAAATGATGGATGGTAAAATAGATTATTAATTTTCATGTTTGGCTATTTCGAGAAATTAGCTAAATAATCTAATATCAATATATATATATATATTTAGTTTTTTTATAGTATTTTCTTAATTACATGAGTTTAGATTAAATAAATAGTTTAAAGCATGTTTTTAATCGAACTTATTTTGATATGGAATGAGATTTCAAGCGTTATTTCCATTACCTAACGTAGTTATCACTTAGGTAGATTATTAAACTTTTGCAAAAAATCTCTCCATCTTTTTTCTCGCTATATCTTCAAAAATTAATGGGTCCTCTCCCATTTTTTCTGATGGATAAAAATATTTTTTTTATCTTACAAATGAATCGATAAGGAAAGTTTTCTATTTCCCATTACCTCCCTCTTCACTTGGTGTTACTATCTTGAATTTTTATCGCTGCTACGAGATTTTTTTAAGCCAATCCAAAGTAATTAAGATATCGTGACAATGTCCGCCATTTCATTCTCCGAGTACTGTTATACCTTAGCGCTGCCAAAAATCGAATTTTCAGCACGAGACGAAAGACGCTTTTCATCTCTCCATGATAAAATCGATTATGCCAAATTATTTAAGGCAGCGGCGCGAGATCGTTAAAATTGATTGAATCATGGGTGGCAGATATTAAACGACTGAAAAGAAATTCAAAAAATTCCTTTAATTATTCCCGTCTTTAAGGTTTAAGCAGAGGGGCGCCGCGCGAAATCCTGCATAATGTTCAAAAGCAGTTCGATTTATGTGCATTTTAATTAACTTCAGACCCTTTCCGCGGGCAACTCGACTCACATGCTCTTTCTGCGGCATGTTAATTTTTTGAAGAAGCATCGTGTTATTTAAATTGCCTCATTATAAAGTCAGAGCAACATTCTCCTCACTTTATTAAACTGTCAACACAAAAAGAATCTCTAGAAGGGAACCATTCTTGTAGATACTTGCAAATGCGCACACCACCATTTTCGTGCAGCAAGAAATCCCGCCTAGAATTTATTCCCAGAGCTAATTATGCAATAAATTGACAAATTAAACGATTAAATTTTACATATGGGTTTTATACCAATATAAAATAAAAAATTTAGCATAAAAAAGTTACCTATGCTATCCTAATTTCTTCCTCTTTAAATATTCAGCCAACGAGGAATATTAAAGAAATTTGAAAATATTTTAATTTCACATTCTCTCCAGACGGGCTATCGAATTATTCAAAACCATTTTGTAAAACAGCCAAGGACCGGTGAAAGGGAACCACAGCGGATGAGTTACCTGGTACTCTTGCACTTAGGTGTAAGTTTTCATCGCCGATAGTTTAAAAAATATGCGAAGTATCGTCAGAAAGAAAGATGGAAAGACCCGGAAAAAAAGGCGAAATCGTCCGATTAAATTTTTAATTCCTTCGTCTAGTTTTTTTTTAATTCTTAACTAAATGAACACGTTTTTACACATAGATGCGCTCGTGCGAATTTTAGTTCCAGCTTCTTTCACTCTTTTGCATATTTCATTACTATTCCATGATTTTTGCGTGTGGTTATTCCTACGTCTGAATCCTAAGTGAATTCCCTAACACTAATTGATTGTTAGTGCTATTCCGACCCTCTTCCGAGTTCTGGCCGAAAACCGCCTCAATATTATAGTGCCCAATCCATCCAAGGGATGGATATCACGCTGTTACACTGAGGACACTCGGAGCGTATTTCTTAAACGGCTTACTAATGACGACGTCGCTCCACCACTCTTACCGCGCTTGAATTTCTCGACCACAGTATCCGTTAATAATCGCAAAATTCCTATACTATGCCTGCTAACCTAAAGAAAACAGTTCTCTCTTCATGTGTTGCATTCTGTGAATTCATAAAGTCAGGTTAATTGTAATTTTTTTCCACTGATGATGATATCAACAAGGGAATCGGTAAGAGTATTATGGAATTCGCTCCCGCATTTTAATCGCAATTCTCCGTCGATAATCTCCTTCCGACCAGAGGAAGTAAAGTACAGGACCTGTATAATCCTTCAGGGGTCACCTCAACCGACGACTTTTCTGCGACTTTAATTCCATTTGTTCCCACCGCTTTTCTAATCCAAGACTCATATCCACTTGTTTAAGACTGGTATATAGTACAATGGCAATCGTGATTGAATGGCGATAAGAGACAATTTTATTTCAAGAGAATGTTTCTTTTTTATTTGACCTTTTCACAAAAAATTTTGCATATTCTTGACAGATAGTCTATATTTATTTTAAAATAGCAAATTCTGTTAATGCGGATGACATACATCTCGCAAGAAAATTACAATAACTTAATTTCTAGAAATTGTCATGCGTTCATCAACTACCATCATGGCACCCCCATTTAAATAGAACATACTCATACCAAGTCAAAAAGAATTAATCTTTCAGCGCGAAATGAATACTCATATTAGTGTTTATAATGAATCACTGATGTTTCTTATTTTTTTCATGTAATTTTTTCTTCGTTTCAATCTTAAAGGCAAAACATACGGTATTCTCCATAAATTATTGCTATCACAATTCCTTCTCTCTAGGGTTTATGTCAAAGATAAGTAAACTACGTTCCATCAAGTCCTAGTCCAGGTTGCTAAAATTGTCATGCCATCCCCTCACCAGGACAGATCTAAATATCCTTCATGGATATTATTATTTGGTAGTCTAATTATTTAAAGTAGGTTTTTGTATGAACGCAGTTTGAAAATTCACACATTTCTAACCCTCACTTAACAAGGCAAAACCTGACACCCCACTCTATTGTAAACTGTTTTTCAAATCCGAATATATTCTATTTTCTTTCATTCCGTCCAGCATCCCTATAATTTTCTTACGCCATTCTGTTTACCTAACATCCTCTCCTCTATCACAGCCACCAGTCGCGTCTTTTCCGCCTTCTTCAGAATTCTCCCAACAACGCTCTCCCTTACCACTCCTATTTCTACAAAGTAGCGAAAGATATTTGTAACTATTGGTGCTCTTCTGGTTAAGGCAGGCTTTGGACAGATAAAGCAGATAACAATGGTACAACAACACATTTACTTGCATGTCCTAACAAAACACAACCTCACAATCGACACCAAAACAACCCACTTCTCAACACCCCATACCTATTTCCTCCCTTCATTCCGTCCAATATGTTTATATCAATTTCTACCCCTTCCTCGTTAGCCTAACTTTCTCTCCTCCATCACAGAGGGAAGAAAGTTAGGTAGCTTGCCAATCAAAATGTTTTGCATCCATCTTTCTTGCCTCCTCTGGGTTTCTCCCAACAATTCCCCATCCTCACCCACTAAACCAGCAGTTCCTCGCTTGTTTTCCTTTCTGTCCCCTTCAGCTCCTCCATCCTTCTCTACACACATATTTCAAAAGCCTCCAATCTATGCCTATCATTCCGCTTCAATGGCCATATTTTTGGCACTGTAAAAAGCCACACTGACAACCTTCTTTGCCTGACGCAATTCTCCGTCTTATGTCTCTACCATTTTGGTACAGAACTCTTCCGACAAATGCTAACTGTTCCACCTGCTCTAGTTCATAAACTCCTATTCTAATATCTAACTTGTATTTCTCTTTCTTGACAACTGCATCACCTTTGTTTTGTCTATATTGCTTCTCATCTGGTAAATTAAAACTTGATAATCCGCAAACCTAACTGATTTTATGAACGCCTCACCGATTTTCATTGCTATCTCCACTCCTTCCCATGTTATTTTAACCATTTCTTTCAAATAGACACTGAAAATTACGCGTGATAATGGATAGGCCTGCCTTATTCCTCTCACAGTCCTCCTAACACAGTCCATCCGGATTTTCCATCCATCACTCGTACATGCGCAGTCTGAGATATGGGGATTAGTAATTATGTACAGGTTACGGATAATTAGCCTATCCTTCCAATCTACTCTTAACTTCAGTATTTTTTTCAGTTTTTTAATTCTAACTAATTTACTCTATAAAAAGCCTTCTCAAAATCAATTAAACAAAATAAATATTAGTAATCTCATTAATGCTATTATCACGTGCACCTTTTCCCTTCCTGAACCCAAATTGACCATCCACAAGTTATCATTTATTGATATTCTTATGTTTAATTTATCTAACTAGTATATGTTTAATTTGTGTCTTAAGACACGTCTCTTAAGTAAAAAAAACCTCGTATAACATCTCCTAGACCTGATGAAAGAGATTTTTTCGCAATTCTAAGGTTCTAGAAACGCTTCCCAGTCACTCGATTAGGGGGGGAGAAAGGAATCGTAAATCCCAATTCTGCTCCGTTTATTAAAGACAATAAGTGTGCGTCTACCTCCAAATTTCAGACGAGCCCTAATTACCACCTCTAATGAACATTGCTAATGAATTCATCTGTCAAACCATCCCCCCCCCCACCGATTACCAACCAATCCTCATTCACCGTAATTGTGTACGTGGCTCATAAAATGTGATCCGCCATAGAATTCTTCTAGAAATTCGGTTTTAAATTAAGTTCGATCTTCTAAAATCTCGGCTAGTATTTTTTCGGAAATTATCGACATAAAAACTGCTTACTATGTCGCATTCGCTTCGTAATTTAGCTGATCCTATTCATCATCATTACCTCATTTGGGGAAAACCATTTTCAAGGCACCGCTCCTCGCTCACCTCGAACGCCTTTGCGTCGAAGCTTTGACCTATCTAAATCCAAATAAAATTTAGGATTAGCCACCTGCGAGAACGGCGTCCGCTGGACTGGCGGTATCGGCGGCCATTAGCAGCGTTCTGAATTAAAAGCACACAACTCTGTGAGCTACCTCACGTTTCAGGGCTCGAAATGTGGCTGGCAGGCTAAACACAGAGGAAAAGGAAATGAGGTTTGCACACTTCTGTACCAGGTTGCACAATTACGAAATGCTCAAGTGATTGTAGGGAATGAGTCTACGAGTCAAATGAAAGGAACACGGGACTGCGCCAGCGATTGTCCCCGTTAATATGGTCCTTTCAACAAATTAACACACAAAACGTGATCGCCGACATCCAATGGGAAGAAAGGGAGCCAGTGAGGAGGTAAAGCGGGGGCGGGGGGCGGCCCTCTGGACAGGAACTGAATGTGTAACAAGGCATTATCGTTCTCAAAGAAACTCAGTGACTTGTGGCTTTTCAGTGATAAATATACTTCCATCAAATTATTTCATTTAATGACAAAATGTTGAACTAATAATACAATATCCCTTTCTCTCCCTTCCTCTCAGTGTTTTTAAAATGTAGAACGTATTAGAAATTGTTTTAGGCGTGGTAGTATTTCGTGATTTAAAATAACATTAACACTTTGTTAATTCCACATGACAATGACACCACTTTATAACATTACTCAAACTAAATTAATCACTTTATTACACGACTCGGGTTTCATTGCTGTGCAAAAACTTTAACTACAGGTTACATATAGTATACTCGTAAAAATACTAGAAGGTGTTGCGCAGCAACGGAACCTGGGTTGTGTATTTAAGTTTGATTGTGGAATTAACGAAGTTATTGAGTTTTAAAATGTTAAACGTATTGTCAGATCACAAGTACGGATAGCATTGAAAGAGAAGGGTAATGACTTGGAAATTAATATTTCCAGGAAACCAAGGACGCTTATTTCGTAGAGATTAATAGAATATTGCCATGTGTAAATATTAAAATGAATATGGAACAAATAAATGCATAGTGTGTGGGATAACATTTAGCAAGGGTATATGAAATAATTCAACTTATTACTGGTACCACTTTCATCCACTGACTATTTACGAAGGATGTTAATGAAAGGTAAGTATTAAAATATTAAAATAGCTTCGAATGAATATATCAATCTACTTTCAACTAATTGTAGGAAAATATATAATTTTTTATCCTCCAGAACAGTATCCATATATGACTTCTAATTGAAACGCAATAATTCTAATTAAAACGCAACAAAAACTGCCTAAGAAATTTTATTTAACTGATTATTTAAAAGAAAATCAAAATAAAATCTAATACACTCATTGCAACTCTATGTAATTGGCTCAAACTTACATGTTCCTCCCCGTGAAATTTCACTGAAAGAATCTTTCAAGGCATGCAGCTGTGAAATTCTCGAATATCGGCATACATGCCCTTCGCGCCGTTCCTTTTCTGGCCGCGCAAATTCAAAGGATATTGATTTTATGTTTTACCAGGAAACTTACTCTTTTTTCACTAATTTCTCCCATTGTGTCCTGCCCACGCATGCCTCTTTCGCCTGTGCCGTACTCATAAATTGTTTCTTGCGCGCTCCTCTGTTCTTGAGAATCCTAATATTCTGTTTTGACAATATCTTCGATCTCATCCATTCATGACTTCCTTGGTTAATTTTTTCTCTCCTATTTTCAAACTATTCACTCTTCTCTCAGGTATCCAACTCTCATCCAATCTAAACGACCAATCCAGCGTAGCACACTTTTTCAAATTTTTATGTTGCTGGCGCCTCCAATTCACATTCATAAACCACTAATTTCTCACCATATCTCTCCTAATTTGACCACCAAACAGCCCTCGATCATCAAACCCCACCACTACTACACACCCACTTAATTTACTCAACAATTATATTGACTATGTGTGTGTATATATATATGTATATATATATATATATATATATATATAGCCAGCATTAATGAATATGCCTCGTGTGTGTATATATGTATATATAAAAACCATAAACACAGTAATCAACCCGAAGGTCGGTTTAGTAGGTGAAGGTAGAGCTCACCCATGTACTAAGCCCAGGCGTGTGAATATTCACACATTCCTTTCCCTGTGCCGGTTATGGTTTCCCAGGAAGATCTGGTACCCGAAAAATCAACTAGCTTGGGTGGAACTGCAGGTGCCCAGAGTGCCTTGCCCGGGAATCGAACCCGGGACCCTCCAACCCTAGTAGACTACCGCGACCCACATATATATTTTATTTATACACACACACACGAGGTATATTCATAAAGTAAGAGTCGTTTGCTTATATTTAAATAATGGCGCTTTTTGACACAGATTTACTCCTGCAGCGCCATCTACTGATTCATTGAGAAGCTATAGCAGCATTTGTTTTATTTCAGAAGTCGTTTGCTTGTCCGTGCATGCAAACAACAATATTGCGACAATCGTTGATCCCATCAGCGGTGAAGTGCGTTCTGTCATACGATTCTTGTATTCAAAAGGATTTGTCGGCTACTGAAATTCATCGGGAGTTATCCCTAGTTTATGGACCTACAGTTATGAGTGACGGAATGGTTAGACAATGGTGCCGTGATTTTAAAAATGGGCAAATAAATGTCCATGATGAAGAGCGAAGTGGCAGGCCCAGTATTCTGACCGATGAAATTATTTCGCAAGTGGAACAAAAACTGTGATGTGATCGTCGATTAATGGCCTGACTGAACAATTTCCTCAACTTGGACGCACTACTGTCTACAATGTTGTCACAATTTATCCATTTTTCCATTTATTTATCCATTGTTTCGGCTAGTTTACCAAACGGTACACCCTGACGTCGAAATTATATCCTATTTTCATCAAACACTTCCATTTATATTTTGAGTATATTTACCATAAGTTTCATTTTCTCTATTACCTTACCAAAGATAATCGAAGGTGTTTGTTGATCTTGTGAGATCTCAGCCTGAAAAACTGTACAAAAGGCGCATAGTACAGCGTTCTTGAATATACTTGATCTACACATTTACTTCTCATACTTTATTAAATGTGAAATTTGAACAGCCATCGTGATATTTCGTTCATTTCACGTCTTCACTCCATGTTTTATTCAAAGCAGCATATACTGATTCATCCCTCTTATAGCATTTGATAATTGCTCATTCACTCCATATTCTCTCAGAAATTAGCTCAACTTTCCCTTATTTACCCTACCTTTATCCAAATGAGCAAATATCAAATTAACGTTCATTTGCACAGCCATGTATATCTCGAGTACTTGACGAAGGGTAAACATGCATGTACGCAGTCATATGATCTACATAATTTACGGCATAAAATGGCATTTTATTTTCCTGATAATCTTCAATGTTACTTTCCGTACTCTTTCAAACAATTTACGAGTATGAGCACTATCCTATGGACGAAACCATGGACGAATTGGTCAATAATTCTTTTATTTCACCTTAATTCTCTTCCCTTTATGCAAATTTATAACTTATCGCGTTATTTCCACTCTTTCTTACGACTAATTTAAGCAAACGTAACATAAAAAAAATCACAAATACGGGTATTAAATAAATTACATCCACTTTCCCACATTTTGTTTCATATACCATATATTCCATATAACCTTGCATTTTGCCCATTTTTTAACATTATTACATCTGTCACAACCTCAATTTCACTTTTATCACTTTTATTAACTTCCCCAAAGTCACACTCTCTTGCGTTAGGCTCACTTCCACACACTCCGTAGATATTATTCAAATCCTCAAACTACTCTCTTCAAGAGTTTATAGCTCCATATTTATACCACCATCTTTATTCTTCATTCCATTTATCTCTTCACTCACTCCTTGCTTTGCCCTTTGTACCAATTACCAGGAAGCTTCTTATTTCCTTCAACGTCAATCTGTATTTTGTTTTCTTCTTGCGTCAATATTTTTTTCTTAATTTACTGAATGACATTTTTGCATCAAATCGTTTGATCTTTTCTAACCTCATCCGCCATCCACCAAGCTACCTAGCCTCCAGTCGCAATTATCGTCTAATATGTCTCTTTTTGTCCCGGCATATCTTTCATTCCTTCATTTTACAAGGTATCATCTTGCGTTCACCCGACCGAACCTTTTTCACTGCCTTAAACATTCAATGCACTTTAAAATCATTCCTTTGAAACTTACCCAAGCATTATGTATACATTTACGATGGAATTTTTCCAGTCTGATTCAAGCCCAGATTCCCAAGTATGCATTCGTGCTACCTTCTAATATTCTTTCTTTGAAGATTTCCGACTTCCGAGATTTATTCTCAGTTACAAATTCAATCTAAATTTCCGCTTCTACACACACTCTTTCCCTAGAACCACTTTTGAGAGGAGTAACAGTGACCTATTTCATATTATCTAACCCTCTGTAGCCTCTTGTCCTTCACTAACGCTTGGCCACTCCACAAATATAATTAAATCAATAATTCTCCTCGAGCCACTCCTATTCCATGTATTCAAATTAATAGATTTATGTTCAAACATGCATTCGAGGCAAATATGTAATCTTTTCTCAATGCCCTTATGCACCAAGTCCTCGCAATTACCGTTCGGCTGGAGGTCACGAAATTGCCCTACCGCTTTTCAAAGGCATTCTCTTCTAAAAGTACCAAACCATTCATTGCCCCTAGTGCGATTACTCTTTTACTAGGTTTACATTCATTAATACTCCTCTAGCATTTTCCCAGAATATCAACATTCACACTTTCAATCTTGGCAAGCAGCGGAATTTAACGAGTTACAGTTGCAAGTCTTCGACTGCTAAATTACTAATGAAACCACTACAGCCTAGGGTACTCGTGTTACGTACTCGCGTCTTAGACCTTTCATTCAAAGCTAAGCGTACAATCTGACTGAAATATCAACTCCTGATTAAGGTGTCAAACCATTACCAATGCAATAACATAATATTATTTTGGCTTTGTGTTACGCAGTCGTATGTATAGGGCACTCATTCTTCACGCAATATTTTCACCCCAATCTCTTTCTCCTTTTCATGCACACCTCTGGCTTTCAAGTAAAATAGTCTGTGTAACACCGTCCGTCTCTCGACGGGCTAATCAAATACGACTGACGGCGTCCATCACGCCTTCGGTCGTTTGAGGAGCTAAACTGACTATTTTTTGGAAAAAGAATGATATATTACCCTCCAGTGTGGAATGATGTACCACCTTATCGGTACGTTTTGGCATATTTTTGCCGACAATCCGAAAGGAAAACCAACGCCTAGTGATACGTACGTATACGTACCTACGGCCCTCGTTCACTGTTCCAAATTAGCGGGCGCCCCAGCTGAAGAGACTGTTTCCAAATGGTGCTCCTATTCCACCTCTTTGAGACAGATGTAGGGTCCTGACATACATGGACGCATTTTCTATATGTTTATGATAATGGTTTTTATGTTTTCATAAAAATTTTTAATTTGAAGGTAAAAGAAACCTTTTTAGCTTTACTTTTTCAGCATTAAATCAGTAAAATTTCACTACAAAATGACGCGCATTGATGGTAAAGGATTCCATACTGCTTGACAGCTCATTTTTCGTTGCTCTTTTGTAAAACAAGAATTATTTCAACAATGCAAAACTCACCGAACTGCACTCGATGTCAACTCGAGGGTGAACTGCAGATTTCGGGCATGAGCACGCTGTCAGCGCCAGATGCGGCGAGTCGTAGACCTAGCTGGTGCGAGGAGAAGCAGGTAGGCGCGCCATCGTTGAATCGCTTTGGCTGAAAAGAGCAGGAAAAAAAACCGAACGCCAATCATGGCTGAATAATTCAATGAACTTCGAACAGAAAGAAATTTTCGAGAATCCCGAAGATTTTTCGGTCGGGTGCCCAAAAAAGAGAATTCCGACAACGAACTATAAATGCTTCCGCGTTAGTCATTCCATTTGCTCGCAGATGCACAGTGGGAGATGTGAAAAGTTTACCGTATCGCCGCCACGTCATTCGCATGCTTTCCGCGGGACTTGAGTTAGTGAACTGCCCCTCAAGTTGCACCGACAAGGTCGAATGAATTGAACGCTCTTCCACCGTGCAGTCGATAAATCACCCAGCGAGATAAATGTAGCCTCGCGGCGCGTCGGTGCTTCGTTGCCGCTTTTTTCCGGTAGAATTCTTTCGCGTCTTCGTTGATTGCCGGGTGGTTCGATCTCCAAATACGTCGCGGGCCCTGACGAACCGTTTTACGGCCCTTCGCAAAACAGCCCACGTGTTAAGAGGTAAAAAAAAAATTAAAGACTCCAACTTTGTATTTCGTGATAAAGCATACCGTTTCGTAAAATTATTCTAAATTTAATGACTAACTCTAAACTCATTTTCGATGGTATCCACGGAAATATCGGGCGTTCTCGGCCTGATGATATCATATTTGTAGAATATAAATGATACCCGCGTTAGCCAGGACCAACTACTGAACGGGTAAACACGTCAAATATTTATTAAGAGAACTGTTATCGGTATACTCGCAATCTATTTTAAACAAATGAATTTCCCACACGTTCAACTTTTTCTCCAAAGTTTATTTGGTGTCATGTTTTGATGCGTAATGAATCTCGCACGGTAATTCATTTTGTTAAATCTATATGTATTCAATCAACATTTAAAATACTCACAAAATAATATAAATAAAAATTTACAAACGATCTTTGAGCATGAGAGTGATGCCTATAGATTGAAACCAGTAGTACTTTAAATAAATTGTGAGATTGGAATATTGGTTTTTTTTTATTATTCGCAACAAATCAAGTCTATCTCATGACAAATTCACGCAATGCAACCATTCAAAATTTTACAGTCATGACGAGTCAAACGAAATAGCTAATAATAGAGATAGCTCTCATTTCGCTCAGAACATTGTATCGACGGGAAATTTATATATTTATTTTAAATAAGATTCATTAACACATCCAAAGGAACTGAAAAATATGCCGTGACAGTAACATTAAACGGAGTCATCCGCTAGTGCGCATTACAATGAAACGATTTCAAAGTGTAAGATTTATTGATTTTACCGCGAGCCCCATTTATACGTACTTATCCTGAAAATCTGTTTTAATTCCATGTAAAAATTTGGGTGGATAGGTATGCACTTTAAGACAAAAGCCAATGATTAATGACTAAGCAGCATATATAATTTATAAAAATACGAGGTTTGTCCGGAAAATATCCAGCCAAGCAATATTTGAGACAAAGAATCTACCTAGAACAATGAGACCTTAGTCCCCTTCGAAGTACTCCCCTTGGAAGATACTTATCTCAGCGTCTCTTCCAATTTTCAAAACAATCGGCGAATTCCTTTTTCGGAATGGGCATCGTCGCATTCTCCTTTATCTCGTGAATCGACTGTTGGGAAGACTGGGATTTGTTTCAGTGTCATAGTCGTAGACCCCTCTAGTTATGATATATTTTTTTTAATCGGAGTGATCGTTTGCGGTTTGGAGCATGTTTCCCGCAACTAAAGCAACAAATTCTCGACGTTTACGATATAAAAGAGAATGAGAGGAGGCTGCTGATGATCATTCCAAAAAAAGAACCTTTCCGATTGTTTTGAAAAGTGGGAGTGACGCTGGGATAAGTGTCTTCCAAGGAGAGTACTTCGAAGAGTACTAAGGCCTCATTGCTCTAAATTGGCTATTTTTCTCAAAATTGCATGGCTGGATCCTTTCTGAACAGATCTCGTATTGAGTTACGCAGGAGTTTATAAATTTCCAATCCTTGCAATCAATTGCAATTAATGTGTGTGAGCGAAATATTCGACCTTTTTTTGATTCGACCCTTATATTGGTATGCCAATATAAGGGTCGAATAATTCCGGTGGGTATTAGGTACATGAGGAGTGTTTGGGACGAAAATTAGAGAAAGGGTAAGGGATGAATGAGTTATGAAATAATATGGTTCGGATACCCCGGTAATTGACAGGAATAAAATGAGCGTGCTTTGCCGTTTTGGCCGCACTGAGATAAATGATGAGAGTCGAGTCATCAGACAGATATCTGCGAGAAGAGTGATTGGTTAGAGAGGAAGAGGTAGAGCTAGAAAGAAATGAATAAATAGGATTGATAAGAAACTCACAATGAGGCATAATTAAAGTCTCTATGTCGGGTATCAAAGAGCACGTATGGAACAATGTATTCATATGAAATAATATATGAAACAATGTGACGGAAGCAAAATGACTATGCAAGGAGAGTATGGGAGAAATTAGTTGAATAAGGAGTATTTTTTCGTGCCAAAATAAAAAGTTAACCTTATTTAGATTTCAAAGAACTTCGGAAAATGCCGTAACAGCTACTTTTACAGAGCTTTCCGCTGATTTGCTCTCCCAAATGTAGGAATTCTACAGCATAAAAATCATTCGCCTTGACCTGGGTCTTGATAAAGTTGTCTATCCCGAAAAGGATATGCGTTGAGGGACTCGTATATGTATTCATCGCTGGGATTGGTTGGCATACTGAAAACTTGTACAAGCTCCTTACTTGTACAAGTACCTTATTTTTTATTATTAAATATGTTTTCTTTATTTTACTTCAAATTCATAGGATAGGCATGTTGGACGGATGAAAGGACGGAAAGATTATGTAACATTAAAAGGGGCTGATTATAGTTCCAGATGTCAAGCTGTTTTCTGATAGGAGAGGCAAGGAAATGCATCTTTGTACCGCTGAATTATTTGTCCAAAAAAACCCACCTTGTCTGGTAGAACAAAATACTAATTAAATACACTCGCGGGGTGATTGCAAATCCGGCCTTAACAGTTTTGTATAAAACACGATATGTGAAAGAACAAATGATTGGTCGCTGCGAATTAATAAATGTATGAAAACGTTTGCACTCGTTCGATTGCAGATGTACATGCCGACTTCAGGTGGTGGGGCAAGTAGTAATTACTACCAGATCTAGAACAGAGCCCCAGATGTAGGCCCTCTTCGGTACGGGCCTGGGAATTAAATGGCCGGCCTGGGGATATAAGGTTAGCTGCGGGAAAAGCCGCCATTCATCAGACTTCGTGGGGCACTCTTCATGACGGATTTCTCATTTTATTCACGTGTCTGTTTAGTGTCTCGTGGGGCATTCAATTACGTAAAATTTCTCGGCCACGGACCTTCGAAGCATACCACGTAATAACATTTTCTTATACAAGTATAATGCTGAAAGAGCATATTAGTATCACTTTTTGAATGAATATAGCGCGAAATTCCAATACTTAAATCATACATTCAGGGCTCGCTTCAAAAAACTATAGGTCCTGGTAATTTAACCATGAGGAACCTTTCAATTACTATAAATGAGTTTCTGAATTTATGACATCTTATTGAGCAATATTTTTAGTAATTGGAAGTATTACATCCACGCGGTACCCTGCAAGCTTCTCCTAGAATATGCAGAAGGAAGTGCTTCCACAAAGATCAGATAACATTAAACTTGTACATTATTAAAATTTAGAGAATAACAAAAAAGTTGTGTTATTCAAACAATCTAGAAAAAATTTAAGAACAGATGCAGCATCTACCGTTTCTAAGTCTATAAGTTCTATCCTACGTATTCGTGACGGTCTATAAGTAATAGTAAAATTACAATGATATCATAATGGATAAAAACTAGGCTACCTAATGTAAATAATCATTTCATAACAGATTTTTGACTAATATTCTGAGTCATGTAAATTTAAAATGAAGGTACCTACGGTCGTGAAGCAATGAAAAATGAGATAATCGAAACCATAAACTTGATTGGCACTAGGTTTGTTTAAGGGGGGACGTAAAAATAAAGTTACAAGTAAGGAGAAAGATAGGGAACACACACTAGGTCACTTGGGTGTGCTTGGGAAACAGTGACCCACGTGTACCACAAACACACAAAAAATGCAAAATTAATAAGTCAGGAAACAAACTTAAATACAGGCGTGCCTTAAGGGATAACTAAATATCTCCGATAGCCAGTGTTGTATACGATAACGAGATATATGTATGCATGTATTTATGTAAGTGTATCATCATCATCAGTGTGAACAATAAAGGCCGAGACCGTAAACTTGACTCAAAGACAAACTCAAGTTTACGGTCTCGGTCCTTTTTTGTTTACACTGAGTCACGACCGTAGCTACGTTCATCGTACATTTACCAACATCATCCGTATTTCAGTCCTAGGATTGGTTTACTGCAGCCCTCCATTATTCTCATGCCAATGCCCTTAATCCTTGATATCCTCTCTGTTTTACGTCTTTCCTATGCACATGTCTCTTGGTCTTCCTCGTGGAATCTTCTCTTCTATTTTTCCTTTTATTATATTCCTAATCAATCCATTGTGCCTCAATGTGTGTCCAATCCATCTATTTCTTCTTCTCAGATTTTTCATTATAGTCCTATCCTTTTATGCTCTTCTATATACTTCCTCGTTCCATACTTTATCTGTCCATTCATTCTTCAGCTTTCTCCTCCAGGACCATGTTTCAAAGGCTTCTATTCTTCACTGGTCCACTTGTCCAATGTTCCAAGTCTCGGAACCATAGAGTGCCATGCTCCACACGAAAGTCTTGACGAAATGTTCCCTTGTTTCCAGGCTTATGTTCTTTGAACACAGTAATTGCCTCTTCTTCATGAGTGCGTTCTTAGCTTGGGCTATTCTTCGCTTGATGTCGGTCAAACTCCTTCCATCCCATGTTATGCTGCTGCCCAAGTAGATGAAGGGTCCCACTTGTTCTAGTTTCACCCCTCGAATTGTGATATCTGAATTCAGTTTCTCTCTTCCGCACACAAGGATTTTAGTTTTCTTCTTGTTGATGTTTATATTATATTCCCCCAGTACTTGATCCATAGCACTTAGAGTTGCTTGCAGGTCCTCTCGCCCTTCCGCCACTATTGTGATGTCGTAGATTATATCGGAGATGTCCCGTCATTTTGAATTTCGGGGATTCCTCGAAATCCTCAATTAAGGTCCAAAATAGCGAAAATCAAGCTATTCTTTTTCTGCTGGCTAATCCATGGGTACGCTTCCAGCATTCTAACATTATACTGTACTCTAGACTTGACGGAAGAGGGGCCAAAAACTCATAAAATATCCGAACGGCCCCTTGCATCGTTCAAGGGAGATATACCCAGGTAGTCGAGAGAATTTTTCCAGCCCTGGCGCTTGCACGTACACTTTTAGCATGCAAACAAAATCTGAACGAAACTAAATTTGTGTTAAATTCGTATATGTGGCGTTCATTATTACGACAGTGCCATAATACTACATACATAGTGTACGTTTTTTAACAACGTCGAAAAAATACGGAAGAGATTGAAAGAATTCAGAGAAATAGAATATAAATTGTAGTTTAAATTCCACCTCTAACAACGTGAATCTGTAGACTGACTTCGAGAAAATTCCCATAATGATGCATTCCCGACGAATTTTTTTAACAATGACAAAACAACTTTTTTCCTCGTTAAAACGGAAATCATTTATTCAATCCAATTATTCGAATTTTATTTCAAGAGCCATTTTTAATTTATGAATTCATTTTTAATGAGGGACTTTGCTCAGAACTTTTCTTTTTTCCAAAGCTTATGAAAAAGAATCCATTTATTATTTTGCGATTTTCCAACTTTAAATTGTTTAGGAAGCTTTATCTGTGCCTCATATTATCGTATTTTTCTGAGAACGCGATGACTAATTCATTTCAATTTCATAGAAGGTGATATTTCATACTATTTCACTGCATTAAAAACACGGTAATCAACCCGAAGGTCGGTTTGGTAGGTCATGGTAGAGTTTACCCGTTTACTGTATTATTTATGCTATATTAGTACGTATACCAATGCCCCATTTCACGTGATTGTGCTATTAAAATGGATGAATAATCACTTTGATTCTCATTTTTCCGTGGTTGTAAACCTTAATTAATAAATTAACTAATTTTCAGTTCTGAAGTACTGCCTCTCTATTTTTATTGCATGAGATAAAGCGTCCGTAGTCCGCAGACCATGAGATTACTGACTGGCCCCACCTTCAAGTAGTAGTTTTTATGGGAGACGACCGACAAATGAGGTCATTTGCGCCGTTAGGGTTGGACATGAAAGGATGAAGGGTCAAGAGAAACCCGGCGTCGGGATTGGCCTGCTCTTAACGAAAGGCGCCCAGGGGGGCGCAGCTTAATGTCCCATCCGACGGACGGTGTACTCTCCACAAAGCATCTCAAGGAGGGATCGGGACAACACTGAAAATTATCTCTCTCTGCCGGGATTCTAATCCGATCCCTCAGGGTGGGAAGCCAGTTAGACACCCGCACCATTCCAATCCCCCCCCCTCTTCAAGTTCCAGGTGATGCAATTGGGCATCCACACCTAAAATCCAAGTGTTGCAATTTTCTGGATATCACAGTGCTTAGTGGGAACGGAATTGGCCTTTCCACCGTATGTTAATTTCACATGCCGAAGGGTTCAAGGTTAACTCTGCTTTAGCCTGTCCAAGTCAATCTGAAGGTTGATTAATGTGATTGTTTAAAGTGAATCAGGTGTCCTGCATCTAAATATTTCTTACATTTGACCCAATCATAAATATATAGTTTACCTAAATTCAAAAAGATATTTCACACATTTCTCGAATGCGTCAAAATATAAGAGGCTAGGCAATATTCGACAACATTGGTTTTGAAAAAAGAATACGGTCGTGGGTTATGATAACATTAGCTCACGATCTTAATGTGTACTTATTTTTGACATCAAAACTAATGATTTTTTAAGCACAAATAATAACTTTAAACAAAAAATTAAATCTTTAAGGATCTAACTGAAATTTGGTCACGTTAATTATCATTAATAGTTAGTTCTGATAGCTCTCTTTGACTATCTCATTGCTCGTACATAATTCTCTGAAATCAAGAAAAAAAGACATGCCTTACAAGTGTTTGCACAAATACAGGTTTAACTAAAATCACCACCGTCATCATACCATACCTTCGTCCTATCCGTGCGTTGAACCATAAATTACTAATGCTATCAATGGTGGGAACGGGATAGGTCGGTGACTACTGTATTAATTTCCACCCCATGGGTCCGGGTTCAAATCCCGAATATGGCAGGGTTTTTTAGAGGCATCTATAGTTTTTTCATGAATGTATACTATGGGCGTAGATTAGAATAAATATGTTGATTTTGCATGGAGTCTTATTCTCTATTACGGGTGAAGGCCTAAAACGCCCTTGTGACGGCTTCTGGTGGTATTATGCAAATGTATCCCTACTTGGCGTTCTAAGAGGAGAGTGCTTCAAGTGGAGTACGCCGTCCGTCGGATTGGATGTTGAATTGTGGTCCCTTGGGCAGCTATTGCGAAGACCATGATACTACCAACGCCGGGTTTCTCGCCAACTTTCCTCCGTTCCCTGAACACCGTAAAGCTACCGAATTACCCACCAATCCCTCCAAAGCCGCAAATAACCTCAGCTGTCGGTCGCCTCTCGTCGTAACTACTACTGCTCCAATCGGTTGTTTTTGATTCATATGCGGGCGGGAGTATTATCACGATTCTGCTCTTCGGCAACCGGTTCTTGGCCAAACCTATATAAGCAACTCTATGTCGTTGGTTCCAATTACATATGTTGAATATTTTAGGGAGCAGATCCTAAGTGTTTTATTTTATTTCGTCCACAGACTACTCACAGTCAATTAGTTATTAGATTAAAAGTTGAATTGTTGGCTTGTTACTTATTTACTACTGAAAGTTCCTAAGCACTACATATCAGGTCATAATTAGACATTAGCTACCTCACTTTTAGATCGAGGAGTTGCATACATAGGGACAAGGAAGCTGGCACAAGGGTTAAAGAAGAGAATTTGGAATAAGTAACGTAAGCTGCTTAATGTTTTAGGCGTAAGAGATGAGTTTCCTCATGGGTATACTTTCAAAGGATAAATATGGAAGAGGTAAATGCCGGTCCCATTAGAAATCCAGTCGAGATTCCCACGTAAATTCATGTATTCACTCGGGAAGTTGGATAGCTTTCAATGGATTTCCACGATAAATATTTTACTAGATATTCAGCACTGCGCTGGGTGAAAAAACATTTACGAAGGGTCTCTAAAACCTTAACCGGGAGAATACGACTAATAATTTCAAAATTCTATACGCTCTTCTCTTTCTGCACGCATTCTCATTGGTCTTCCGTCATCCTCCTGACGAAGGTAGCTTCATCATGAGGAAATGCGGCGCGTTACGCGAAGTACAACACTTACGAAGGAGTCCTTCAAATGAGAAGGGATTATTAAGGAAGATTCGAGGAATTTTTCTGTAACACTCGGCTGGTGAATGGTTCCTCGTAATCCTTCAAAATAATCCGTCTGATCGTGACTTCCCATGCTTTCAACTTTGTTCTATATAGTATACCCAGGCACTTCGAGTCAATAAGTCGTCTGAGAAAATGAATCCTTGGAGAGAAATGCAGACAGGAATACCAAAAACACCCCGAGACAAGTAGATGCTCTTGCGAGTGCTCGTTAAGTTTCCGTTCTCTTCAGACTATCTCACCAACTCGCATGACGTAGCTCCTCATTCAAAATTGCTCCGAACGGAAGTCCTGTTCTTTGTTTCCCCTTGAAGTGTTCTCCAAAGTAAAAAGCACGCTTCCAGCGAATCAAACGTGACTAGATTAAACATTTGGCCCACGTATCTAGCCTAATCATTAAGTCAACTTGTACCATTTGTAAAAATAACAGTAAACCAATTTAAATACCAACCATGAATTATAAATATCCTTCTCAACTAATATCATTTGCAGTTCGCCATAGTAGGCGTGATTGCAATAAGGTTAGTTTTATTTTGCATGGAGACATTTATTTAAAACGCATTGACATGCAAATCCATGGGCTTTCTTTATATACGCAAATTCGAATTATTCCTTAATTTTAACTAACAATAAGTGGAAGCAACTACAAATAGCCAATACATGTAGTTTTAAAATCAATAGAAAACGGAATTTCTTATATTCCGAGCTCACAGTACTTCCATTATCAAATATCCAAACACCCTACACACTAAAATCCAAAAACTTTATCTTCACATCGTATGTCTTACAACGTACTGAATTGAATGCCATTAAACGCTTTTCGCCAAATTAGGCTTAATTCTAATTAGCCTTGAAACTAGTTGTTATTAATCACGCTCGTCACGCATCTCGGCGTGAGATGCTCTGAGAATTGAGTCAAGCGAAGGAGAAAAACTGGACCGGTGACCATCGCCATCACTAGGCACTGAAGGCAATGTCATTCACATTAATAAAATATTGAATTCTCCATCTCTTCTACGTCAGATATTCTTCAATCGATTTTGGTCCAATCGAAAAACTACGGAGGAGAAAAGATATTTTTCAAGAAGAGTTTCAAGATATTTTTTTTTGCCGACAGAAAGCTCGATTCAAGAAATTTTTCTTTGGAACTGTAGATCTGTGCCAGAAAAGTTTCAAAAGTGCATCATGAGACTAAGAGGCAAGGAAATATCTATGTAAACGAATCGTACAAAAGAATAAAGTGGCATGGCGCACTGTGATTACTCACTTGGAGAAGGACTCTATTGAGTCTGTAGGAAGTACGTACCCCGGCACAATGTGGTGGTAGCGCAGCAACAAGATTGCAGTTTCCCACTGAATACGCGTCGTGAGTTCAGTGAAGTGATTTGAGAATATTTTACCGGCATCCAAGAACTACTGAAAAATCATTGGCCTCATGATTTAAAAGAACTCAAAAACCTTGTTAATTCCTCATAAAAATCTTTCCTATACGACTCAGGTTTCGTGGGTGTGCAACATGTGAGTAACAGAAAATTAAAAAAGTTTTTCAGTTCTTTTAAATCACGAAGCAGCTTCAAACTTCGAAGTCACCTCCACTTTAGAAAAGTGGTTAAAGCACAAGAGCTTTTAATTGAAGATTATTTTGAGTTCAGAAGAAACTGACGATAAAAAGAAGTGATTCCCACTCTTATTATTAATCTAAGTAACATTTAGATACGACATACAAAAAATATATAGTGGTCGTTATTTACTTTAGAAATTCGGCTCAAGTACTACTCAACGAGGTCTGAAACATTTGACCATTCCAGCAGAGAATAGGAATGAACTAAAAAAAACATAAAATGTGGTACCCGCTTTATTCACAGAGAAGACAGAGAACAGTGATTAAAATAATTTTAACTGTCGAAGAAGTTAAAATAAATTAATAAATTATGATGCTCATCATGAACCTTAATATTTGTTATGGACTCAAAAAAATGTTCGGAGACTTTGAAAAAAGGATGGGTAAGTATGAGCATGAAAATATTCCAAAAAAGAAAAAGGGATGTAAAATTACACCCTCATAAGAAGAGATAAATGAAGAAATCAGTTTATAGATTGTGCAAGGATGATAATTCTCAAATTAAAATAGAGAAAGGAAGGAGCTTCAAAAATTATAAGCACTCGTAATTCACCAGTAGAAATAGGACTAGTAGCAGTGAACGAGACAAGCGAGAGATAGTAAACAGATTATCTCAAGCAAAGAAGATATTATATCAGGAGAGACAATGATTATGACAAAAGGTAAAAGATTGAAAATAGCTCATTAGAATCGACAGTGGAAGTTTACCTCCTTTTGAGATGTGGACAGCAGCAGAGGAGTAAAGAAGAGTAGGAGCAATGGAAAAACCGTGCTACATAGTACGAGAAATGTATAAACCGTTAGAGATTTCCCATCCAAAAATCAAGTCAAATGATGAGGGTAAAAAAAAGAAACTTTGCACTTCCACATAAAGATTTAATACTTAACGGTCATGGTTTGTTTGTTAACTCAAATGAGTTAAGAGAAAAATAGGAGCACACTAAGAAAAAGTTATAAAGTCATTGGTCACATCTTGAGGCAATACGTTTTACTGTAAACCATAGTTGAAGAAACCGAGGAAGGGAAGGACTATAAAAGAAGTCCCAAAAAGAACTAGGAGATGAAATGAATTGAGAACTCCAGCGCAATAAAGCATTAGAGAATGAAGGGAGTTGCAGGAAACATGGGGACGGGTTGCTGAAAGCATATCTTGGATGCAAAACCTCAATCCGAAGGAGTCAGTAAAGTCAACGTAATCATGGCAAAGTTGCACAGCCATCTTATGGACATACTGAATGAATTTCTTGGTGTGGGTAGAAAAAAAACTGAACAATTTTAATGCAAACGTGAAGGAAAGGTTTAGAACAAAAAACGTGGATTATTAGAAATAAAATAAATATATTGTGAGACCGATTTAAATTTTCCTGATCTCACAGTTGTAAGCTCAGGTCAATACGAATGCGGGTGAATTTTCATGAATTTCTATAGTACTTTAAATAGAAAGTAATAAAAGCAATGCATCAGCAACTCAGAGATAGATAGCAAAACCTTCAAGCTTCCATTTGAGAAGTATTGCCATTTATACGAATACTTGTATACGCATGCTTAAACTCTGCTTGCGTTAACCCTTCTTATAAAAGCTAATGCAAAATAGATGGCACTATCTAATTATTTAAGTGAAATATATGGACAGAAACACCCGGCATAAATAAGCGGACAACATTATCTGTTTTTCCTTGGTTTACGCTGTTTCCACTACATGGGTATGCCCAGCACGGTTGATTTAATTCATGCCTCCTCACTGTCAAAATTTTATCTGAGAAAGTAAGCTTTTATTTCATTCACAGTTTTAATAATGATGATTATTATAATTAATAAGATATGCATTTCCAAACCTTTCATTTCTGTAAGACTTACGTTATTGTATTATAATTAACGTACTTCACTCTTGGAAGAAAAATACGTTAATTATTCTTAAATTGTCATTTAATATGCAAATGCTGACATTAACTATCACATGCGTAATAAATACTTGAATACGCGTAAATTTACTCTTATGCACCTAACCCTTGTTAAAATATTTACCTTGGCGTTGGTCATTATATTAATGACTCCGATGTTATTAGGTGGGTAATAAACTTACCGGCTTACTGGAAGGTCACGTCGGAAGAATTAAGTACTTGTGCCTTTGCACATAGGGAAAGATATTAAGGTAGAATATAATCATTATAGAGCAATTATTTTTTTCAGAAATCATAAATTCCGATAAATTTTGACTCAAAGAGTTTGGAACGTAATCTGGTAAATACGTTGAATGAAATCTGGCAAGCAAAATGGAGTTTTATGTCCGGAAGGGAATACACATGGATCATCTGATCACTCCTCAGCAAGCATTTGAGAACCACACGTATTTTTGAACAGAAGTACATCGCGCATTTGATGATGTAAAGAAGGGATACGGAAAGATAAATGGAGGAAAGTGGTGACATTTTTTTCTGAGATTACGGAGTGAATGAGCAAGTTATGAAAGCTACCCATGAAAATGGCAAAGGACAAAAGTGTATGAGTGGTTGGGAATCTCAGTAACTGGTTCGCCATCACTGCATCGCTTCCCTCCTAACAATTGGTTAACACTAACCTTAAACTCACGAAACGAACTATCTATATGGAGCGACTTAGAAAACAACGAGTGGGTAGGCATATCGTGAGCCTTTCCAGACTCAAAAAGGAAGTACTGAACCCGTCAAGATAAGGATGGTGGACGGGATCCAAATGAAAATTACGCACAACACCGAATTAAACATTCACGGAATGCGGAACTCCCAAGATCCTCGACCTCGATACTCGGCTTGAGTACTTCAGGACGGAGTGGCCTCGAATAGAAATGACAGAATGGGGACAAATGACTTCAGCTGGCGCTAGTTTCCCCTTATAACTACTAATTATCGACGGTTGAATCCAAACTCACCCTTACAAAAATCTTATCCACAACGGAGGAATGAAAGTTTAAAATTTGAAGTTTACAAAATGTTCACTTTTTCAACAGGGGGAGACGCGACGTAAAATCATCTTGAAAAATGATTTACGCAGTAATGATTTAAGAGTTTGAATAGAGTACCACGTCCAAATATATTCATCGGATTCAATCAATGGAACTATAGTACGAATGCTATGAAATGACAATGTTCCACACTCCTACTTTTCCCAAAATTCGTGATTGCGGATATGGAGAGAAATTCCGGTCAGCTGTTTCAGATGCTATTCATACGAGTACCATTCATTCGTATTTACCGTGCCAGGTTCTACCACCTTGAAATTTAGGGAATAACTAGCAGCTATGACAGGTTTCAATGGACCAAATTATCCCAACCAGCTGTAACTGGATTTAATTCGTATTGGAGGCCTTTTTAAGGACGTGGACAATTTATTCATCATAGTGTCATCTGTCACAAGCGATGATTTGTTCAGGTATAATGAACACTGAATGCGAATATACGAACCGATGCACTAAAACAGTTCACTCTTAATGAAATAATTCGAGACCAATGGAATTGGAATTTCGCAATATCAGTTTTTCGAAAAAATACTATATGTGTTATTACATTTAATACTAATGGACGAAAGGTTTGAAGCATCTGCTCAGATGCCGGCATTATACACATTTGTAAATGATATAATGACTAGAGAAAGAGTGCGACAGTTTAATTGTTGCTCCTCATTAAATTGAATAACTTTAAATCTTAATTCCGAGTGAAACATGTGCTCCCATCTATGTGTGAAAACATTTTAATCGATTTTTTCGATGCCAAAAATTTCCATATAAATATATCGAAATCGAACCTAGCCTATATTACTTTGTGTACTTTTACCCTATTCATGCAAAACATTTATTCAGAAGCTCTATCTCAGTATCATCTTGGCGAGGTATATCTCCAAATAAAAAAATAATTTTAGGTTTATATATCATATTATTAAGATTAAAAATCAGTAGGGTCTTCATCTAGGGTCTCTATTCAATCTAGGGTATCATCAGTCTATCTCTTTACTCTATCTCTGCTACAAAGTATTTTCTTGAGCATTGTCTAGAGAACTGAAAAAACATCACAGTCTGAATGAAACTGATAGGATGGCACAAACGAGCCATAAAACCTCGGATTTTCCTTTAAAAAACCGCGCCGCCGAATTCTACTAATTCGGAGCTAATTCAAATTACGGAGCAAACGTACAAGACTACGAATCTAACCATTCACTAACCAGCGTTACATTGAAGAAATTCTTTTCTATGCCCATGTCATGTGAATTTACTGTATAACTGAAGTTGTGGCGTGCTTATTTACCTTGAAGTTAGAATCGGAGTGTACACTAATTACCATATAAAAATGAAATATTAAAAACTTTCCGCGGCCATACAATGTAGGAGCCGCTTTTAGTAATTCACTTGCGCTGATGAAGAGGTTTGCAGAAGTCCTCGTCGCAAACGTTCTTGCGGGACGATAAATATGATTATGGTCACATTAAAAACTTATACCTTATGGTAAAAATACAGTTATAAAAAACATGAAAGAAAAATTAAATTTAAGTTCAACTAGACAAATTAAATTGCATTTTCTTCAAAATCAACTCCTACTTTTTATATATAACTAACTACTATTAAATTAACTACAGAGATATTTTCCTTAAAAAGTTGCAAAGGTTAATATTCTATTTTTATAAAAAATGAGTTAAATATGGCTGAATAACAAAATAAAATTACGGTTTCTGTGAAGTAATTTTAAGGTACAATGCGCATAAAAAGCTTCGTACTCTTTATTACGGCCCCAATTTACTTTATTAGACTTTGAAAATGTCTAATGCCTATTTCTCATAGAAAATACAATGATACCATGTTAAAAATTCGCGCCTCGTTCGACCCAGCCACCTAAGTGTATTTCTCACCGCATGAGAATTCAAACTCGACAATGCAAGTGGTATTCGTAAGATGTTACGTACTATGTGATTATCAATTGAAACGAAAGAAAACGAAATAATCAATAGGAATTAGAAACTTCCACTAAATGAATATCCTCTGTTTCAATTAGTTTCGTTTTCAATTAGACTAGTAGGCATACTAGACATGCAAATCAAAGAGACGTTACAGGAGACGAGAAGTACAAATACCGAAACTATGATTTACCTAACAATAAACAATGCATATATTCAAAATGTACTAACCTTGAAATCTTCAAAGTGAGCGAAATAATGCCATTTGTAGTCGGAGGACCGCAGAGCACGTTGTCAAAACGTTCCTGTGATGCTGAAGGAAAGTAACGACCGCTCACAAGAAAAATTGAATCACTAAATCGTGCGGTACACGCGAGATATCGGAATTATGGGAATGCTTGTTTTGATGGAGAGCCAAATATATATTAGTGAGCATCATAAAAATTTAGGAAACATATATTAATCACAAATGCGGTTTTTCAAAATTCAAGTACCACCGTTCGAAGTTGAATAACTTAAAATGATACTACTCACATGAGATATATTCAGAAAATAACGGGAATTTAAAAATTTTGCGGGTTTGGAGAGTCCGACTGTCAATGTTTTTATTATGTTAGTGTACATGCCCCTAAAGTATGATAAAAATTTCAGCTGTGTGGAAAGACGATAAGGTTAGACGTGTTTTGATGAGCTCGGCGATTTCCGTTTGTTGAAAATAATGGATCAAAGAATTTGTATCAAATTTTGCGTAAAAAATGAAATAAAGTGTATCAAAGTGTGTGCAATGTTAACAAAGGCATATGCTGAGTCTGATATTAGTAAAACAAGAGTTTACGAGTGGATTAAGCGTTTCCAAGATGGTCCTGAAGACGTTGAAGATTGGAACTAAAGCACCTAAGCCTTGTTTTTTAATTTAAATAAATCATATACTCGTATTTCATTTTCATTGGATAACGATAACACCTAAGCCCCCAAATCGATGTTAATCAAATATTTTTTCTCAAAAAGGCTATTTTTATATAATATTGTGTCGTCTATTTTGGACTTCTCACAAAATCCATGGAGGTATGGACCATGGTTCTTATGGACAAATGACAGTCAAGAAGAGACATTGTGGGCTCCTTTCCTTTTCTCTTTCAATGATATTCTCATTTACAATCTTGAGCTCTCTCCTTCACCAAGGTCTAGGAAAAAATTTGAGCAGCGAAAACAAATACTCTAAATCAAGTGTTCACTGTCGACATTTGCCTGAAAAATAAAAATTCTTAGCCTTCAAATTCTCCAAGCAATCAGACAATAATGGGAATAACTTAAAGGTTGACTACAGATTCACGGAGTAATGGTGAAGCATATTTAACTCCAATACTAATTCCTATTGAATGAAATACTTGTCTTGGAAACTTCTCAAGATGTTTTACTGACTACAAAAGTTATTTGTCTTCACTATGATAATCTCTCCAGAAAAATTGTCAATAGCTCTCATTATTAAAATTGTATGTAGAAGCTGTTTCCAGACTGAGAAATCCTTTCCTAAATACATACTGCATTTTATCCCTAATATAACATTAATTTATCCATTCAAAGCCATTTATGATTTTCGTTACCGTTATTCTTTGTCCTATAATTACCTGAGGCAGTTGCATAGATTCTCCAAGTAATATTTGGCTTACTCGGCACACAATAAACCCCTCATCAACACATTCAGGACCCTTTCATTCCATTAATGACACTGATATCTACTTCCATAATATTCAAATGAAAGGACATACCTAAAAGTTTTGGGACCTTTCGGCCCAACTTTATATCATGGCCCCCATTTACTAATATCTGGGATTTTCTGCCCATGTACACATAAAAGAAACTTTTCTGTACGGCATACCAAAATTGACACACATGTTTTTCAATTTAAGTCATCATTGAAAAAACATACACCTAGGGGATATATATATTTTTGTGGAAAAAATTTGTAACAGTAATCATGCGTTTAATGACAAAAGAAATTACTTCAAGCTGTGGTCTTTAATTCAATATATAAGCATATATACACTCAGATATGTACAAAGAATGACTAATAAACAATAATCATACTTAAAATGAGGAGCAATTATACATTGCTGTGGCAATGATTATTTTAACCAATTGATCATACCCAAATGGGCATCATTAAATAGTTTGACAATTTCTTCTAAATAAGGAAGTAATCTTTGGTTTACTTGTAGAAAACATTAAAATATATTATTTAAATATGTGCAGGTAGCCATGCAAGTTAAGTAATATGAGGAGTAACGCCTTACAGGCTTTGGAAATAATCTGGCGGCAAATCATTTGTTTGCCATTACTTAGCACATTACCAAATATAACTGCCCTCAAAACATTATGACCAGCAACAGTGGTCAAACTCCTCTTATATATCTGCATGGCCCCTAGGAAGGACAATGGAATAGCTTTTGGGTCATCAGAGCAGATTACAAGGAATAGCATAAACTTGAAGTTGAATGTATCTGCTAACTGCGGGTACACAAAAACTGGCACACATACCAACAAGATGGATGGATGACGACAATAGAGTTATTTATTACACATATGTCAAAAGGACAATATCGTAAATGAAGACGAAATCTGCTTCAGATTATCTTTTCACAGAGTTTCTGCCATACATACACACATATGGCATTGGTATAACTGCAAATGGATTAAAAATTAACATACTACAGATAAGCCATGTGCTTGATGATTTCAACAATGAGGAGCAGCGAGTGATAAATAGCTCCATTCTTTTGAATGAATCGAAACGAGCAAATTGAGTTACTCTCTCCTGCATTGGATGGCAACAGATGACTTTTTTAATTCCAACACTTCATTTAGGAGAATATTTTTTTTTGCCTCGTACACTACCTCCCATTGCTTTGCACCTTCTCTGGTTTGGGGCAACAAATGTCAATTGAATTGGGCCCACACATGGAGCATAATCATTTTTTTCTGGAAAGGAGATTACAAACTAAAACATCCACCGATACTTTGTATTTTTTCAGGCTATCCCTTTTTTCTTCATTCAACTTGTGCGCTTTCCTTCACCCTACCAATCATCTGACCCAACTATCCTTTCATATGGCATTTGGAGAATCAGGAATGAGAGATGTAAAGAAGGATGTAAGAAAAGTCCAAGTAACTGCCCAAATAGTGGGACTATCAACTTCTTCCACCACTGGGTGTCCCCTATTGACCCTTGGCTCCTCGTCCTCCTGCCTAGAAACACCATCTCCGTCGACTGTTGGATTGGTGTTTTCAGGAGCAGATGCCTCAGCTGCACGATCTGCTGGTCGCTGGTTCCATTCGTCAGGGTTATTCGGAGGTGCTTCCCTTGCATCCGCATCCCTGGCTGGTTCCCTCGGGACATTAGGAATGGGAGGTTGTTGAAGGCGAAAGAAACCAACCTTCCACCTAGAGAGAGGCAAGGAGAGATTAGGTGAAATTCTTATTAGCCGGACAAAGATGCCCTTAAAGCTGGGGAAAAAATACAACTTACAAATACATGGCCATCCCAATCCCTGTAACAAGTAGAACCCGGGCAAGAGTTGAGTAGAAATAGATAATGCTAAGAAACACCATGAATCGGCTGCCAAAGTATATCCAGTCAATCCAGTCCCTGTTTTGACCCTGAGGAAGGCCATCTGGACCAATGCCATCTGCTCCTTCTTCAGGCCCAACAGCCGCAGCATCTGTCAAGACAACGAAAATGGCACACACTGAAAATGGATACAATTTGATACAGGTTGACCAAAGTGAGCTTAAAACTTCTTCTCAAATGATATCCTGGATTTTGAACCAAAGATTTTCTAATACCAATAATCTTACTTAAAAGCTTGTGGGATTAGTTGCTTTGAACAAGGATACTCATATAATAATTTCCAAAAATTTCAAACTCACTACAAACTTCTCCAACACATTCAGTATAATGCTTCAATTTATGGATAATTTTTACCTGATGAAAATGTGAGGCGTTGAAGTGAAAACTCAAAGAGAGATCTAAAAATAAATATATTTTTAGTTTGTAACTGTTGATTTAAAATTTCATACATTGAAATGTTGATTATTGACAAAATTTGAGGAATGAGGCATGGATGCATTCAGTTTTAAAATGGCTGCATCAATGTTCATGATACGGACCGCAGTTGTCAGCCTAGCCTTATGACAGATGAACTGATACTGAAAATCGACAAAAAAATTCATAAAAATTGCAACTAGTTTACCAACCAATTAGTTGTCAACTTCAGTGTTAAATCACAGTAAACCTTCCATGCAAATCAAAAACCATAAAAATCTAGACATCTTTCCTGACTGATGTTTTGATAAGTAGGGGATATTTTCTTCCAAAAATCCAAATCCACTATACAAAAACACTGTGTACATTTTTCATAACTACTTCTCCATGGAAAAATATACAATGCATAATACCAAAATTGCAGAATGCATAATGCTAAAAGAATGAATTTATTTAGAAGATGATATGCTTCGTACTGATGAACCAAAATGGTGGTAAACAAAGTATGGCTGGCTAATAAAAAGTAGTAGTCAAATGCTAAAATATAGAATGTGTACATCAGATCTGCAATCAGTTAGCGGGAAAAGAATTTTCTTATGGACTGACTGCCTTTGAAATCATTTCACTACTGACCCACTACCATACTTGCCCCTTTTCCCAATATGTGAATAACACATGCCATTTCTTTTGGTATAGGATCTCAATACTCAACTATCTTGACCTCACCTAGCTTGAAAAATAGAAATTTCAATAGTATCGAAATACTATCCATTGTGACTTGACCATGGGCAGTACAAGGGTGGTCCCAGAAGTACTGGAGACCCAGCCTGACCTAGAGATGGGGGTAGGTGTTTGAAAAATATTACTGTATTAGAAAGTATGCAAGCTATAAAGCATATGTTTCAAGTTTGAAGATGCCACTTTGTTTAGTATTTGTTTGGCACCCATCAATAGTGAACGTTTCCAGTGAAATTGTGAAAATGGAGAGAATTGGTTATCGTTATGTGATACAATACTTTTACTTGAAAGGCCTTAGCCCCACCAATATAAAAGATGAATTGGATTCTACTCTGGGTGAGTCTGCTCTTTCATTTACAGCAGTAAAATATTTTATAGTAGAGTTTAAACGAGGTCATATGAGCTGTCAAGACGAGCATCGCATTGGCCGACCAAATGAGGCGACGACTCCAGAAACGGTGAAGAAAATCCACTAAGTGATACTGGATGATTGTCGACTGAAAGTGCATGAGCTAGCACACATAGTAGGCATTTCAAAAAGTGTGGTACATCACATATTAACTAAAACTTTGGATATGTGAAAACTGTGTGCAAGATGGGTGCTGCATTTGCTCACACTCGAGCAAAACCAGTGTCATGATGTTTCAATTGAGTGTTTAGCAAAGTTTCACAGCAATAAAGAAGAATTTTTGTGCAGTTTCATAACCATAAATGAAGCATGGGTCCATTACGTCACACCCAAGACAAAAGAACAATCAAAACAATGGATTCAAAAGGGAGAACCGGCTCCTCAGACGGGGAAGACTGTTTCATCTTAAGGCAAGGTCATGGAAAGGTGGGTATAGCAACAAATCATATCATAGTTATGGTGCAAGTTGATCATATGTATTTTTGCCATGGTAATGACACTTTTATGTGAATTTTCCATATCTTGATGAAAGATGACTTTCTTCCTTGCCAAACATGGCCTTTTTTCATGAATCTTTTGCCATAGTTGGTCCAGGAGGTTAGTGTAGTATTCTCCAGTAATTGTTTGACCAGTCGAAAGACAATCTATCAGCAGAATCCCTTTCACATCCCAGAAAATATAAGCCATCACGTTTCCGTCCAACCATGTTACGTTTGCCTTCTTTGGTGGTGGTGAATCAACATGTTCCCAATGCTTTGACAGCTGCTTTGTCTATGGGGTATATTAGTGGATGCAAGTTCCAACTCTGGTCAAAAACCAGTGCAGAAAATCTTGTTGATTGCTCTTAAAACGGGTCAAATATTGCTTGGAAATTTCCATTCCAATGCATTTGTGATCTTGCATCAAGAGCTGCGGCACCCATCTAGCAAATAATTTTCCCATATCCAATTCCACTGTTAAAATGTTACATGTCCTTTCAGATGACATCCTTACAGCTTCAGCGATTTCCCCCACTCTTGGTTGGCGATGCTCCATGACCATTTTATGCACTTTTGCAATAATTTCTGGGGTAATGGCACATTTCGGCGGATCGCTACGAGGATAATCATCTAAACTATCCCGACCAAACTTAAACTCGTTTGTCCACTTGGCAACAGTTGAATATGAAGGAGCAGAGCCACCCAGTGTTTTCTGAAGGTCGGCATGAATTTCCTTTGCTTTCAAACCTTTCTTTACGAAGTATTTAACCACTGCTCTAATTTTTTTTTCTAAATTTTTTTTCCATCTTTACAAATCACTACATGGGAACAACAACGGAGAGGCATCCAAAGCACAGATCTCTTCCCAGAGCACTGAGGCGTTACATGTTTACTCATTAAGGATTACCTATTATTACGTGGGAAACTCATTGTGCTAGTGCTGACATCTGGTGGTCAGAACCTTTCAAACTACCCTCAAAATAAATCAATTGATTTAAAAATCCTCCCTTAGCTCATTGAGACATCTTAAAAAATTCAAGTGATATTAACAGACTTGAATTCAAAAGTTACATTCTAAATCTAGCATTTTATTGCAATGCTGAATTTCAGGAGTTTTTTCTTCGGTTTAAGAGACCCATTATATGATATTATGCTACTATACTAAATTGCTTTCAATAAAGATAAAGCAAGGAAATATTTGAAAGCAATTTTCCAAACAGATAAGAATTATGTCCATACTGACAAATGTGAATCTGACAAAGTAAGTGCTCCTGAACCATGGAAAATAAAAACTTTTCATTAGGAATTCCTCATTGCCCACTCTTTAACAGCTATAAAAATATGATTTTTTTCACATTGAACAACTTAGAGAAAATTGGTGAGGGTAGAATTTAAAAAAATAATATTTGAATTATGGCTAGAATGAAATGAGTGAATTTGACTTTAAAAAAGTTAATTATCATTTGATAAAATACAAAGTCTGTCCAATACAAACGTTAACTGGTGCAGTCTGGCGGCCATGATGCAGACTATACCGGTCCACTAGCATTGCTCATTGCCTGAGATCCAATGAGCCGTCTGGGTTTGGTGGATCATCAAGCTGTGCGTATAGTACCAGTTATGTTAGTTTTCGTTTTCCTTGTTTTTACACATTGTGGAAAATGGAAAGTGACGAAATTACGGAGCAACGAATCAACCTCAAGTTTTTGGTGAAGCACGGTAAAAGTTCTCAATACATTACTGAAATGTTGATAGCTGTTTACGGTGATAATGTTCTGAAGAAAAAATCCATTTTCAAGTGGATTAAGCATTTTAAAGATGGGCGACAAGACGCTACGGATGATGCAAGGCCGGAACGATCTTCAACCACCTGTGTTGGCGACAACATTGATCGAGTGTGGTCCCTTGACCTTACCTATTGTCAAAAAACTGTCCAAATGATAGCTGATGAACTGAATTTAGGAAAATCAACAGTGCACGCTATTTTAACCGAGCATGATGGATGGATCCTTCACCATGACAAGGCACCTGCACATTCAGCAATGATTGTTCAATAGTTTCTGGCAAAAAATTCAATCACCATACTCAATCATCCTCCTTATTCGCCAGATCTCATGCAACTTTTTCCTATTCCCAAACTGTAAAAATATGATGAGGGGACATCACTGGGAAGATGTGGACACAATAAAGCAAGAACCGAAGAGAAAACTAAAAGCCTAACTGGCGAGGATTTCCAAGGGTGCTTTAAACAGTGGAAAAGGAGATGGAATAAGTGAATAGCAACCAATGGAGAGTATTTTGAAGGGGACAAAATCAATGTAGATTAAATTTTGCAAAATAAAGTTTTTATGGCCTCAGTTCCCGTATTTCTTGGACAGATCTCATAGTGTTATGAATCATAATCTTGGTGTATATGATAGTATCCTGCCACTGATAATTGCACAATGAGGACAAAGATTTCTCTTTTCAAGGTGTATACACGTTTATCAACTGTGAACTTTTTAAACATTTCATTTTCAGTGACAATGAAATGAGAGTGGGTCATGGTGGTCCAGTGGGTAGAGCGTTGGACTACTGACCGGAGGGTCCCGGGTTAGATTCCCGGGCAAGGCACTCTGGGCACCTGCAGCTCCACCCAAGCTAGTTGATTTTTTGGGTACCAGATCTTCCTGGGAAACCATAACCGGCACAGGGAAAGGAACTGGCCCCCCTACCCTGATGTGTGAATATTCACATGCCGTCGGGCTTAGTACATGGGTGCGTTCTACCATCACCTACCAAACCGACCTTCGGGTTGATTACTGTGTTCATGGTTTTTTTTTAATGAAATGAGACTGGGTTTGAACACATATATAAAAACATGGAAAAGCTATTAATAAACATCTAGGTTTTGAAGTTCAATCAAACTAGCAGACACAACGAAGGTTTGGCATAATTTTATGATATTTTCTAAAAATTTTACTCAATTCCCTTTTTTACTAGTAGGTAAGATAATTTCACATTTAAGAGAAATGGAATGCTGATAAGTTATAGAACAGTTGCAGGTAATCCCTCTTTCTAGAAACAAGACAGTATTTTTTTTTCTCAAGACAGTATTTTCTACAATTTTAAACTCAAAAATCAACAAGTCATTTAAGGCTAATCAATTCACTTTGACAAAGACCACCCACTTACTTTCATCTAACCATGGAATTGTAGGCTAAAGCTAGGACAGCTGATGAAACAAGGTGTGCCCAGACTGAAAATAATTCTAACCTTAATATAAAACAAAGTAAGTAATCTTTGAGCATGTCATTTCCCACCAACCACGTATAGAACAGTTAACAACTGAAAGGATTCTACTACATCAATATAGAAAGCACTTCAAACTGGCAAATCAAAAGGCAATCCAAAACACCAGAAAGAGGACGTCAACTGATAAATCATGTTTTGAGCAGTGACACGATATGAAAATTAGAACTAAGAACTACCTGGTGCAGCTGGCTCATTATTATTGTTGTTCAAAGGTGGTGTGAATGAAGGGGTGCTTGGACCAGAAGAATCTGAATTGTTAAATCCAGAGCCATCTGAAGACATGCCTGCCCCAAATGGAGTTGGAACAAAGAATCCCTGTGGGGCAGCACCTGACTGGACCCTGCAAATATTTAAGTTGGAAAGATTACAGAAACATATTGCAAAGGAAAAAATTAGTTCACAAAATTAAGCAGAAATAAAATAACAATGCACAATATTTTATCATTTCCACAATTATGCAAACATATTGATTTGATTGACTGACAAATTAATTAAAGGTTGTTTAATCTTAAAATGGAAGTTTTGAATGATGTTTTTATAGAAAGCCATGATGAAAACATATTGCTAATATTTCTGCAATAAAAGCACAGGAAATATTTCCGTTTTCTTCCATAATAGCTTAGTTTCTTTTTTAATTCGTACACTGAAGACAAACCAGTAATAAAGGCTTCTTCATGAACAGTAAGTGTAAAAATGGTCTATAACTAATAACACTAAAACTAAGCTAAGACTAAGGAAGCTAAAATTTGAAAATCAAAGACAAGGCAAAACTCAAGATAACAATATTCATTAAGAAACAAAACGTAATGCTACTTGGGTAGCCAGCACACAAGTAAACCTTCATTTTTTTATCTTAGCAGGAGAATAGTTTTGATTTCAGTGGCAGTGGAGAATAACTTTAACTTGCTAACCCAGAGATGTGCTTTCTTCCAGCTTAAGCTTGGTCACTTGCTGGTGTCTTAGTTGTTATTTCATGACGTACATGCAACAAAAATTGCTTAAGGCCAACTTCACCGGTTTTCTATTGTGGCAAATAAAACTATCCAAGCATTAGAGAAGAAAAAAAGACAAATGAAATTATTTTAAAATACACATGTTAAATGTCCACTAAGATAAATTATTAACTTTTGAAAACTAAAATTACATGCATATTAGTTTCCACATATTTAAGTGTAAGAGTATTCAAAATACCCATGCATCCTATATCCAATTAGCCTTACTTATGAATGCACATTCTTCACCGCTGCACCTAACAAAATAGCATAAAAATATAGATCATATATTACTTGACCTATTATTATTATTAATGTCAGTGACTAACAAGGTCTAACATCTGCATATTTCTCAGAGTACGTTTGATGAATTATGTTCAAAAGAATGTCTTCAGGTGATTGAGAGGCCTAAGAACATCATATATCAATCCAGTCAAAGTCCACTGCACCAATATTAGTTTTTCACTCCCAATGGATAAAAGAAATGGACTCCAGCAAGAGCATAACCCATTGTATAACACCCGTTGGATAGGAATAGGGATGCCTCGATAGCTTAACTGGCTAAAGCACTCGACCAGACATAGAGGGATCCGGGTTCAAATCCCGGTCAAGGCAAATGATTTTATATTCCTCTACGAGAAAAATTCTTGACATTTTTTTGGTATTTCCAAGGTCCATAACTATAAAAGAATGAAGGAGCCAAAATTCCTTCAAAACATACTTTACATGGGTATTGAATTTGTGCCAAATTTCTTAAAAATTGTCAGGTTAGGTTGACGGTAGAGGCCTGATTGATTTAACATGAAGTGAGCACAGCAAAATTGGTGTCAATAATTCCACTTTCTCAAGAGTAACTTTGTGAAATTTATTGGGACAAAAACACTTGTTCATTCCACATCAAATTTATTTTCATGACAATCCATGTTTTAACATAATGGATGAAAATTTTTACACTGAAGCTCATGTCATCATCACTAAATTTATTTTGTGTGTGAATAACCAAGTGCTTAACTATAAATTCAGTTGGCACAAGAATTAAAGAAACTTGTAGAACATTTCCCAAATGCAAAAAATGTTTGGTTACTTCCAACCCAATAATGGAGGAAATTATATTTGTCCAATATACATGTATGTAGACCAAATATGAACATAAAACCTGCTCCTATTTCAGCTGGTTTTATGAATAACTGCAGATAAGAATTGCTTCAAATTTGAATTAGGACATCAAACAAGAGCTGAAATATCGAAAAAGGGTCCATACTAACGGTATTTTTCTCTAAATGTGATCAATTTCATTGGCTCTCAATCTAGTAAATGATAATGCCCCAGATCTAGATGAAGAAGCATGGAAGATATGGAAAAGATTGAAGGTGAGAATAGAGCCAGTCCTGGAGCCATGGAACTAAGTAACATGGTAGTGTAATAAATTAATTAGACAAAAATCAGAAATACCCAGCAAATTACTTTCTCAATTATTGTTTTCATAATGGATGAAGAGATTAACTTATTGACATGCAAACTGAATCCTAATACCTAAGCTAGTATTTCAACAAAGAAAATACAGGAACGAATGATGAGGTCTCAGGCGTGATGTGGTGGAAGCGTAACATATTAAAACCACAGGTATTGCAATTTTCCACTAGATATTTTATTACCGGTAGTGTCGAAATAAAATATCTAGTGGAAAATTGCAATACCTGTGGTTTTAATAAAATACAGGAAAACTATTCCTGTGCATTTGTACACTCAGCATTATTTACGTAATTATTTTTCTGGAAATATTTATGAAATTATATTCACAAATAGAATTTTACACTCAGAATTTAGGTTTTCTGTCCTGTACATATCTATTAACTTTCCAAAATTCTATTTCACATGGCCACTTCATGTTGCTTACTGGAATGCATATATATCTACATCAAGTGCAATGCTGAAAATTTGCTCGAATTTGCAAAATTTTATGCAGATGCACACACTCATATTTCCAAGAGTTCATCAGTGATGAATGAGGCAAACCTTTATATCAACTGCATTTAAATTCTTTTTTATTTTTATAGCAAATAAATTTTGCTATGACATTCTGTTCAGTTTTGGTTTGAATTCTTGGTTTTGGTCCCACCTCTCCAACTAAGGTGCTTCCACTAAAATCCCTTTGTTCTGAACTGGAGTTTCAAGTCAAAACTTAACTCTCTGAACCCAAGAGTATTTAATTGTACACAATAATGCAACTTTAGATCGAATTTAACAAGTTAAACAGCTTATTCCAATGTAATATCAAAAGCCTACAAGAAAAATGTATGCCCTTCAGAGTGGTATGACTCTGACACAATCAATCTGCTCAGGTTCAATCTCCTAATATATCAACCTTAAAAACTCTGATATTTCCCTGCATTCAACTAACAGCAAATGATCTCACACTTTTGAAGGCACCTTTAGAATCCATGCCAATCCAACTACTATTCGAATAGACTTCTGCATTACTGATTATAAAGGGGATCGAGATGGTGCGATGGCTAGCATAGGGGCTTCCCACCAAGAGGGCCCAGGTTCGAATCCCGGCGGCGACAGATATTTTTCAGAAGTATCCCATCCATAACTGAGGTGCTTCGTGGAGGGCACTTTGAGTGAGTACTCCGTCCGTCGGATGGGACATTAAGCTGCGGACCCCTTGGTGCCAACGCTGGGTTTCTCTCCACCCATAATTCTTTCCTGTCATCCCTAATGGCGCAAATGACCTGAGCTGTCGGTTGTCTCCCCAACTAAACTAAAAAAAAAACTCTTATGAGTTATGGAGAGAGAAGAGCAAAAGGGTAAGCTATGGGAAGAAGGGGCTAAAATCATAGGAACCTGGGAAACTAGGATGTTGTTCTTGCTTTTGTCTTAGACAACTCAGATCAGAGATAGTAAAAGCAAAAGATACAAAAATCCATCTCAAGAGTTTTGTGCCATTAAAATTCACATCAGGTGGTTAACTTTGATGAATGCCGAATGGGCCACATGGGGAAACTCAAGATTATCTTCTGTCCAATCTAAGATGAGAATTATGTCATGAACTTTTATAACATTAATTAGTTTTTCCTTCAATGGAGAGGTCATAGGGTGTCTCAGTGTTCACCTTTACAAGGATTTGAAGTCCTACGCTACATTTGAAGTAGAAAATAAATACTCTCATTTGAAAATAAAATGAATAATCCATGCTGTACTCCAGAGTTCAGCCTCACTTAACATGGTATGCCTGTAATATGGCTTTCAATTTTTCTCTTCTACTGAAGTGTCATTCTGAAGATTTACTTAATTATTAGGGATTTTCCCCAACATCATTTAAGTCATACAGTCATATCGCTAAGGTCATTTGAAATGCTTATGAATAACAATGCATCATCGATACTGTTGATGAAACAGAATAAAAAAGTTCACTAGAAAATGTGAGAGAGCACTTTTCTGCAACTAAAGTCAGTGGCACAAGGCTCTATGGTATGGTAATTGTATGCCATTCCAGTGAAGACAACCAGAATGCATTTCTAAAAACATTGCTTTGGATTCCATAACTCGATAAATTCCATTTATGTTAGAAACAATCAAGGGTGAATTTGCTCAGTTTTAATACTATTTATAAAGCTGCAACCCCTGATTTGAGATTTTAGAAATATTCCCCAGTTTTAATTTATTTTCCAAAGAAAAATAAAACATAACTTTTTAATACAAAAATCTAGGTCCCAAATGATAAAAAGTAATGAGTATTCTACCTCTCAGAACTCATTTTCCTTATTTTAAAGGGCGACTTGAATCAACAATTTCACCCAAAATTTTAAATAGTTGTATAACTGATAGAGTAATGCAACATTTGGTATCCACGTTTCCCAAAAGAAATACAATTTTAATTTCCAGAAAAGATATTATGTTTCACTAAATAAAAGTTAGGAGGACACTAAGTTACTCTATGACTTTCTCCGGCCAAGCAACGAATATGTATGTGAGAATACCATTGAAAAAGCAAGCTTGACTAGTGGTGTAATCCGTTTGTGCATTTCTTACACTACTCGCAAGTGGTAGAGTACAGTACAAAACTATTAAAAGGGCTGCAATAGTACATATTTAAATGTGAATTTTTATTCAACCCATAAGTAAATCTGACACCACACACTCACAAGCTTGACTTAAATAATTTTATACCGGCACACATATCAGTGAAACGTCTTACTAGTTTAGTGCTAGCTTGGTTGGAGCATCATTGTTGCCCAAAACAGTTTCCAAGTAGGAGTTCTCCAGACAGAAGGGATTTCTGTGTTTATTCAAAGAATCTGAGCCCTAACGATAATCGGAAAAGAAAGAAATACTTAGTTGTTCCACATATATTTTTATTAATACGACCTAGGTTTCGACTTACAAAGTCATCTTCAGGTCATCTTTGTAAGTCGAAACCTAGGTCGTATTAATAAAAATATATGTGGAACAACTAAGTATTTCTTTCTTTTCTGATATGAATCGCTTCCACAAAGTGACGCCTCAGACAATTCTATCCCTAACGATAACATCAGTGTATTGGTTTATCAACAGTTATCAAACACTTGTTTGATAGACAAGTACTTGAAATCTGTGATTAAGTAGAAAAGGATATATGTTAGCACACAAAATCATTAGCTTGTTTGCTATTAACTATATACACTACAATATCCAAGGACACAAAGACCAATACACTACTACTTAACATCATACCATGAGAAATTAATTAACAAACTACTATCTCTCCACAAAAATAAGTTAAAGGCTTAAGTTAATCAACAGATAACCATGCTTCTGTTTAATTTAAAAACTAAAATGTGAAATGGATAGGTTTGCTTGGTACCTACTTAGGGGATTAAGTTTTAGTCTAACAAATTTCATTTCTCAACATTCAATATTTAATTAATTATCAATAAATCTTAAATCTTAAAATTAGCCAGTTTTCAAATTGCTGTTTGGTCATGCCAACACAAGAAAGTTAATAAACGAATTATTAGTAATTGAAATTGTTGCAGTCGTGCTTAATTATATCAATTATAATTGAAATGTCTTACAATTGCATGTACTGTGCCAGGTATTGAGCATACGCCTGCTGCATCCACTGCATTTGCCACTGCTGCTGGGAACTTGATGACATTCCAATTTGCTCCATTCCCTCGGTTGTCTGCATGGCCCAAGCTGCCCAGGGATTGATGAATACACCTCCGCCCACACTGAACCCACCATCCACTTCTGCCTGTCCTTCAGACGAAAACCTATGCCTTAACCCATCACTAGAGCTCTCATCACGAGAGATTTCCTCGTTTATCGGAGTGTTATTATCTTGCACTTGGTTCCCAATTGTCGGAGCACGGGATGATCTTTCCACATGCGGGGTAGGGTCTCTTAAGACAGGAGGGGCTTTATTTGAATGTGAAGATGTGCGCTGAGGTGGGGATGAAGCAGAACATACTAAGTGAAGTGTGTGCGTACTAGGGCCATCCTCTTGACCTTCGTATCGCCTCAAAACTTCTTTAAGAGTGGAAGAGTCGTGCAATAAGTGTCCCGAGTAGATCAGCTTCTGCTCTTCAGTTTTCTTTGGAAGTGAACGAACAAAATGAAATTAAGAAATAATTGTTTTTGCATCACACCATATAGTGCATAACATATTTGAAACATTTACTTACCGGTTTACTGGGATATACTTCTGACAGATGGCTTTTAAGTTTTTGAACAGTCCAATTAAGTTGACACTGTATCGTTTGGTCTTCAATTTGCTGGTTTGGAGCCTTAACGATTAAGGTCACAGGCATTTCCATGCTCTCCATATTATCACAGTGTAAACTCACACTAATTTATTTTCGCATCTGCAATAGATTAGTACATTCGCTTAAAATCAGTCTTCTTACCACTGAAAGGAGCGAATTAGTGCACTGAAATGGTGCGCAATGTTTTGTAAACAGAAAATTCGTTAAAATGTACGAAATTGTAACTGGACCTGTGAATGTAAATGCGGCCATAAAATTGTTTAAAAAAGGACAATTATCACTTTCGTAAGTTATGTTTGCAATGGCCGTGGGTTAGCAACAAAATGTTCTACCAATTCAATTGCAAATCAGTTCAACCCGTCCTTCGCGACAAGGACAGCGCACAACAGCTATGCTACAAAAGAATTCGAAACACTTAATGAACAAATATTACCTAGAAAATTTAGCAGCACCGAATAAAAGTTAGGTCCACAACTTCTTTAACGCAATAATATTATTTTACAAACCAGGCCACAGCTAAACAGACGATTCCATCGCACTATGGAAGTATGGAGTATTTGGCAAGACGGGATTGGTGCACGATATCTTTAATTCGATATCTGATTGGCTGAAGTCCTTGCAGAGGAAGGGGTCAAGATTTCGTCACGTCTCAATAAAGGAATCATCATAAGTAGATATCAAATGTAGTGGAATTTGTCTTCATGGATATTATCGTTTTTATTTAGCAACGTCGCAATTTTTGTGCCTGGGGACGTCAAAACAGACCTCGTGAAGCTGTATCAAAACTATATCGGGGATGTCAAACTCTTTTAAGAAAGCTGCCAGTGTTATTGTTTTTGGCAAATCTATCTTCTTAGAGTCTATATCGTCTTTACCAAAGCGAAGCAATGTTGGAGAAAAACGCCTTCCGTCCGTTGATTATAAAATTCTCGTCGTTAAGAGGTCCTCTAAAAGTTCATTCATGCCTAATGGTATTGTTTTCCCCGGAGGTATATACCACGAAGCTGATGCCTGTCGAGATTGGTTAAAGCTGTATCGTGAGATGAATATGTGCCCGTCTCTTGAAACGTCGCACCTGGCCACCAACAACTTTCTGGTGGAGAAGAAAATAAGAACGAATAATGCTCTTTGTTTCACCAATCAAGGGGACTACTTGCCTAGCAATTTAGCGTTTCGGATAACTGCTATTCGTGAACTCTTTGAAGAATGCGGATTACTATTAGCCAAAAAAGTCGCTCCTAACATAGACAAAGAAAGTATTAATTCAGGTTGGTCCTCTTTTCTTCACAGCCACGAAATATTACAGTGGCAACAAAGAGTGCAAAGAAATCCGCGAGAATTTATCAAACTCTGTGAGGAATTCATGTGTGTCCCTGACGTTTGGGGTCTTAAAGACTGGAATATTTGGTTGACACCGAAACACTTACCTTCCAAAAGATTCGATACCACCTTTTTTGTAGCAGCATTAAATCAAATACCACCTACTGTACCTGACGGCAAGGAACTATCAGAGCTAAAGGTAGACAGCGCTTAACCAAATTAAACAACCCATGGTATTAAAAATACATATAGTATACGTAATTCTTCAGGGCCGGATTAAAAGGGGTGCCATAGATTTTCGTAAAATTTGAGGTATTCTTCTGCCGAAATTATGTCATTTCACCCCCTACATAATTTCTAATGTTGTAGAGCTTGGCGTCAAAATGAAAGAATTTGCTCATTTCAAAGAGTCTCAAGTTAAATGGAGATATGCATGTTAACTCTAGTAATACCACATTTGTAATAAAATCTTGAATCCATGCATTTCGAGACATTGGCATTTATTTTATTGTGTCTTCATCAATAAAATTTATGGAATGTGAGTTTACATGCCCCAAGATATGAGTCACAGTCTTGGCTAATTTTAATTTATGCTTTTTTTTCAAAGTGGGAGGAACCAGATAAGTTGTTAGATGACTACAGATCCCAAGGAATATGGTTACCTCCTCCACAGTACTATGAACTTGCAAGAATTGCTAAGAATTTTCATCAGATTAACCAGTTCTTGGATTATTCTAAATATTGGTGTGGGTGTCCAAGGTGGATGCCAGTTGGAATTAAAGCAGCCGATGGCTGGGTGTATCTATTGCCAGGTGAGGTTTTCTAGAGAAATGTTACTTGATAAATTGCTACTAATTTGAACTAAAAAATAGAGCAGGTTTAGCTCCAGACATGTAAATTAACATGAATATCTCTCATAAGAACCACAAAATTAAACTTCTTCATGGTAAAACCATGAAGTCCAATGAAGTAAAAAAGAATTTCAAGTTTATCGGCTAATGAAATTTTCATTCCATTCCCCTATGTCTAACTTAAATAACCCTAGGAGGGGGGGGGCAGCGAATCTATGGCGCACGTGCCCAAAGTGACACCCAGAGCTGGGAGGGTAGTACACAGGGTAGTACAAACAATACCACAATGATAACAAGGGTTGAAACACGAGTCAAGAGTATACTCTTATTGTATAAATGAACATTGGCAGTCAATCACCAAAAGATCCCTGCCATTGGGCAAACAGAACACCATGCCTGAAGCAGGAGACCAAGTTGACCTTTTGGGTGGCTAGTCCAGCATGTTGCTGACTGATATCATGGCAGGCCTCTATTCTCGTTTTATTCATGCTGTGTGTACATGAATTGATGTCATTGCATTAGTGGGATTCAAAAATAATGTTTGTGGAAGCTTTAGAATTCATTTTGATTTAACTATTCACAGCTTGTCTTAACATCATGTGTTTGTAAATACAAATTAACTTTATTACAAATTGACACTAAAATGGTTTCCCTGTTACATATTTTAGTGGAACTACGGCGCACCCCTAATGGAATTGACCTTGACGGCTAGTCTTATTTAAGCATTGCTGGGCCTTAAATTACCAATGCCTTGCTGCATTTACTCACCACATGGCTGCTGCAACTTTAGAACATTGGGTTAAAATTATAAATCTGTGCATGGGAAATTAGGTCCTGATTCAAATGTAATCCTGATTCACAGGGTGTGAATTAATTTAGTTAATAATTGGATTAATGGGCTGTCAAAGTGCAACTAAAATAATCTTTAGTGGTTTGTTCCTGTGCCCATGAAGAGAGTGACAAATGCCCTACTTATGGATAGTAGTCAAAAGTCAGAAAGATTACTTGAGTAAGTTATAAACTGAATAGACATTTGTGGTCCCCTTACCCAAAAAAATTCACACTATGAGCGAAAAATTATCATTTTGTGAGCATGACTGCACTAAAAGCTCACTGGTGAATGTGAACTAACCTGATTTAATGAGATATTTCGAGTTCTGGACCAAAAACCTAGATCAAAGGAATAATTAAGACAAATTTTCCTTAGGATTTCACCACATTCTCTATTTTTGTTGCAAGTTTGAATGGTGATGCATATGCATTTCAAAAACTTCAGCTGGCCTTAGTTTTGAAATAATTGACAAGAAGTGTTTCATCATTGCTTAAAATCATGACCTACCATAGTGTGTATTGCTAAAAGACAATTAGGATCAATTCATGAGTTAAGTCTCCCCAATAATATCTTGAGATACTTTTTTGCTAGAGATACCCTTCTCAGCTTTAAGTCACTATAAGTATCCCAGATGTTTTATGATGATACTGGCCTGAGCATTATTTATCACCAGGTGCTTCTTAACAGCCCTGCTCATGGAATCATTGTTGTGGTAGAGGCAGACGTAATTGCAACTGGGTATTTTGTGGGGATTACATCGCTTTTTCTGTTTTCACTTTATTGTGCTTTTTTGTGAAGCTCATTTTGCTTATTTGCAGGTGATGACATGTATCCTGCAGAGCCAGATTTTTTTAACGTTGAAGATGTTAAAAAGAAGAACCAGAGTGAATTGCAAATGGCTGAGTTGAGAAACAATTGCATAAGACTACATCGAATGGAAGTAAAAGATACTTACAGTGTTAACATTGTCATCAACCATAATCCATCCACCGATCATGTTTATCCTGAACAGAGCTTTAAAAAAGAATCATGAATATAGCACGGAAATATTTTAGAGATTTTTTAGTCTTTTTATAATAGATCTGCTGAAAAGTATTTTTTACTGGTTTTCACTTGTGATAAAATTACTCCATGAATGTTTAAGCCGATATGCATTAAGCCCTTATAAATGATCTGTTTTATACGCAATTGGAGAAAATGTGATATTGATGGAAATTAAATGTGCCAAAACAAGTTATTGCTCTGTTTGTATTCCATGTATGTACATATTAGTAATTGTATATTTTTATAAGCACATGCTCTTCCTATGTCCAATAATATAGTTTATTTTTTTCATTGAGCAGTAAAACTGACAAAATTTACTAGATAGTCAGCAGTGTAGAAATAGTTTATGTGATACATTTCTAAATTAGTGGAGACAATTGAAAGTAATAAGAAGTGTTGTTCAATGATTACCTTTGCTTATAATATTTTCCAAGATGAAAGGCATAAACAGATAAAGGGCTGCTTTACAGCTGTGTAAGTGGCTTCATAAATGCACATCCTCTGTAGTCATTTGGTACACCTTGTGTAGGCACTCCCACTAAGGATATAATCAGACTTTTTGTGCAGAAAGTTAACTTGAAATTATGAGTATATTTTCTGACAAAACTTTTCAGCAGACAGCATCTTTCAAGCATCAAGATAAAAAGAACAGTGTAGAAATACATTATGTTCGTAATTTAATGATCAAGTAAAATTATTTGCATCTTTTCATTTGTTTACCATAAGAAACCTTTCAAAAGACATGATTCAATGAACATGTGGCACTTACACAAAGTTACATCTAACCTCTCTTAACAAAACAACACCTGATATTACAATAAACTATTTCTACATACTTCCTTCCTACCTTCATTTTGCCTAAAATGCCTATCATTTACTTCCCCCAACCTCAATTACCTAATGTTCTCCTCTCTATCACAGTCTTCAACATCATATCACCAATCAAAATTATCTTTCCTGCCTTCTTCGGAACTGCTTACAATCCTCTCTCCTTCCCATGGTGACTAGTGCTTCATACATTTTCCTTTCTATTTTACTTTTTCCATCCTTCTTCAAACACACATTTCCAAAGCCTCTTACCTACCTCCTATGGCTATCATTTTGTTTCAGTGATCATATTTCCATGTGGTACAAAACCATGTTCCATATCTAGTATTTCACTAATATTTTCTTAATATCCTCACTCAACATCTTTGGCATCAACTCCCTCCATATTGAGAAAGCTTCTTTGCCAATTGAAATTATTCCCTACAACTGTGGCCAGTTTGGTTTAAAAACTTCCAAGCTAGGGAAACTGTTCCACTGACTTTAGTTTATGAACTCTTGCCACAATACTTAACATAGCCTTCCTATTCTCAAAAATCTCATAACCTTTGTTTTTTTTGCATTTATTCTCATCCCATACCTATCTCACTGACTTCTTAATGTGCTTGGCAATTGCTGTAGCCCATTGGCTGAATGGCAAACTAAAGCTTGATCATCTGCAAACCTAACGGATTTTATGTATTCCCCTCCGACTTTCATTCCCATCTCAAGTTCTTGCCTAGCCTCTGTATTACCATTTCCTCCACAATGTTGAAAAGCACGAGTGACAATGGAACGTCTTACCTCTCTTCCTAACACTCCATCCACCACTCATATCTGAGAAGTGAGATATGTGCAGGCTGTAGAAAAATCGCCTATCCCTCAATCTACTGGTATTTTCTGCAGTACATTTATTAACTCCACCCAATTTACTCTATCAAATGCCTTCTTGAAATTTACTAAACCAAAAAATCTGTGTGTATTCTTATGTTTCCCTCTGTTAGTAATCTCATTGCCATGGGACCACATGTTCCCCTTCCCTTCCTGAAGTCGGACTGATCTTCCCCAAAGTAGCATTCTTTTTAAATTTACAAGGAACGTAGCTACGGTCATAAATCAATGTAAACAAAAAAATGCTGAGACCGTAAACAACAGTTTACGGTCTCGGCATTTTTTTGTTTACATAGCATTCTTTTATTGATGATCCTGCATATGTCAGCTGCATGCAAAATGAGACCTATTTTTATTTGGTCCTTACATATGGCAGCTTTTTCCTATTTTGGGGTGAGGACGAACACTATCTGACAAAATCTTTCAGGTAAATTACTCCATAAATACTGCAGTTTAGCCTATAAAAACTCTTCCATATTTAACCAAACCCTTTAAGTAGTTCATTATGATGTTTTCCATTCCCATAACCTTATCTGGTTTAAATTCCTTTAATGCCCTTCCTATCTCTCAATCAAATATGCCTGGACTATCCCCATCAATGTCATATTCTCATTTTAAGCCCACAGACCTAATATCTTTACAGCATAATAAATGTTAGATTATTTTACACGCTGTTGTACAAAATAATATTTTCAATTCTAGTCAGTTAATTGAGGGTTTTGTGGTATAAATTAATGCTATTGAGCTGTACGAGTATGAACTCTTCCTTGCCACTAAAATATGGAATAAAATTATTCTCTACCATTTTTCTATCTATGTTCCTCTTTTCTTCCCCCTACTTTTGAAATATGATGGTGCATGTTCAAATTTATATATTTATTCAAATTACAAATGTTATTAACTATGTTATATTATCTTGCTCAAAAGTAATCAATATGATAAACAGAAAAAATCTGGGAAATTACTACCAGGTGGTACTGTTTTCTCTAATCTTGTATGCCAGCAGGAGAGGGTGCTGAAATTTCTGACACTTCAACCAAATTAAATGCAAGATGGCAATAAGATTGATCCCATATTTGTAGAAGTTACACAGAATAATAGCCATGAAGTCACTCTAAAATATTAAAAAAAACAAACACAGCAATTAACCTGAAGGTCCGTTTGGTAGGTGATGGTAGAGTTCACCCAGTACTAATCCCGACGGTGTGTTAAATTCACACATCAGGGTAGGGGGGCCAGTTCCTTTCACTGTGCCAGTTATGGTTTCCCAGGAAGATCTGGTACCTGAAAAATCACATAGCTTGGGTGGAGCTACAGTGCCTTGCCTGGGAATTGGAACCCTGGACCCTCCAGTCAGTAGTCCAATGCTCTACCCCGTGGACTACCGCGACCTCTCTAAAATATATGAATATAAAATTTATGTTCAATCTAAACTTAAGGAGATATTTATACTGGAAGGACTAGTATCAGAGTTATTTTGATGTACTAAGGAATTATAAGACAATTCCACCCATTTGCATCAGCCAGAATGGATTACAATCTAACTGGTTAACATAGCATGAATTTAAGGACTTCTGTTGCTATGCCATAACATATAGTATTTAAAAAATGTGGTAAAAATCCACATTACAGTTATAAAAAGCCTTGTCATTTACAAATGTGTGCCTATGAAAGAAAATTAAGGCTAATTTCTTAAGCACCACCGAAGAAAAATAAAAAATTGGTAATTCTGAAATTTAACTCATCCATCAATCCATAAAAAATACTTTAATAAAGAGTATATTTTAAGTATTTTCAGCTAATACAGCACTGTTATGAAGTATGTTCAAAAAGTTCCCAAACTTCTTCATTTATCTCCAAAAAATACTTCACTAACAAATTATTGGTCAGGGAGTCCCACACCACTTCAATAGTAGTAATTGGTTGATTACCTGACTAAATGCATAAAAAGAAACATTGTGATTAGTTCATTTTTTTGGTGGAGTGAAAATATCAAAATGAAATTACTTATATTTTCTGTTAAGTGCTTTTACACTAGTTTACCAAAAAGATTATTCTTAAATATTATACCACAGAAGAAAATACCTTGAAGTGTTGACATATTGATCTTGAAAATGGCTGATTCCTGTGGGATCAACTTTTGTGGTCATCCAGCAAAACTCAAAATCAGGGCGAGTAAATTGGTTAAATTGATTCCCAAGGTGGCAGAAAGACTTTAAGATTATAGTATGTTGGTACATTCAAATATGGTGCTGACAGGAAACTGATACCTAGAGGAAAATCCAAACTGATTCAACTTCAGCCTTCTGATTTCATGCTGAATAAACCTATTGACATATGATGCTAACATTACACAATGTCCTAAGCAACAAAAATAATTAAGAACATGCTATAGTGATACATTGTTTACAGAAACCTCTAAAATATAGAAGGCAAACTAATAAAACTGCTTTGTGAAATTATTTCATTGAAATCACAGTTTTGAAAATACAAAAACTGGCATCAGTATTCGATTAAAAGTCAATACTTGTGAAGTAGTTAATTTTAGAATATTATCCAGTAAAGAAAATATTAAAATTTGAAACAAGGGTGAATACCAAGGGTAAGTGAACGCCTGCATCAACAGCCACATATTGCTTGGCAAATGCATTATACTTCCCAGTTAAATGATTTTAATCTGACATAAGAACAGGTAGGTATACTCGCCTGCCAACCCTGAGGTCACAGGTTTGATTCCCACCTAGGTGGGTTTCTCCACCTCAGGCTTAGGTTTTTGTAATTGTTTTCAATGTAATGTTATGGGGTTAGGTGGAAGATGGGACGATAGAAATCCCAATCTTGCCCCAATCAAGTTGTTAAATAAATAAAAAAATTGGGCAAACAAAGGAAAACAGCACTCTTCAGCAAAGTAATGAAAGCATTTAATGGGGCGTATACTCATCAACCTGGGAAGATGCTTTTTGGAAGTGAAACACACAAGTCTGATTCAGTGTATAAAAATCACTATGCGTTAGAGATAAAGAAATCTGGGAATATAGCTTTAGCTTTGATTTTTTCTTATTTTATACATGCTAAAAAAATTATCATTATTATTATTTTATTTTCATGCAATTTTGTTACTACACTGTTTGCACAATTGTTTAATTAAGATTAAAGAATGTTAAATTGAGAAATAAAAAGTGCTACAGTGTGGTAATAACTTCATGATATGAACCTTATTTTGTATTAGAGGCTATACCAACGAATTTCAATTATATGAGCATCACATCTATTGCTAAGTAAAAGTAAGTGAATATGAGTCTCAAGCTAAAAAACAGACAAAAAAATCAAAACACTCGATGGACGTAATGGAAGTGCGAATAGTATAAGAAGGAAGAGATATAGCATATTTAGCTTTAAACAATATTTAATAAGTTCCATAAAGATTTGCAAATGCACTTAATGCGGTGAATTCAACAACTGCTTTTTTTCTGTAAGAAAGATAAAAATAAATTTCATGTTCATTTGATACATAAAAACAGCAAAAATTTAAAACATACAAACATGTGTAAAGTTAATTTTTTTAAGATACTGCCTTTGGTTATTACAATACTGTTGGGTTCAGCAAGAACATTTAAATATAAAATTGGTAAAATGCAGGTCACCCAGTGGCTTACAAACATAATAAAAAATTCATTCACACCAAATGAAACATCCAAAGTGTGTACACAATAACACATGACTTAAAAAGTGAATTCACTATACAAGTTTTCATGACACCAGTCAAATAATGGATATTTCAACAATAAAACATACTTCACTCTTAATTGACTGGTATGCTGGAGAGGGTAGAGAGTATTGTTGGGAGCATCTGATGGGATGGCATTACTGGTGCCTCTTTCTTCATTTCACAAAAGAAAACCTTCATAACCCTTAAGCACACCACGTATTATTTTTGAAATGAGGAGACATATTTGTAGATTGTATAAGCCACATGATAAGTTCACATATTTAACAGCTACTCAAATCGATTAAGTTTGCTAACCACTGATTTAACCTGAAATATAATAGCTTTTGCTCAAAGAATAAATATCTAGAAAAAAATATACATATATATATATCAGGAGAACATCCATAACTGTCATGAGATAAAGTATAGAGTACAAAAATTATCTATATTTAATACACATTTATTTTAAACTGTTGGCAGTTGCAAACATTTCATCATCACACGCTGCAACACTGATAAATCGAATGGTTAAAATTTTACAAAGGACTTGGCTCAAAAACGTACATATATCTGTAAACAAGGGGGACATGTCATTGATAAAATAAATTATGTAGGTACAACAGTCCAATACGTCAGACCACCCAAATCCTTCACCCAAGAAATATACCCCAAGCATTTTTTTTTAGTTTGGCACACTCAAAACACCTGGATAGGTCAAATGAACAGCTTATCAAAATGCACATCACAAAATCCGAATACTATTTGCACTCCACATGAAAGTTTCACACTGAAGGAGGAGTGCCCTTGAGGCCACTTACTAAAACGCCACTTCCACTCAGGAGCCGGGAAGTGGCAACCCTACCAGTTCGCGCTCGCTTCCTCCTTCTCCCCCTGAATCCAACCACAGTCCTACCACGACAGATATATCCCCATGCCCACAAGCCAACGGCCGCAGACAGGAGGATAACAGCAAGTAAAGGCAATAATCCATCACTATATACTACACCTTCAGTCAAGTAAGAGTCACCGTTCACATTTCCCACATAATCAGGGCTACCCCCAGCCCCAGCGATGGCAGGGGTTGGCCCTAATCCCAAATCTGATGGTCTCCATGGGGGCAAATGCTGATTTTCCATACCACCAACTGAGAGAAGTTTTTGAGATTTGTAAAGATTCCTGAAAAATAAATCATTTTCATTAATTTTTCAAAACTTTACAATCTCCTTAATTCATTGTTACATACATAGTCCTATTACAGAAAGAAAGCACAAAGTAAAAATTGAATGAGTATTTTACATGCATAAAAGTAATAATAATAAAAGATTTTAAAATTTTCACTTCTGTCCATTGTTACTTAAGCTATAATTGAAACACTGCATACTGCTTTAGGGAATGAGGTAATGTAAAAATTTCACCTACGTGTATTTTAGACTTAACTCTAAAAGTCTCAATTTACTCAAAATAGTCTCAGTTAGAACACCCAAAATTATACTGAAAGTGCTCTACACTCTTTCAAGAACTTATGTATGCACTAGGAGGTCCAAAATTTCTCAAGAGATGATTTTTTTCAATTGCTAACATTAAGTCATATGCAACAGGGTTTCTTACAACTGGTGTTCTGAAGTGACAAAAAACAAATATTTATTCAATACATCTGCACTTTGTCATTTCATACAAAAGAATGCGTGTCACAATAATATGTTCTTGACTTAAGGAAATATTAAACACAGGTGCATTAATGTCACTCTTGCACATTTAGCAACTTTTTGTACGAACATTATGAATATCTGGCTTCGGAAAATATTTTTATTTTTAAACCACAGGTTGTGTCGAACACAAAATGCTATCATGAACAGAATAGATGAAGGCATAAAAGTTACAATTTGCACATCCTTCTTAAAAATTTTACGACAGTAACATATTTGCTAGTATGTTTAGAACATATGACACTCATGTAATCAAACATGAACATTCAATCAGAAGTGGTAGATGAAACCATGTAGACATTATTGACTTAGGTGTTTTTGTTGGAGTTTGTCTTCTGGATTCATTTATATATGCTGATTATATTTGTTTTCATAACTAATATTAATTTAAAATGATACCTAATATAAATGTATCTCACATAAAGGTGAAATAGTGTATTTATGACTGACATTTTTGCTTGATTTTTTTCTCTAGCTTTAAATAAATTATGCACTATCTACAAGGAGAAACTTAAAAACTAATACAATGAATACACAATAAAAATTTGATATTTTAGGGTGATAAAACATTTCCCGACACCCTACATTTTGTGACATATTAAAATCACAACAAAACAATACATTGGGTAAAACTACCTTGCACACCAATTCAGTTTTTCAAACAGTAATAAAAGTGGTTCCTGAGAGGCAATCTGGCATTTCATTAAGAAACAAGGAGTTTCACTCACGTTGGTGCAGATTTATTCAAAGGAAGGGGTTGAGCCCAAGACAGGTGTGGGCATGGTGGCAGTGGCCTGGCTTGGGGAGGACCAATCTTGTTTTCCAACACTTTTGAATACCTGCAATAGTAACAAAATGTCATCATCACCAATTTGAATGAGTAAAGGTATGCGATTTTTATGTAACATTTACCAATTTATGGGTAATAATGCTTTTTCACTAGAAATAGCATCAAATTCTAAAACATCCTAATGCATTTCTTGTTGATGTTGTTTGAGAAATAGATACTTTATCATGAGTAAAAAACAGAAATACCATTAATCATAAATGGAGAGTATATTCCTAAAATTTCAAAGGTTTAAGGATGACAAGATCTATGTTGAGTACATAATGTTTAGTAACAAGAGGCTTTTTAGCTCTTGGTTCACTTATATTCTTCTTTGAGCAGAAATAATATTTTGGCATGTTAAAGGCATTGTGATGTGTATTTATTTCTTAAAGATTTATGGCACAATAATATCTTAAAAAATGAAAGTTTTTATTAAATCTTCAAATTGTCATTAAAAGTCCACTTCATCTTAAAATATCGAGGGCAAATTGATTTGAAAGCTTTCGGTACCTGTATAAATGATTTCCTTCCATTCGAACAGGTAATTCACTATCAGCAAGTACATACTTAGACTGATGGTCTGAAAATACTGACGGTATCTGCCCTGTAGATGTGAACTCCAAAAAGGCATCAAGCATCCAAAAACAATCTGTGAATGAAGAGTCACTTTATCATTATAAAATTAACATGTCAACAAAATTAAACTAAAATTCATTTAGCATATACACTAAATTTATTTGGTAGTTATGTCCATCCATAAACCTACCTTAACTGGTAGATTCCCTTATAATAATAATATACACTAAATAACACTTCAGCTGTTAAAGAATAGTCACCAACAAGGAGCAGTCCTTGTGCACAAAAACCTCCCGAGTATTCATCTACTGAACAGAGAAATATTGTTTACCTCAATGTGAGAAATATTTTTTCCAAATTCTAAGCTTATTTTACTCCTTATTGTACCCAAATCACTAAATGATGACAAGAATGGAATACCAATGTGCAAACATCTACTGTGTATGAAAATATGAAAAAAACAATTCTTTCTTAGTATTGCTCCCTAACTTTTTATATTACGAGGGTCATCCGGAAAGTAGTACCCGTAGTAAAGTCTCCTTCATCAGAATAACGTCCCAAAAACGTCAGTGCTGCAGCCATACGCTTGGTTTTGTGCTCATCTGTAAGCATGCGAGAGACCCATCTTGCACAAATTTTTGCATAATGCAGATGGTGTTTAACAATTTCATGAACAATTGTTCGAGAAACATTGGGAAAATGCTCACAGATGTCATCAATTGTGACGCGCCGATCGTTCCTCACGAATTCGTCAACTGAGCTCACCAGTTGGTCTGTAATGACAGACGGTCTCCCCGAACGCTCATCGTCGTGTGTGTTCCCCCTCCCCATGTTGAAGTTGCGACACCACCGCCGAACAGACGACTCGTCCATTACATTGTCTCCATACACCTCCTTTAATTGGCGATGAATATCACATGGGCGAACGTTTCTTGCATTGAGGAATTTAATCACTGCCCTCACTTCACAACTGGCGGCGTTCTCAATTTTTTTAAACATTGTAAACAATCACAGAAACAACACAGGCAATGCTAGCGTCACGCAACTTGGCTCAGAGAAGGCAGACAAGCCACTGAAGCTATCTGACCTCGCCCAGCGGCTACTCGCGTCGTCAGCACTTCATGCGGCACGAACGGGTACTACTTTCCGGATGACCCTCGTATTATCATAAGTTGATTTGATGCTCACCTTTTTGCAAATGACTATTATCTAAACAATTTGAGTCTCCGTATATGACTATTCTCCCAGGATTGCTCCCAGTGGGCCCCTTAGGCTGCAGCAGCCCAAGTATTGGGACATTCTCCACTCTTCTCGTCTCTTCACCTAAAACCTCCCTCCCTGATTTTGAAAGAATAACAATTCAATGGAGGAATGCACTGTTAAGCAGGGAACTATGAGATATTTTAATTTACACAACACAGAAACTAGGTCTACATGTACATTGGTACACAAGTAAATTACATAAGTATTTGAGACACATTCTAAATCTGTAAAATTTCTCAAGCAATATTCTCCAAAATTTCTATTCTGGTAAATTTACAAAACCACCACAGTTTGAATACTCATTGAATTTAATGCAAATGTAATAGTAAAATAATGATTTTTGAACAACATATTTGTGGAGAAGTCTGAAAAAGTAATAGCTATGTGGCGGTATTCATTACATAGATCAAAGAAAGTTATACCATTATGAGTGGTACCCTACAACTTTTCGAGAAAATGCAACTGGGAAATTCATCAATATTTTTCAAACAGGGGACCCTGCTTTTTAAGTTATTCATAGCATGATATCAAAACATCAATAGTTAATACTATTTCATATTTTTATAGCTATTCCAATCAAGACCATCACTGAGAACATAACATACCCTGGTCATTCAATGAAGCTGAGATCACAATACCATCTTCAGGAAATTTAGCAAGGCTAGTCCCAGAGGCATAATGCATTGGATGAAGACCAAGCATAAAATCTCCTTCATACACACCATCGCCTAAGGCAATCCCCCAAGAAGAGAGGAGGTCATTCAGTGCTGGAATATTTGACCCTCCTGTATCTGGCATCCACCATTGCCTGGAAAGCATATGCATGATGCACATTACAGTGCTGATCTGTACATATTAATGTGAAAGCAAAATGCACATATAATTACACTGTATAATAATGATAAGACCATCAAAATGTTCATCATAAAATTAGAAACTCATGCTTCTTTGTTGCATTCATAAAGGAATTTTGGAGATTTGGGCTTGTCTGGAGGCATACTTTAGAACAATGAAAACCTAAATATGCTCTGTTAACAATTATGTGGCAGAGTAAAAATTTTATTTTCCCATTGCGTAAAAACTTTGGAATTGTATACTACACACATGTTCTGCTAGTTAAATACTGTCTAGCCCTTATTCACTCTAGTGATTTTCCCCAATAAGTAATGCCTTACAGCGTGATTGTTTTGTATAACCATGCACACCTGGTAATTTCATGAATTCTATGAAGAGAAGAGGTCAGGGTGGAGAACTTTGAAATGCAAGCGATAACAAACTATTTAAATTTTTAAACAAAGAGACAAAAACTTTTAACGAATCCAGACACTTCCACATTGACTGAGCTTTTTCTTTCTGTCTTTTATCTTCTGCCTTCTCCTGACCTCTCCATTTACAGATTGGATACCTACATAAATTAGGCAAACAAGAGTATTACAAAAGGCACTAATTTTTACCATTACGTGGTGACTGTATTAAAACTGATTTGATAGTCCTTTGCTGATATGTGTCAACAGAAAATAAATGGTATTTATAATTTATTTCAAACCAATGGAAGATTTATACAATCACACAAAAAAGTACATATTCAAAGCACATTACTGTACGTTATTACCTATTTCATTAGAAATATGTAGTTTCAAACAGATATAAAAAAAACTAAAAAAATCATAGCACACCTGGTATTTTCATCATAGAACTTCACTCGACGCATAACTGATGAATTGTACCAGTCAGCAAAGACAATGAGAGAAAGCCCTCGTGTGAGAACGTCATCCCTGAGTTTATCAATTTCTTCTGGGAAAAACTCTTCCTCTGGATCAACCAACAGCAGGGCTCCATATGACCGGGCATCAAAACATGTAAATGGGGAGCCGAGGACCTCCACATATCTCCCCCCTGATCGCAAGTGGCGATACATGTCCTGAGAAAATTAATTCATTTATCATGAAGCACTGCTCATTATTTCCTCTAATGTACAAAATAAAAAAAGCACAATTATAATAAACTACTGTAAGCAATTGCATATAGGTCAACCCAATCTGAATTTTTGCTTACTATTCCTATTTTTTACATATTCTGTAAAAAGTTAACAGTTTTTTCAGAATTATGAAATGCTGCTAATTGAATTCCAGTGGATTAATTTCAATTTTAACTTTTAAGCCTTTGTGAAGTTCATGTTCTCAAGTAATAAGAAATAAGAGAAAAATTATTTTACCCTTGAAACAGTAGCTCTCAAGTAAAAAATAGTCAATATTTATTTTGATTATTTTAATGTGTTGAGAGTATTGATCATTATCATCAATATTGAGCTTTTGAGTATGTTCCAAAATTCACCACCAGTGCCACAAGTACTGCCCTAATGGTACTGCTGTTGGTATTTATAACTGCGCCTCAACAAGCAGACAACAGTAGCATCAGTAGTGTTTGCAGAAAAAAAAGGCATTACAATGGCGTTATTATTACTTGGCGGTAACAGTAGTAAATTTCAAAATGCCACCTTGTAGAGGTCAAACTCAAAATTCAAATAAACCCTTTTTTGACTAAATATAAAAAACTCTTTTGTGCACAGGTCAACCCTTATTTTTTTTTAATTAAAACTTTGTATTTTAAGTTAAACTGAAACAGAAGTACATATGGTACTTCATAACCAGCAACTTAATTTTTATGGTATTTCTTTATAATTTTACATTTATTTATTGTTTACCGCATCAATTTGAGCCAATTGCCAAATAACAATCAAATTGTAAATCAATGTGGAACTTAATTTAACATGGAGTTTACCGACAAATCTGATTTTATAAATGACTAATACTGCTCTTCAGGGAATATGAACATTCTAACCACAATAACACAGTCTTTCATTAAGTGAACCTTTTAACTATCAGTGCTGAACTCAACTAGTGGTCATAAAACTGAGTTTTGGCCTTAGCCAGATATTAAAATTAATCTTCAGTTCAACAGTAAAGCAAAGAAATACATGTTAGAACAACACCTTAATGATACACTGAAGTGGTTGCTTCACAAATGACACAATGTGCTTCAGCATATGGTCTTCAATTACACATATATATTTAACATTACAAAAACTGTGTAAGGTGACAATCCTATGGCCAAAATTGCTTTTTGTGCAACTCTATATGGATATTTTAGTCAACAAGGTGACAATCAACAAGGGTGACAGTTTCAGGTAAAGTGAAGTCTAATACTGTTGTCTACCCAATAATTAAGCTCACACTTCTGAGGATGGTCACCTAGTTGACCAAAATATCACCAACAAAAGGGATTCATAATATATCAAAGGTGGCTATAGGATCGCCACTTTATCAATATGGTTCCACTGAAAATGTTATCATCATGCCCACTCCCTATTCAAGAACTTTTGGCACCATGCAACTACATTTTTATTTACAGTGCAAAAATATTTTGTGCAATTATCAGTATTTTACCAAATTCTGCTCTGCAATTTCTAAAACACTTGGAAAGTTGACAAATCTTGAACATATGAAAAAATTGAAACCAATGACAATTTTGAAATAGCATTGTTCATTTAATAAAATATTGCACTCATGAAATCTTGGATATTTCCACAGTATTCATCTGTCTGTATTCTCAGGTATGATTAAATGATTTTTTTAACAAAACAACACAATGATGAATGCTATTTAAGAGAATGTATAAAAAAAATTGTTAAGCTTTGGTACAGAAAAGTTCGACAAAATGAATAATTTCCTTGATATAATAAGCCAGATCTCCAACCCTAACTTTAGATATAAAATTTGTATATAATACCTTTTTGTAATGAAAGACACTGAATCAGTTAAATTGCAACAAGATTATAGTCTTATTTATACACTATATAAATGCAGAGTTTAAAAATATAGAAGATAAAATATTCCTCATTATATTCCAACGGGCACCTGCCTGACCTTTGCAAGAAAAATTGCATTGCACATTTTCAAATTTGCAATATTTTATGAGGATTGACCTACATTATGTCAAACTAACTACTGCAACTATTTTAGTTCACATGCAGTAATTTTTCCTAACAACATTACAATATCGACTACCATTAAATAACTAATAATTAATATGAATTTACTCTACACACCAAACAAGTCTTTTTAGAATTCAAGTACTAAGTTTATTTATTCAGTGAAGTCTTATTAGCTTCACAGTACAAGAAAATAATCTCAAATTTAAGGGTAATTATCATATTTAATGTTTAATGATTTACTATATTTCCCAGTCTATTAGATGGACTGTGATTCTTCATGTTAGAATTTACAAAAAATACTTGGATCATACAGAAAAGGATCAAAGTATTTCGATTTTAATACTTAATATGAAAAAAATTGAATTTTTACTTCATAAAATTAGCACCTACACATTTTTCAACATTTATTAAGCGTAAAATCCCAGAACTTTGCCATCACTGCCACTAAATCATTTCCACAGTTATTTTCACTGGAGTTGTCACTTTCCTCCTACACAATACCATACTCAGTTCCATATAGCCCATTGCCAAGTTCACATTTTTGCTTGTTATGCAAATTACTTGCTATGTGACATGCTGGTTAAGCAAGGTTCCACCGTACTGGTAGTGTTGAATTATTTTATTCTGCAAATAACAATTTTGTTCTTGCTACTCACCTTAAAATTGGTATGTATGTGATCTCCATTCCAATCAAGAGGAGCATTTTTCATTCGCAAATTATCACGGGGGAAATAACCAGGGGGGTAACGTAAATTGTGATATTGATCCCAAAGTACTCGCTTGCTGCAAAGAGAAAAAGAATTTGTTAAGTTGCATCAGTATTTGATATCCACAATAAATTTTTAACCATTGTAATTTCTTAAGCTTATTAAAAGCATTTCTTACTAGTAAATTAGTTTTTTGTGTCTATTAGAAGTGGCATGCATTAATGTAATCACCTTTAAAAATTAAGATTACAATTCAAACTTAATGCTGCATTCCCCTTACTTAAAAATCACTCCAACTAATAACATACTACCACATAATTTTAAGTGGATATTACTTTTGTTGGGTATCCACAGTTTGAAAATACAGCCATTACTCACTTCATGAAGACCTTAATTAATTTATGTGAAAACACCTCATGCAAGAGGTAATTTTCAACTGTCCTATGTAGCAGACATTAGGTTGTAGGTTCAAATAGATTCCCTGCAACTTTATATTAAAGTTAGGGTAGATATCACTTAGTTTAACATAAAGCATATAACATCCCTTAACACTAAAGGAACCATTTAAGGGAAAAGAACAAGGAAACCATGGATCATGGACAAGATGATTACAAAGATAGATGAGAGAAGAAATTGAAAGATTGTAAACACAGAGTTAGGCAAAATGAAGTACAAAGAGTTAAACTATAAATTGAAATGGGCCACAAAAAAAGCAAAAGAAGCATGGTGGAAGATGCAGTGCAAAGATATGGAAAGTATACAGAGGAAGGGTGAAATTGGTGCACTAAACAGCAAGGTTAAATCACTATTGGGAAATAAGATGGGAAGATCTGTGCTAACAGTAGAGATAAGTTGGGTAAGATATTAGTTGACACAAAAAAGATCCAAGAGAGATGGAAGGAATATATAGAAGCACTGTATGATAAAGAACTTAGGCCAACAAGGTTAGACATAGAAAAGGAACATAACCTAGATGAAGATAGCTTAGGTCCAGACATACTCGACGATGATATAGAAAGGGCATTAAGGGAGGTGAATCTAAATAAGGCCATGGGAGTAGACAATATTCCTGCGGAGCTACTGAAAAGTTTAGGAAAACGTGGGAGGAAGTGTCTATATGGACTAATTCGTAGCATCTATGAGGAAGGAATCTGGCCGGAAGATTTTGTGAGATCAGTGTTAGTTCCTATTCCGAAAAAGGCAAAGGCTATATCATGTGAGGATTACAGAACAATAAGTTTGATATCCCACTTAGCTAAAGTTGTTCTCAGGATCATGAACAAAAGGATAGAGAGTAAGGCAAATGATTACTTAGGGGAAGATCAGTTTGGATTTAGGAAGGGGAGAGGTACGAGTGATGCCATTGCAATAATGAGAACACTAATCGAGAGGAATATATAATACAATCAAGACCTATTTGTTTCGCAGATTTCGAAAAGGCATTTGATAGAGTAAACTGGGAAAAACTAATGAGTATATGGTATAAAATTGGAATGGATTGGAGGGACAGGAGGCTAATCCGCAGCCTGTACATGTCTCAAACTGCTCTGGTGCCAGTGGGGAATGGAGAGTCCGGATGAACAGCATCAGGAAGAGGTGTAGGATAGAGTAGCCCATTCTCACTGGTACTGTTAAACGCATAGGTGGAGGAAATGATTAAAGAGATATGGGAAGAACTGGAGGTAGAAATGAAAGTCGGAGGGGAATTCATAAAATCAGCTAGGTTTGCTGATGACCAAACCCTAGTTCATTTGTCAGCCAATTGATTGCAAGCATTGCTGAGTGAAATGGAAATTCAGTGTGTTAGATATGGTATGAGAATCAATATATATAAAACAAAGGTAATGCGATTTTCCAGAAAGATAAAGGCTAAGCTTAACATTAAAATAGGAGGACAAAAACTAGAGCAAGTAGAGCAGTTTACCTATCTCGGAAGTGTTGTGGACCAACATGGTCAAAGTAGTTGGCATGTAAGAAGAAGAATTGCACTGGGTAAAGAGGCTCTCACAAGGAGGGAGTTGACGACATGGACGTTGAGTAAGGATGTTGAGAAAAGACTTGTAAAAACTTCGATGTGGAGCATAGTTATGTACGGCACAAAAACATGGTCACTGAAGCAGGAGGATAGAAGTAGATTGGAGGCTTTTGAAATGTGGGTGCAGAGATGGATGGAGAAGGTGAAATGGACCAAAAGGAAAACAAATGAGGAAGTACTAGGGTTAGTGGGCGAGGAGAGGGGTTTGTTGGGAGAAATCCTAATGAGGCAGGAAAAATGGATGAAGGGCATATTGACTGGCAGCAGGATGTAGAAGACTGTAATAGATAAGACAATATTAGGCAAACGAGGAAAGGGCAGGAACAGGATAGGGATGCTGGACGGGATGAAGGGAGGAAGCAAGTACACAGAGATGAAGAAAGACTTGATATAGAGTAGGTTGCTGGATTGTGTTTTGTTAGGAGTCACAAAATATTTATTTGGTAGTTGTGTCCATCCAAAACGTACCTTAATCAGTGGATTAGCTTATAATAATATCCCTTAGTTTAATATAAAGCATATAATAAATATATAATTCACCATAACTATTAAACTATAGGAAATGACAACAATTAATTGTTCACAACCAAGTCATTGCAGATAAGGAAACTTCTCATTTTATAAATTCTTATTCCAGATATTTTCCTGATTTTTTCTAAGTGTTTAGGATTGATTGGGCACTTTTCGTAGATCATCACCTCATCTCCTTGAGAGAGACTGGAATGACCAAAGTCCATGTCTATCTTACATGTCTGCCTGGACTTAACATTGAACTCCTCATGGCAAACATGAATTGACCTTATAACTTAAAGGAAGGTAGTCCCTTTGAGTAGGAAATTCATGATTCCCAATTGCATAATTAATTCCCACTTTTTCAAAAATTTCAACCACCCTCCCCCATTCTTTCCCAAATGCTTGATGAAGTCAGGCTAAACCTGACAATTTTTCTGGCTGAATGGTTATCCTATTACGGGTACATGTTTTAAAAAATTAATTTGTAAATGCATTTGATTTTCAATTATTTCAGTTGAGATGCAAAATCAAATACAACAACTGAACTGATTTCTTCAGAGCAAATCTGGAAATGTTTGAACAAAAACCAAATTATTTATTCATTTTAAGTTACATAATTAGACATTTATTAACTAAGCATTAAATAATAGTGACATATCTGCCTTGAAAGTATGAAACTAACTACCAATACAGCACATGTATGTGGTTCAATATGAAAAACAGAATAGAAATTATTTTAAGATAACTTTTCCTGTATTTCATAGACTACCTATATCATTCAGTTCTGAAAATAACAGCACAGAAAGTCTTGGGTCAATCATGGAGATCTCTTGGCTAAGCAACTTTATGCAAGAGAAGGCTCTAAAAAAAAAAATTACCTTGTGCGCTGAAATGCACATTTAGAAAGAAATTCATGTATGAGTTCAAAAGATTTGTGTGACTTACTGCCTGGGAGGTGTTGGTATGATTTTTGCTTTTATAGGAAGCCGCACTGAAGAACGCCTAACTCTCTCCCCATCCTGTGATGCTGTGGTTCCTCCACCATCCTCTTCTGCAGGTGACTCAACTGTAAGAGACACATGCCCTTGGGCTATCCCTTCCCAGGTGGCAGCACTTTTTGGCACACATAGTGCCACAGCCAAGTAGCCAGCCCAAGGCCAAAGGACATCCGAGTGCTGGAGAGAGACATCCAATCGACCACCATTTTGTGGTGCATATGGATGCCACTGAGGACCCCCACCTGATATCCTTCCCGACACTCCCAGTCCATTGAGAATAGTTACATTCACCCATGTGGGCATAGAACCATGGTATAGAGGCTGGGTGCAGTAAGGCCACATGTACTGGCATTCAGTCAAGTCCACATAACTGCAACACAAGACACATCATGTATGGTAAGTTAGAAGGGTTTGATTTACACTTTGCTAACAATAGTTTCTAGACATAACAAATTAAGTACATATATTATATCAGAGATTATGAATGCAGGACTTCACCAAAATGCATTATTATATGGTAGTCTACCATTTTAAGGTATATTTTTGGATGAACACAGATTGTACACTCCTACACTCCTTAGCCTCACCTAACAAGATAAAAACCTGACACCCGAAACTACAATAAACTTTACTTCAATTCTGCATACAGTCTATCTCCCTTCAATTTATCCCAAATTTCCATCCTTTTCTCACCCCTACTTCAAGTACCTAATATCCTCTGCTCAATCAGTCTTCAATATTCCATCACCAATCAAAATGGTCTGCATCCACTTTTCCTGGCTTCTTTGGATTTCTCCTAACAATGCTCTCTTCTATCCCACCAGGTTTAATGTTTACTATCACTTCACCATGGGCAACACTTCAATATTGTTGTCTTCCCCTTCATGAAACTCTCACTACTGTTGATTGTCAGCAATTTGAACAAAACATTGGTAAGGAGTTCCACAAAAACTTGATGATGGCTATAGGATTGGAACCTTACAAAAGGTTAATATTTGTTTGCTTGATTTCCTATCCAATCATATTACTTTTTCTATCCTTCTCCAAATCCATATTCAAAAGCCTGTCATCTTGCTTCAACAATTACATTTCTGTACCATACACAATAACACACTATACCATTTTTTTCCTTAGTATTATCCTGCCTGCATACTAAACATTCCAAACTTCTTTCTCTGATGCAATGTTTCTTCTTATATCCTTACAACTATGACTACCTTGGTCCAAGACACTTTCAAGATGCATAAACTGTTTCACCTGTTCTGGTTCTTGCCCTTCTATTTTATTATCTAACTTAGCTTTCCTCCTCCTCAAAAATCTCATAACCTTTGCTTTGATTACAATGATTTACATCTCACACCTTTCACATTGATTTACTAATGCATTCAGCAATGACTGTTATCCCTTGGCAGACTGGCTAACTAATGCTCAATCCACCACAAACCTAACTGATTTTAAGAAGTCCCCACCATCTTTCATTCTGATCTCCACACTTTCAATTTTAATCAACTTCCTCCGACAGAGCTAGATGTTTTCTATTGTATTGAATAAAAATTGAAAAAGTAAACTTTTCACCATGCTAATATTTAATTAGGATATAATAAAATGAAAAAGTGAACTTTCATCAGAATACCACAGACCCTGAGTATATTAGATTCAACTTCTCTGCACCCAAGCATAATTCAGACTGAACCCAGAGGTAGAGTGTAAGCAGTTCAGCGTGTTTAGAGTGCAAGCATATTTTGTTGTCATCAGGTGGTCATACTAATACACACTGCAAGAACATATTGTCAATGCAAGTTCTCCCTATACGTTCCAAAAGAATGAGAATATTTCACAAATGAGTTTCCAGTAGTAATTCATATCAAAAATAAAAAATTACTATGATGGCAAATAATTCCTGTATTAAAATTCACAATAGCAGATGACTCCATTAAATTAACTGTGGCAGCATCTTTCATAGTTATTTTAATTTATATTAATTTCAATACTGCAAGTTTCCTATAAATAAATTGAATTAAGAAAATTTGACAACAGTACAAATACTATTTTGTGAAGGTGTATTAATGTACAATTGATTTTATTTTCATCTTTACTTAATTGTTTAACTACCTCATACATTATATGCATGATTCACCTGATAAGAGTAAAATAATTATAAACAGAAAAATACTTATTTAACGTGCATCTTAACAGTAACAGATAACATATACATGATTTTTTTTAGAATCAAGTTGAAGTACTATCTGTTAAAAGTTAACAAGCTAGAAGAGTAAACATTTCAATTCATCATACCTTAAACTCCTCAGTGAATTAGAGCACGTTCAATGTAACAGATTTTCCAATGATTGTTAAAATATTAAAATAAGAGTTACGTGGCTACTTGACAGAATATGGGTACCCTTAAAAAGAATAATTTTACAAATAAATGGTGTCTTTTAGCTCTCATTATGTCATACTTCTGCTGCATATTCGGGTATGCATTTTAAAGAATTAAAAGTAGAGGAAAAGTTTTTACTATCTTCAGAAGAATCTCAAAGAAACTCAATAATTATCAAATATTCAACCAGCTTATTAACATATTTTAAAGTCAAGTAGCACCTGAAAATACTCAAATTTATTTATTATTTAAATGACATAACATTTATTAAATTTCCTTTGATTTGATAAGATTTTAGATGCTTTTAAACACCCATTTATTTGAATATTAATGTTAATGATAGGTATATATTGTCATTATTTTGAGTGTGCATTTTTCATCTTTAATGTCATAAGAAGTACAGTAACCTCGTAAATATAAATATGGAATACCAAACAAGCCATAAACAATGTTTAAAAATTATGTAGATATAGACACTGATTATTTCCATCCATTTATAGAAAGGTATTAATACCTCTTAAGCTATTTCAATCTGATTTAAACTAGCATGGAATAAAGTAGAAAAGCTAGATAATTACCGGCTATATTTCTTTTTTACCTGTAAAATGCATATGTTATTTACTCGTAGAGGCAGTAATCGCATATTTACCAGAATTTTTAAAGCAAATTGAGTCTATTCGTTCCTTCATATGAATAAGAACATACATTTCTTTAATTTATGATGAACTTAAATTATATTTCATATAAACACTTGCTAATCCAGATCTTGAGAATTTCAAAAATAGCTTAGTTCTACTTCACAAAAATGAGGTTCACACTTGGGGTCATGGAAAATCACAGCTTATATTGCCATACTTGCCTGGGACTAAGGCTGGCCTGGGGCTTATAAGTAGTCAGCAGTCTATACGCTCGCAAGAGATCAAGTTTGCCATGGCCTTGTTCAAACATTCCAACTCCAGGGAGACGCCGGGCTGAAGCCATCAAAGCTTGCTTCATGCTTGCAGGATTAATAACATTACCCCGATGAAGTACACCACTACAGGCAAGAATAAGATCCAATACATTAGTAAGGAAACCAACATAAATATTACAGGTCATACTCCACAAATATTACATTTATCTTGTAGCAATGTAACATAACATTGAAACTTTGACTGAGAATAATCTTTGAGTATCAGCAAAGAAAACTCAAATAGGATTATGTAATATAAAGAGTACTCACAAAAAACTTAATTTTCCACAGGATGAATTACAAAGCATACATATTATTAAATAACCCATTACTAATCAATTTACCTGGCCAAAAGAGTTACGGCACCAGCCACTACTGGAGATGCAACACTTGTGCCGGATAATGTGCGACAACCTCCTTTAATGCTTGAGCCTCTCACAGCTGATCCATATGTGACAATATCAGGTTTCACACGCCCATACCTTAAAAGAAAAGAATTTTTCACATACAACTTCATAAAAGTTTACCCATGAAACATTATTGCACCTTTGGGACCTAGGTTCACTTAAAGTACTGGACTTTTAAAAATGAGATGACTTGGGTACTGCATTCAAAGAAGACAACAAAACCATAACGAGGAGGCAATTTCACCATGATTCTTGAATAATTTTAAATTTTTTTCGCTAATCTCACTCAATCTTTGTAAATAAGAAGGCAAGTTTTTCAGGTTATCACTATTGTTTTTAAAATTTGGAAACTTGAGCTCTATAGCTCGTAAAATAACAAATAAAGGAAAATTCCTAAGGTTGGAATAAGTTAGCACCACTCATCCCGCAAAGAAAACTAAATTTGTTGCAATGGCTTGTGGGAAGAGAAATTTGTGTGACCAATCACAACCTCTCAACCAGAATACCCTTCTGTAGTAGTTTGCGGGAATGTTACTTCCTTGCCAGTGACCAACTATAGACACACAGACTCAATCCAAATGAGATCCTTCACAGGGTTAAAGGGACTCCATTGAGGAGTTCTGCTCAGCTCACTGAGGAGGGCCATTTTGTGGTCAAAATACACATAGGCAATGCACACCCTCGTCTTTCTCTGTTTGTTGTTATCTCTTGATGTTACTCAATTTGAGGAATATTCTCCCAGTAGATGGGCCCTTTTTGAATGTGTGAGTGCTTTCCCCGAGTGCTTGTGAGTGTGTCATCTCTGTGATTGTCTCTGACGTGGAATTTATTCCTGCAAACAGTCATGGATAGCGTGTTTGTGATCATAAACCCAGGTATCCTAAGTAATAGCAGAGTTACATTTGTTAGGGTTCATTGATGGCTCGAGTCATTAATCACCACTTGCAACCTAAAATTTGAAAAAATATGCAAAAAAAGAAAATTGTGTTAATTCATAAACATATTTAAAATCTGATTTGACTGAGAAGAAAGTACGGGTAGCTTAAACAAGAAAAACTATTAAGAGAATGATCACAATGTGACAGAGAAAAAACTAAACAAATCAGGAATAAGACATTAGAAATCTTATCTCCTGGGACACTACAGACATTATTGGCACATCTGACTTATACTATAGCCTCAACCACACTAGCTCAA